>CM040240.1:281654307-282054307 GCA_022545495.1 Chrysanthemum lavandulifolium | reverse complement strand
AGGACCCTTTCGATATATCTTGAACTTGTTGACTTGATTTTTGGACACTTTGACTATTTTGAACCTTTTGATATTATTTGAGCTCTTCGACTGTTTTGAACTCTTGAACTCGAATTAAACTCTTGAACTTAATTACGAACTTTTGAATGGAACACTTGAACTTAATTACGAACTTATGACTTGTTTGAACCTAATGGACCGTACGTACTTGACATAGAGTCTCCCTTGTTCGGAGCAACCTAGAGTCTCCCTATGTGAACGGAGCAATACCAAGTCTCGCCTTATTGGTGGAGCGTGCAAATTCTCCCATGTTCGGAGTGTTCTTAAGTGTATATTAATAGTTGTATGATGTACCATTCGTACATTCGCATTGTTAGTCTCCTATTAGTAGGTAGTATGGATAGCGCTATTAGAGGTCGGCCAACCTCTCGTTCACTATGTTACGGGACGCATATTATTTATTCTAGGGGCTTTGCCTGGCATTGATTATTATATACGTGGTGCTATACTATGAACTATTATGAGTTATGACAACGTATACTTGACTACTAGACATACTACTTTTGGCAGTGGGTTGTGAACACACAGGTTGCAAGTTTCGAATTGGCGGAACTTGGAACTGAGTGGATTTACAATGCCTTTGCTTTGTGGACTATTCTAAATGACCAAAAATTTGCCTTTGCTGCATGAACGTTCTTTAAAAGCTTTACATATTAACCAAACTCTATGAACTCACTCAACCTTTGTGTTGACACTTTTAGCATGTTTTATCTCGGTATCTAAGGCATTCACTTCATGACATGCATGTGGACTTATCATAGAGTTGCGGTGTCGACGCGTCTCATATATTTTATGCACTTAACTATCGTTTGATTGTAACAAACTCATTTTGGTATATTGGAAATCTTTTGGGACCTATGTTTTGTAAACTCGATTATTTTACTTAATCAACGATATTTTCAAAGCGACACTTTAGGTCGTTTGATATAATCAGAACTTTGATGCTATGACGATCATCCAGAATTCCATTCACGCAAAAGCAGTAATTTGGGGGTTGATAAGGTTTTAAAAGGTACCTTTTGAGGGTCATTTAAGCCCTTATTCAATCACTTTGTATCCGTTATTGCTTAATATCGTTCCTTTTCACTTTTAGGTCTCTTGAAGGCAAAATCTTTGGAATGATGCTTATTTGACGAAAAGCGCGAATATCTGAAGAAAATGGCCAAAGTCGAATCGAGACACTCAAAGTCTTTGAAACATAAAGCGGCGGCACATCACTTGCATATCTGCGACGCGTCGGTAAGGAATTTTGACGGCTCGGAGGAAAAATTGCATGTTTTCAAGGGGCGGCGTCGGGTTCTAAAGAGTAGGCCGTCGTTACTCGGGACGGCCTAGATCGTGACCAAGACGGCGAGGTTGAAGGGACGGCGTCACGGTCATAAGGTGGCGCCGTCGAAAGGTTCGTGGCCAAGCGAAACCCTAATAGCGGAGACACGGCGTCCACGAAACATAAGGTGGCGCGTCGCGGATGTAATCTTATATATAGAATCCGAATTTTTCGGTTTTAGTGTGTAGTCTTTTGGAGTAAAACCTAAACCGAACCAAGGCTTTCTTGTGCGGTATTTTAGGGTTCTAAACCTATTATACATCAAGCTAAGTATTTACTTCATTAATTTAATTATGTCTTTGATTATTTGTGTGTATGCTTGCATGTTCTCCATGTCCAGCTAATTTATTTGTGTGTTTGCTTAGGAATATGAAACTTAGTTATTGAATATTGATTGGTTGATACTTATCTTAGTTGACTAATGATCTAGAGTCGCGCTAGATTATTCGTTGTGTATTAATGCTTGAAATTTCTTTGTGAACTTTAGAATATAATTATCTAGGTAATTGTAGGATAAAGTATTCAAGGACAACCGTAGAGTAGGCGTCTATAAATCACTAGAGGATTTGTAAACAAGACCCTTTGGTAGTTTCAAAGAGTTAGGAAATAAGCACGCCTATAGCCTTAGAATCACAACGCAACTAGGAATAAGGGCGTGACAAATCAACCATCAATAGGAGATAATTAAGGAGTAGTAAAACCTAAGTAAACACATCTTTAAACTATCATACGAGTACACATCAATTAGACATAGACTATCACAACCTTAGCTTAGATAATTAGATAATAGTAGAGTAATCGGTAGCAATACCAACCCCCAAATCCAATACCGAGATTCGTTGCCTTTTCATTTTCTAAAAATATAAAAGATAAAAAAATAATCTTCTTCAACCTCAACCTTAGCGTAGTAACTTCTTACTAGCATTCCTATTCCCCAGAGAGCGATATCAATACCCGTGGCACCCTAATTACTACACTACAACGATTAGGTTCACTTGCCTAGGGTGTTATAAAACTTGCTCGAAGAAAGGAAGTTTCCTTGACCCCGAGCGACGCGTGTGGCGTTATCAAGTTTTAGGCGCACGCCGGGAATAGAATAGCTAGTTAGTAGTCCACCTCGTTTAGGTTTCTTTGTGATTCCTATCAAGTAAATTTTTTTCATTTTAGCTTTCTCTTAGTCTATCCCTTTCTTCGTGACCTTTGTTCGTAACACCCATCACTTTTCACCATGGAAGGTGACAACCAACCACCACTCATCAACCCACCACCAAACGACCCGCCAAGAGCCCGTACTCTTGGTGAGTACTCGAGACCAAACCACCTAGGTTATAGGAACACCATTGAGCTTCCCGACCAAGCCCAAACTACGGCCTGCGATCCGGCACTATCCGGTTGGTGCAAAGCGGATGTGCATTCCATGGACTTCGTTCAAGATCCGTCGACATCGAGGGATTTCCTCAAAATTGTCGATTCCATCGACCTTGATGCTACTACTCGGGAGACCACAGCGCTGCGTCTCTTCCAATTCTCTCTCGGGACCAAGCTAGTAATTGGCTTGGCGACTTCCATGGCTCCATCTCAAGTTGGGATGATCTTACTTCTCGCTTCCTTGCTCAATTTTTCCCACGGGAGAACCACTAAGCTTAGGAATGACATCTTGATGTTCCAACAACGTCAAGGTGAATCTCTCTGAAGCATGGACCCGATTCAAGGACTTACTTCATAAAGTCCTCATCACGGCATTGATCTTTGGCTCCAAGTCCAAATCTTTTATGATCATGTCAACTTTCCACTAAGCGATCCATTGACCAAGCGGCGGTGGAAAACTTAGTGATCTCACCGCGGAAGAATCATGGGAAATAATAGAGGACCTTGCCCTCTATGACAACGAAAGTTGGGATGACCCGTGAACTTCCCAAACCGTCAAGGCAATCTCCTTTCCTCCCGACCGTGGGATGATTGAACTTGAAGATCAAGTTAAATTCCTCATGAGTTCCTACAAAATCCTAAGTCTTCACGACAAGTGAATCAAATCACTCTACCTTGTGAGTTATGCACGGTGGTCCCCATGACACTCGTGATTGCTCAAGGCTCTCGAACAAGCTTTTGCGGACTACGCCTCCATACGTACCGGCGGAGCGGAGATAAGTGGTACACTTTCAAACCCGAACAAAACAACTTAGGAAACTCATACAACCCCTCATGGAGAAATCACCCTAATCTTAAGTGGAACCAAAACTCAAGCACCCCCAAGCTCATCTAGTTCGCCCAATAGGTTCAATTCTTCTAATACCGGGAACCCACTAATATTGAAGCAATTGCATCTAGATTTTGTCATCCCAAGAAACTCGATTGAATAAGCTTGAAGCCGAGTTTAAGCAAAAAGCAGGCGAGATGACAACCAAGCTTGATGCCTCTTAAAAGCCTTGAATGAGCGGAAATTGGAGCACTCCCAGTGATACCATAAAAACCCAAAGTGAATTCGATTGCATCGACTTCATGTTCTAGTTCATCATGGAGAACACATGCCCTCTCACCCAACGGTTCACTCGGTAAATGCTATCAAAAGGGTTCCAAGTCATCCAAGAAATACCAAGGCCGGCACCTTTGGTAAAGCCTACTCTGAGAAACCCGTTAGCCAAGAATCGAAACCTAGCTTAGAGGAGGAGTACAAGGAACTCTATCAAGAAAAACCAATTCTTGAAGTCTTAGCTCATGCACCTTATTATAATGCTTTAAAAGAAAAATATGAGTTAGAACTTAGGCTTGGGAAACATGGGTCCGCTTTTGTGTGAAACAACTTACCTAAAAGTTAGATGATCCCGGCTATTCACTCTTCCGTGTAGACTTGGAACTTCAAGCCACTTGATGCTTTAGCGATTTAGGATCATGCATCAATCTCGTTCCGTTGTCCCTTCATAGAAGCCTCAACCTAGGTAAAATTGAACCAACGGAGACTATCTTAGGATTAGCGGACGGTAGTATAGCACATCCGGTTGGAATAATAAAGGACATGGTAGTACATGTAGGAGAGTTGACTCTTTTAGCCGACTTTCATGTACTCGACATGAATAAGGACCCGACATGCCCATTACTCGTTGGAAGAGGATTTTTAGCTACCGCTAGTGCCATCATCGATTGTAAGATGTCCAAAATAGTGGTAGGAGGGGAGTGCTAGATCGGTTTCACGATGTCAAAAGGCATTCGTACTACAAGGATGAGGAAATCCCACAAGAGATTAGGTTGGATAGAGCCTTCTCGATATGGACCTTGGATTGAGAAGAACATCATAGGCCCCAAAGACCTTTTTACCTAGATAAGGCCTTTGCTAGTGTAGCAACTTTCAAGAACAAGAATTGGCTAGGGATATAGAAGTGAACCCGTTCGGGGCGCCTTAGTATTTAGGAAGATGACCGAGTTCCTAGGATGCTTGCCCGTTAACCTCGTCATGAATAAATGGATAGTTGAGAAATCCGAACACATGTGGGATTGGAATAGAACGCCTAGCAATGGTAATGGAAGGTGGCACATTAGGATACAAATCTATGATCCCGATGGTGAGATGTTTGAAAAGGCTTATTTAACCGAACGTACTACTAGGAACTTGAATGATAAGTTTGATCCCTACGACATTGTTGAGGATAGACTTACTTATATCGATGCGTGGGGGTAGGACTACGAGTCTAGCTACAAGACTCTTAAATAAAGAAAAGCGCTTACGTGGGAGGCAACCCATGCTTAATTGTTTGCTTGTTAGTGTCATATATCTTTTATTAATTGTTTGTCCTCATGTTTGAATTTGTAAAATGCTTTATTTTGTTTTAACCTCGTCTTAATTACATATAAAGGTATTTTACATAAAGGATAAGTGTAGGGAGGATTACACACGTTTTCATAAGAAGCGTGAACATGAGAATAACAATTAATTAAAAGATATATATGTTTGTTTGTTCGAGTCAAATGCTTGTATCGAGTCATAATGGATGTTTTGCGAAGTTTTCCAGTTTTAAAGATGCAAATTTTCCGGAAAATCGCAGACCGGTTTTGTCGGGATAACTGACGGCGTCGAGATTGCAACTGTGGCGTCGGGAAGGAATAAAAACATCGACTTACTTTTCTCGTTTTACGAGCTACTTGTAAAATTTTGGAATTTTCGGATCTTAACTTTCAAAACAAATTCGTAAACATCCATTCCACAAGCATTATATCCTAGTTTAAATCGAGTCTTATGTATATTATTACCGCCGATTTTACTTGAAGGTTTCGTTTGTTTTCTTCTAGTGTGCGAGTTTAGTTTGTCAAGAAGAAGTTATACAAGTTTGGAAGGAGCCTTTCACGCAAAAACTCTTCTTGGAAAAATTTAACCACCACTTTTACTGGATCCTACCGAGCTAATCAGGGGAGTATTAGTTTCTTTCGTTTTTAATTACCTTCTATTATCATAACTTTGATACTTCGGGGAACATTGGGGACAATGTTCGGTTTAAGTGTAGGAGGAAAATAAAGCGGAACTTTGAAACTATGCTTATCCTTGACTATTTGCTTTGTCCAAGTGTATTTGTGTAATAAACCATGAGAAAATGTAGGTTAGGGTAATTTTAGCCAAATTTAAAATTTTTCATGACGTATAAAGTGGGCCATTAGTCTTAACAAAAGCGTCTCATGGATAGGAAGTTGCATGACTAGCACAAAACCCTTTACCACCTAAATTCCACCCAAAATGTGAGGATCGCCTTAGATTAGTAGAATTAAAGCATTCATCTTTAATGCTTAGAGTGTGAACCGGTAGTATATTAGATTCTAGAACTTGTTTTGTGATGCATTCGAGATCGCTAGTGAGACTACACTTGTGTGAGTTACGAATAACTAAATGATAAGAGGCATTAGGATAACCCTTGTTTAATACACAGTAATATAATTACTTCTTCCACCTCGGTTGAGTAATTCCCCACACCCTTTGCGTTGTACTCATCTTTAGTACACGATACCCCTAGTTAACCCTCGAGCCTATCCTTTTCGCGGTTCTCGTGATGTTTCGGTTTTCAGGAATATCAATGAAAACATTATTTACCCCCACCCCAAATATACACCCAAATCGCCTTAGCCTACCTTTATTGCACTCACTTTTAGTGCAAATTTATGTTATCACCCAAAACCCTTAGTTCAATTATCGGTTGCTTGCATGAGTTGCTAAGTCGAGTCATATCCTTTGTATCTGTTTTGGGATGATTGGGATTCATGGGAAAAGTTAAAGTTTATGAAATATAGGGAAGAGAACGTTAAACTCAAATTCCCTTTGTTTGCATAATAATGTACTCAAAGTGTTTTGATCTTTTCAATTCGGGTCAAATTAGTGTTAGAGTAATAAAAACTCAAGTGTAGGGATGTGTCTATAAATCCCTATCATTTTGATGTACCGTAGAGGATGGTAGAGTAAAAGTGTATAAAAAAAAAAAAAAAAAAAAAAAAAAAAAAAAAAAATATATAAGAGTGAAAAAAAAAAAAAAAAAAAAAAAAAAAAACCATACAGGCTACCATCCTACATCTATCTTTTAAATTATGTTTGTTTATTTTAGTTTGCCTAGAATTTTAGAGTGTCGAGTCTTGGCTTATGCGCCATTCTTCGTATACTTGCAACATAGAGATTTTGACTATCCACCACTAAATAGCCTATCCCACCAAACCCTTCATTTCCTACCAGTAAGCCTAACATTACAACCCTTTAAAAGACCTCTTTGATAGTCTTTCCTAGGTGCTTCACGTAAGCGACGGAGGTTTGATCTATTCTCGAGCCTATGGTAATCTATGTACTAGGACCGGTTAATGAGTGTTTATCTTCCATTTCCGATTTGTTATATTTCATATATACACCGAGAGATGTGAGTATCCAAACACCCCATGTGAGGTGCTAGTATGTAATTCCGTGCTTGTTATGACTTTCTTGGGGCTTATATGTGTTGTGGACCGTTTGAATGGATGCTTCATGACCCCAACTTATAAATTAATTGGCTAAAAGCACATTTGCTTGAGGACAAGCAAATACCAAGTGTAGGGATATTTGATAAGGTTTTAAAGGTACCTTTTTGAGGGTCATTTAAGCCCTTATTCAATCACTTTTGTATCCGTTATTGCTTAATATCGTTCCTTTTCACTTTTAGGTCTCTTGAAGGCAAAATCTTTGGAATGATGCTTATTTGGACGAAAAGCGCGAATATCTGAAGAAAATGGCCAAAGTCGAATCGAGACACTCAAAGTGCTTTGAAACATAAAGCGACGGCGTCACTGCATATCTGCGGCGCCGTCGGTAAGGAATTTTATGACGGCTCGGAGGAAAAATTGCATGTTTTCAAGGGACGACGTCGAGTTCTAAAGGTAGGCCGTCGTTACTCGAGGCAGCCTAGATCTGACCAAGACGGCGTCGGAGAAGGGGCGGCGTCACGGTCATAGGTGGCGCGTCGAAAGGTTTACGTGGCCAAGGCGAAACCCTAATGGCGGCGACACGGCGTCCTGAAACATAAGGTGGCCGTCGCGGATGTAATCTTATATATAGAATCCGAATTTTTCGGTTTAGTGTGTAGTCTTTTGGGTAAAACCTAAAACCGAACCAAGGCTTTCTTGTGCAGTATTTTAGGGTTCTAAACCTATTATACATCAAGCTAAGTATTTACTTCATTAATTTAATTATGTCTTTGATTATTTGTGTGTATGCTTGCATGTTCTCCATGTCCGGCTAATTTATTTGTGTGTTTGCTTAGGGAATATGAAACTTAGTTATTGAATATTGATTGGTTGATACTTATCTTAGTTGACTAATGATCTAGAGTCGCTAGATTATTCGTTGTGTAATGCTTGAAATTTCTTTGTGAACTTTAGAATATAATTATCTAGGTAATTGTAGGATAAAGTATTCAAGGACAACCGTAGAGTAGGCGTCTATAAATCACTAGAGGATTTGTAAACAAGACCCTTTGGTAGTTTCAAAGAGTTAGGAAATAAGCACGCCCTATAGCCTTAGAATCACAACGACTAGGAATAAGGGCGTGACAAATCAACCATCAATAGGAGATAATTAAGGAGTAGTAAAACCTAAGTAAACACATCTTTAAACTATCATACAGTACACATCAATTAGACATAGACTATCACAACCTTAGCTTAGATAATTAGATAATAGTAGAGTAATCGGTAGCAATACCAACCCCAAATCCAATACCGAGATTAGTACCTTTTCATTTTCTAAAAATATAAAAGATAAAAATAATCTTCTTCAACCTCAACCTTAGCGTAGTAACTTCTTACTAGCATTCCTATTCCCCTAGAGAGCGATATCAATACCCGTGACACCTAATTACTACACTACAGCGATTAGGTTCACTTGCCTAGGGTGTTATAAAACTTGCTCGAAGAAAGGAAGTTTCCTTGACCCCGACGACCAGCGTGTGGCGTTATCGAGTGTGACAACCTATAGAACATAAAACTTTAGAGGACACAAGCTAAGTATCTTAAATTATTTTTGGTTCTTTATCGGTATTAAGATGGTTAATATAATGTCAAAATTAATTGTTTTAATTATAATATATTTCTATGAGTCGGCACCACAAAAGGCGGTGGGGCAAATTTGACCCTGGTGGAATAGATCCGAGCACGATTCGAGCGAGGTTAGCATCTTGACATTAGTATTTTAAGTTTAGTTACCTAATGCTTGTAATTTTATTTTTCATCAATAATCTCTTTTTTATACTTGTTTCAGTGTTGTTATGGAAGCAAATAAGAAACTCATAACCGTTCTATATCCTGATGGTCATGATGGAAGAGCTTTTACTCTTAAGGTGTCTTTGATTTAAAAAAAAATTCAATTTGCCAAGTCTTAGTATAGTATAATGGATAAACTCTACTTCTCCTTCTAACCTATTTCTTTATATATTTGTTTTGGTTTATATATTTGTTCTACTAAATCCTAAAAATAAAACCACAAGTCATACCGTCCATCGGACGGTTTTATAATATATATATATATATATATATATATATATATATATATATATATATATATATATATATATATATATATATATATATATATATATATATATACGGAACTATTAAAAGGAATCTAGGCCATTATATGAGTTTAATCAAAATTTGTAATGAATTGTGCCAGAAATGTAATTAATTGAAAGTCTAGGACATTGTTTGTAAAGCCAAAAGGCTATTATGGGAAATCTACATTTATTCCTTATTTTAAGGATGTACACAGGTTTTCTCATTTTTCCCCCCAATTTACAGATCTAAAAATGCCGCTCATCTCCTCCCATTCATTAACCCAGAAAGTGCTCCTTCTTATTCACAGATCCAAAAATAAATAAAAAATCACCACATAACCTTACCACACCAGATACCAAATCCACTCCACGCGCGTCCTATGATAATACCCAATAATCAAATCCTTTTTTCACTTTATGATAAACAAATCGCGAAGACAACCCTTTGAAATAAAGAAAAACCATATCTTTATTCTGCTTGAGTGCAAACCGAACCCTAAGACAAAATCCATGTATGAAAAGCAATGGAACCCCTCTAAATCATTTTTGTCCTTTAATATTGACGATGATGATAAATGTGATTGATGAGGTATGTTTTGTTAACAACGAAGATAACCGTTACTCGATTCAACCACTGGACGATTTAAGGTTTATATTGCTTTATTGCATCTGCTGACTAAAGTTACTGGTATATTCTCATTAAAATAGTCATCATATTATTCAAAATAATTTTTTAACATTGATCTATATGTGTATTTCGCAATCGTCATCAATTAAGAGAAAAAAAAAAGTTACGAAGTACAAATTTTGTTTCAAAAATGAGGTTATATGTGCAACATATATGTTACTGTGGTTAATCTCATTAACAATTTCAAGTCTTAAATCCATATAAATATGTCAAAATTACAAGCAACTAGTAACCCCTTGAAGCTCATTGTTATTTGAGGTTATACACTTTTTTATAAACACTATCAATTATTTTAAAAGTGGTGTTTGGTTGCTTTTTTGGTCAAAAATGGTGTTTGGATGCTATTTTTGTAGTCAAACATGGGTTTGCTTTTGAAATTTGCTTGGTTTGCGCTTTTTTCATCAAAAGGGTGTTTGGTCGGTGTTTTCTTGTCAAAACGAGGATGTTTGGCTTGCCTTTTCTTTATCAAAATGGGGTGATTGGTTCTTTGTTGTTTTATGTCGAAACGAGGTGTTTAGTTGTTGTTTTCTCAATTAAAAAAGTGTTTTGTTGCTGTTTTAGAACACAAAATAAGGGCTGTTTGGCTTGATATAATTTTAAAAAACATTTTACACACCTAAGTTATTGAAGAGGCTAAGCAAAATACATATTTGTTTAGTACATTTAGATTGGAGAAGACCAAGATACATAGTAACTGTTTGTGTCAATCAATTTTTGGTGCTTCTTAGGCTCATTTTGTAGCTGTAGTCTCTTGTAGTGCTTATATCTTATAGCGTCTTGCTAATTTTTTATCATAAAAAATCATGCCCTTAAAAAAAGATTAGAGACAAATCTAGAGTTGATATTTTACCAGTTGTAGATATATTTTACGGTATCGATGAGATTCATTTTCCTTTGTGATCTCCTTATTGCATCTAAGAACCGGCTATTCTGGCCAAGAACGAGTTAGATCCAGATAGAAACCAGGTATCCCAGCCAAGAACCAGTTAGATCCAGCTAAGAACGGCCTATTCCTGTTAGGATTTAGAAAATCCATAGTGAAGTGTCGGTCACCCCAACTATTGTCTAGCATATGTTAGCTCATAGACGTTACGTTATCTATTAGTTAATTAGTTAGTTAGAGTAACACCGTAGAGGACGGACGGGTCTTTACCCACTATATGCCTGATCCTTTGTATCGGTAGCGGTTTGACTTAAGCGGTTTGACGTAAGCGGTTTGACATAAGCGGTTTGACTTAAGCGGTTTGACTTAAGCGGTTTGACTCAAACGGTTTGTCTTTAGCGGTTTGACATAAGCGGTTTGACTCAAGCGGTTTGTCTTCAACGGTTTGATCTAAGCGGTTTGATGAGAAGCAGTTTGAGTTAAGCGGTTTGATAAAAATCGGATTGTATTCCAGCGGTTTGACAATCCTGCGATTTGACCAATGCGATTTGATCAAAAAAACTGAGTTTTGACTTTTACCGTTTGACTACTTGCGGTTTGACCACTTGCGGCTTGACCAAAGTTGAATTTTACGTCAAAACTTCAAACGGCCATAACTTTTGAACCAGAACTCCGTTTTCGGTGAAATACTGTCAAAATGAGCGGAGCAAACTGCACCGGTAGGAACCAACTAGAACTAGTTAAGAACCGGATATTTCGCCAAGAACCAAAAAAACCCGTTAGAACAAGTTAAGAACTAGCTATTCCGCCAATAAATAGTTAGATCCAAATAGAACCGACTATTCGGCCAAGAACCGATTAGATCCACTAAGAACTACCTATTTCGGCCAAGAACAAGTACAAACTAGTTAGAACCGAGATAAGAACTAACTATTCGGCCAATAACCAAGAGAACGATTAAGAACATGCTATTTTGGCCAAGAACCGTTAGATCGAGATAGGAACCGATTATTACGGCCTAGAACCGATTAGATCCAAATAAGACACGCTTATTCGGCCAAGAATCGATGAGGACCAGTTAGAACCGAGTTAAGAAATAGCTATTCATCTTGGTTATAGTGTTTGGATTGGAAAAGTTTAGTTTTGAAGAATTTAAAGAAGCGGTTTGAGTCTCGTACTATTTTTTGTATGCGGTTTGATGTCATTTGGGTGCGATTTGATCCGATCAACGGGCGATTTGTCAAGTTCTTGGATGCGGTTTGTCTAGATTCTTTGTATCGAGCGGTTTGACTTAAGCGGTTTGGCGTCGGTGGTTTGACATAAGCGGTTTGACATAAGCGGTTTGACTTAGCGATTTGACTCAAGCCGTTTGTCTTTAGCGGTTTGACATAAGCGGTTAGACTTAAGCGGTTTGACTCAGCGGTTTGTCTTGATGGTTTGATCTAAGCGGTTTGATAAGCGGTTTGAGTTAAGCGGTTTAATAAAGCGGTTTGATAAAAGCAGTTTGATTTAAGCGGTTTGTATTCCAAATGTTTGACAATCCCGCGATTTGACCAATCTGATTTGACCACTGCGATTTGATCAAAAACTAACTTTTGACTTTACGGTTTGACTACATGCGGTTTGACCACTTGCGGCTTGACAAAAGTTGACTTTTACTTCATAACTTCAAGCGGCCATAACTTTTAACCGTAACTCCGTTTCGGTGAAATACACCATCAAAGCGATCGAACGGCTGAACCGGTGGGAACCGATTAGAACTAGTTAGAACCGGATATTCCCGCCAGAACCAAGAAGAACCAATTAGAACTAGTTAAGAACTAGCTATTCCGGTCAATAAATAGTTAGATCCAAATAAGAACCAACTATTCTGGCCAGGAACCTGTTAGATCTAGCTAAGAACTTCTTATTCTTGCCAAGAACCAGCAGAAACCAGTTAGAACCAGATAAGAACTAGCTATTCCGGCCAATAACCAGTAAGAACCAGTTAAGAACATGCTATTTTGGCCAAGAACAAGTTAGATCCGATAGGAACCAGTTAGATCCAGCTAAGACCTGCCTATTCTGGACAAGAACTAGTTATGACCAGTTAGAAAAGTTAAGAAATAGATATTCCGGTCAAGAACCAGTGGGAACCAGTTAAGAACCAGATATTTCGGCTAAGAACCTGTTAGAACCAATTAAGAACCAGCTATTCCGGCCAATGACCAGTTAGATCCAAATAGGAACCAGCTATTTCAGCCAAGAACCAGTTAGATCTAGCAAAGAATAGCCTATTCTCGCCAAGAATCAGTAAGAACCAACTATTTCGGCCAATAACTAGTTTGATCCATCACTACACAAGTTAATTTAAAAAGGTATTTTGGCGGAAAATTTGAGTAAACTTAAATTTTAGGATAGACAAAATGTTTAATTTCTGTGAGATTCAAATTTTGGTTTAAATGTGAACCGCTAAGAACCATTATTCTTGCCAAGAACCGAGTTAGATCTGGAAAAGAAATGGCTCTTGGGGCCAAGTAGATCCAAATAAGAAATATCTACTCGGTCAAGAACAAGTTATATCCAGCTAAGAACCTGCTATTTGTCGACCAAGAACCGATTAAAACCGCTATTACGGCCAAGAACGAGTTAGATCGAGATAGAAACCGGTATCGGCCAAGAACCGGTTAGATCCGACTAAGAACGGCCTATTCTGTTAGGATTTAGAAAATCCATAGTGAAGTGTCGGTTACCCCAACTATTGTCTAGCATATGTTAGCTCGTAGACATTACGTTATCTATTAGTTAGTTAGTTAGTTAGAGTAACACAGTGGAGGAAGGACGGGTCTTTACCCACTGTATTCCTGATCCACAACCCGACATAAGGCGTATTATGTAAAACTATAAATAACCTCTAGCTCCCAAGGTAGAGAGTTGGACCTTTCATTTCTTAATCTAACCTTCTCTTTGTTTTCTCTCACTTTCTCTCTTTAGAAAGGATCCCATCTCCCACTTTCTCTCTCTAAGTTTCTTGGTAAGATTCGAACCATATAATTGATTGTTTGTGCGTTACAATAACCAATATCCAACAATTGGTATCAAGAGCCATGGTTAGATAATAAAAATTGGTTATTTGTGTGTTTTGTTGGTTCGAGTTCTATACCCTAAAAGTGTTAAAGTTTGAATTTTGATAGTACTTTTGTGTTTAGAATCATCATAAGTGCTTAGGTTTTGGTTTGGAAGGCTTACTTCATCTTGGTTATAGTGTTTTGGATTGGAAAAGTTTAGTTTTTGAAGAGTTTCAAGGTAGCGGTTTGAGTCTCGTACTATTTTCTTGTATGCGGTTTGATGTCAATTGGGTGCGATTTGATCTGATCAAGGAAGCGATTTGTCAAGTTCTTGGATGCGGTTTGTCTAGATTCTTTGTATCGGAAGCGGTTTGTCTTTAGCGGTTTGACATAAGCGGTTAGACTTAAGCGGTTTGACTCAAGTGGTTTGTCTTCAGCGGTTTGATCTAAGCGGTTTGATAAGAAGCGGTTTGAGTTAAGCGGTTTAATAAGAAGCAGTTTGATAAAAAGCGGTTTGTATTCCAGCGGTTGGACAATCCTGTGATTTGACCAATGCGATTTGACCACTGCGATTTGATCAAAAAAACTGACTTTTGACTTTTACGGTTTGACTACATGCGGTTTGACCACTTGCGGCTTGACCAAAGTTGACTTTTTACTTCATAACTTCAAACGGCCATAACTTTTGAATCGTAACTCCGTTTTCATGAAATACACCGCCAAAACGACCAAATAGCTCGAACGGTAGGAACCGGTTAGAACTAGTTAAGAACCGGATATTCTGCCAAGAACCGGTAAGAACCAATTAGAACCGATTAAGAACTAGCTATTCCGGTCAATAAATAGTTAGATCCAAATAGGAACCAATTTATTCGGCCGGGAACCGCTTAGATCCACTAAGAACTTCTTATTCGGCCAAGAAAGCGGTATAAACCGGTTAGAACCAGATAAGATCTAGCTATTCCGCCAATAACCGGTAAGAACCAGTTAAGAACATGCTATTTTGGCAAAGAACCAGTTAGATCTAGATAGGAACCAGTTATTCCGGCCTAGAACCAGTTAGATCCAGCTAAGACCTGCCTATTCTGGCCAAGAACCAGTAGGGACCAGTTAAGAAATAGCTATTCCGGCCAAGAACTAGTTGGAACCAGTTAAGAACCAGATATTTCGGCTAAGAACCAGTTAGAACCAATTAAGAACCAGCTATTTTGGCCAATAACCAGTTAGATCCAAATACGAACCAGCTATTTCAGCCAAGAACTAGTTAGATCCAGCAAAGAACGGCCTATTCTTGCCAAGAATCAGTAAGAACCAACTTTTTCGGCCAATAACTAGTTTGATCCATTACTACAAAAGTTAATTAAAAAAAAGGTATTTAGGAGAGACAAAATGTTTAATTTTTACGCGAGATTCAAATTTTGGTTTAAATTTGAACTGGCTAAGAACCAACTATTCGTGCCAAGAACCAGTTAGATCTGGCTAAGAAATGGCTCTTCAGGCCAAGTAGATCCAACTAAGAAATATCTATTCTGGTTAAGAACAATTTAGATCCAGCTAAGAACCGGCTATTCCGACCAAGAACCAGTTAAGAACTGGCTATTCTGGCCAAGAACGAGTTAGATCCAGATAGAAACCAGGTATCCAAGCCAAGAACCAGTTAGATCAAGCTAAGAACGGCCTATTCCTGTTAGGATTTAGAAAATCCATAATGAAGTGTCGGTCACCCCAACTATTGTATAGCATATGTTAGCTCGTAGACATTACGTTATCTATTAGTTAATTAGTTAGTTAGAGTAACACTGTAGAGGACGGACGGGTCTTTACCCACTATATGCCTGATCCACAGCCCGAAAGAGGGCGTATTATGTAAAACTATAAATACCCTCTACCTCCCAAGGTAGAGGGTTGGACCTTTCATTTCTTAATCTAACATTCTCTTTGTTTTTCTCTCACTTTCCCTCTCTAGAAAGGATCCCATCTCCCACTTTCTCTCTCTAATTTTCTTGCTAAGATTCGAACCATATAATTGGTTGTTTGTATGTTACAATAACCAATATCCAACTATTGGTATCAAGAGCCATGGTTAGATCATAAAGATTGGTTATTTGTGTGTTTTTGGTTCGAATTCTATACCCTAAATGTGTTAAAGTTTGAATTTTGATAGTACTTTTGTTTCGGAATCATCAAAACCGCTAGGTTTTGGTTTGGAAAACTTAATTCATCTTGGTTATAGTGTTTTGGATTGGAAATGTTTAGTTTTGAAGAGTTTCAAGGAAGCGGTTTGGGTCTCGTACTATTTTTTATATGCGGTTTGATGTCATTTGGGTGCGATTTGATCGATCATCGAGCGATTTGTCAAGTTCTTGGATGCGGTTTGTCTAGATTCTTTGTATCGAGCGGTTTGACTTAAGCGGTTTGGCGTCGGGTTTGACATAAGCGGTTTGACTTAAGCGGTTTGACTTAAGCGATTTGACTCAAGCGGTTTGTCTTTAGCGGTTTGACATAAGCAGTTAGACTTAAGCGGTTTGACTCAAGCGGTTTGTCTTCAGCGGTTAGATCTAAGCGGTTTGATAAGAAGCAGTTTGAGTTAAGCGGTTTAATAAGAAGCGGTTTGATAAAAATCGGTTTGTATTCCAGCAGTTTGACAATCCTGCGATTTGACCACTGCGATTTGATAAAAAAAACTGACTTTTGACTTTTACGGTTTGACTACATGCGGTTTGACCACTTGCGGCTTGACCAAAGTTGACTTTTTACTTCATAACTTCAAACGGCCATAACTTTTGAACCAGAACTCCGTTTTATAAATACTGTCAAAATGACCGAACAACTGAATCGGTAGGGAACCGATTAGAACTAGTTAAGAACCGGATATTCCTGCCAAGAACCAGTAAGAACCAATTAGAACCGATTAAGAACTAGCTATTCCGGTCAATAAATAGTTAGATCCAAATAGGAACCAATTTATTCCGGCCAGAACCGATTAGATCCAGCTATGACCGCCTATTACGCACAAGAACCGGTTATGACCGTTAGAACCGGTTAAGAAATAGATATTACGGCCAAGAACCGGTAGGAACCATTTAAGAACCGGATATTTGACTAAGAACCATTAGAACCAATTAAGAACCAAATATTTCGCCAATAACACATTAGATCAAAATAGGAACCAAATTATTTCACCAAGAACCAGCTTAGATCCAAAGAAGAGACCTATTACGGCCAAGAATCGAAGAACCAACTATTTCGGCCAATAACTAGTTCAATTCTATACCCTAAAAGTGTTAAAGTTTGAATTTTTATAGTACTTTTGTGTTCGTAATCATCAAACGACTTAGGTTTTGGTTTGGAAGGATTTATTCATCTTGGTTATAGTGTTTTGGATTGGAAAGTTTAGTTTTGAAGAGTTTCAAGGAAGCGGTTTGGGTCTCGTACTATTTTTTTGTATGCGGTTTGATGTTGTTTGGGTGCGATTTGATCTGATCAACAAAGCGATTTGTCGAGTACTTGTATGCGGTTTGTCTAGATTCTTTGTATCGGAAGCGGTTTGACTTAAGCGGTTTGACACAATCGGTTTGACTTAAGCGGTTTGACTTAAGCGATTTGACTCAAGCAGTTTGTCTTTAGCGGTTTGACATAAGCGGTTTGACTCAAGTGGTTTGTCTTCAGCGGTTTGATCTAAGCGGTTTGATAAGAAGCGGTTTGAGTTAAGCGGTTTAATAAGAAGTGGTTTGATAAAAAGCGGTTTGTATTCCAGCGGTTTGACAATCCTATTATTTGACCAATGCGATTTGACCACTGCGATTTGATAAAAAAAACTGACTTTTGACTTTTACGGTTTGACTACATGCGGTTTGACCACTTGCGGCTTGACCAAAGTTGACTTTTTATTTCATAACTTCAAACGACCATAACTTTTGAACCGTAACTCCGTTTTGTTGAAATACTGTCAAAGCGACCGGAATAGCCTCGAACACAGAGGAACCGATTAGAACTAGTTAAGAACCGAATATTCCTACCAAGAACCAGTAAGAACCAATTAGAACCAGTTAAGAACTAGCTATTTCTGTCAATAAATAGTTAGATCCAAATAGGAACCAGCTATTCCGGCCAGGAACCAGTTAGATCCAGCTAAGAACTTCTTATTCTAGGCAAGAACCAGTACAAACCAGTTAGAACCAGATAAGAACTAGCTATTCTGGCCAATAACCAGTAAGAACCAGTTAAGAACATGCTATTTTGGCCTAGAACAAGTTAGATACAGAAAGGAACAAATTAGATCCAGCTAAGACCTGCCTATTCTGGACAAGAACCAGTTATGACCAGTTAGAACCAGTTAAGAAATAGATATTCTGGCCAAGAACCAGTAGGAACCAGTTAAGAACCAGATATTTCGGCTAATAACCAGTTAGAACCAATTAAGAACCAGCTCTTCCGGCCAATAACCTGTTAGATCGAAATAGGAACCAGCTATTTCAGCCAAGAACCAGTTAGATCTTGCGAAGAGCAGCCTATTCTGGCCAAGAATCAGTAAGAACCAACCTATTCCGGCCAAGAACCAGTACAAACCAGTTAGAACCAGATAAGAATTAGCTATTCCGGCCAATAACCAGTAAGAACCAGTTAAGAACATGCTATTTTGGCCAAGAACTAGTTAGATCCAGATAGGAACCTGATAACGCTACACGCGTCGTTCGGGGTCAAAGCAACTTCCTTTTCAACACCCTAGGCAGTGAACCTAATCGTTGTAGTATAGTATTAGGGTAAGCCACGGGAATTGATATCGTTCTCTAGGGGAATAGGAATGCTAGTGAGAAGTTACTACGCTAAGGTTGGGGTTGAGGAAGATTATCTTTTATCTTTTTATGTTTTTTAGTAAATGGAAAGGTCTGAATCTCGGATTTGGATTTGGGGTTGGTATTTCTCACCGATTACTACGCTATCTAATTATCTAAACTAAGGTGTAGGTAGTCTATGTCTATTGTTGTGTGCTCGTATGATAGTTAAAATGTATTTTCTTAGGCTTTATTACTCTAGTTATCTCCTATTGATGGTTGAATTGTCACGTCCTTATTCTTAATCGCGTTGTGTTTCTAAGGTCATAGGGTATGCGTTTATCCCTAACTCTTTGAAGCTACCAAAGGTTAATGACTACAAAATCTCTAGGATTTATAAACTTTAACTCTAAGGTATTCTTTGGATGTATAGCCTACAATTACTCTAGATGATTATAAACTAAGGTTCAACAAAGATTAATCAAGCATTATTAGCACAACGAATGACCTATCGCAATACTAGGTCAATCACAATTAAGATAAGAGACAACCAATCAATAGTCAATAACTAAGTTTTATATTACCTAAGCAAACACACAAATAAATTAGCCGGGCATGGAGAACATGCAAGCATACACACAATCAATTGAAGACATAATTAAATTAATGAAGTAAAACACTTATCTTGACGTAAGATAGGGTATGGAACCCTAAAATCTTGTACAAGACAAACCTTGGTTCGGTTTAGGTTTTACTCCAAAAGACTACACACCGAAAACGAAAAATTTAGATTCTATATATAAGATTACAAATGAAACGACGTCACCCTTTAATTTGTGACACCGTCGGTCACGATTATCGTGGTTTCGTCTTGGCCACGTTAGTATTGACGGTGTCACCTTATACCGTGACGCGTCCTCTTCGATCTCGGCGTCGTCGGATCAAATCTAGGCCGTCGAGTGCGGACGCTCTCTCTTTTAAAACACAGAAGCCGTCCACTTGTAAAAAGCAATTTAGCTCTTGAGTCGTCACAAAATTTGTTCGACGGCGTCTCTAGTAGCACCTGACGCCATCACTTTTAGAACCTGACGCCGTCCCCTTTAGTTCCAGCAGCCTGAGTGTCTCGATTAATGACTTTGGCCATTTTCTTCGTATATTCGCGCCTTTTCGTCCTAATAAGTGTCATTCCAGCATTTTGCCTTCAAGAGACTTAAAAGTGAAAAGGAGCGATATTAAGTAACAACGGATACAAAAGTGATCAAATAAGGGCTAACGACCCTCAAAAGGTACATTTAAAACCTTATAAGAACCACTTATTAGGCCTAGAACCGATTAGATCCGACTAAGACACGCTTATTCGGCCAAGAACCAAGAGGGACCGATTAGAACCGACTAAGAAATAGCTATTCCGGCCAAGAAATAGTTGAAACCAGTTAAGAACCAGATATTTCGGCTAAGAACTAGTTAGAACCAATTAAGAACCAGCTATTCTGGCCAATAACCAGTTAGATCCAAATAGGAACCAGCTATTTCAGCCAAGAACCAGTTAGATCCAACAAAGAACGGCCTATTCTTGCCAAGAATCAGTAAGAACCAACTATTTCGGCCAATAACTAGTTTGATCCATCACTACACAAGTTAATTAAAAAAAGGTATTTTGGCGGGAATATTTGAGTAAACTTAAATTTTTAGGAGAGACAAAATGTTTAATTTTTACGCGAGATTCAAATTTTGGTTTAAATTTGAACTGGCTAAGAACCAACTATTCGTGCCAAGAACCAGTTAGATCTGGCTAAGAAATGGCTCTTCAGGCCAAGTAGATCCATCTAAGAAATATCTATTCTGGTAAAGAACAATTTAGATCCAGCTAAGAACCGGCTATTCCGACCAAGAACCAGTTAAGAACCGGCTATTCTGGCCAAGAAGGAGTTAGATCCAGATAGAAACCAGGTATCCCAGCCAAGAACCAGTTAGATCCAGCTAAGAACGGTCTATTCCTGTTAGGATTTAGAAAATCCATAGTGAAGTGTCGGACACCCCAACTATTATCTAGCATATGTTAGCTCATAGACATTACGTTATATATTAGTTAATTAGTTAGTTAGAGTAACACCGAAGAGGACGGACGAGTTTTTACCCACTGTATGCCTGATCCACAGCCCGACAGAGGGCATATTATGTAAAACTATAAATACCCTCTAACTCCCAAGGTAGAGGGTTGGAACTTTCATTTCTTAATCTAACATTCTCTTTGTTTTTCTCTCACTTTCTCTCTCTAGAAAGGATCTCATCTCCTACTTTCTCTCTCTAAGTTTCTTGCTAAGATTTGAACCATATAATTGATTGTTTGTGTGTTATAATAACCAATATCCAACTATTGGTATCAAGAGCCATGGTTAGATCATAAAGATTGGTTATTTGTGTGTTTTGTTGGTTCGAATTCTATACCCTAAAAGTGTTAAAGTTTGAATTTTGATAGTACTTTTGTGTTCAGAATCATCATAACTGCTTAGGATTGGTTTGGAAGGCTTTATTCATCTTAGTTATAGTGTTTTGGATTAGAAAAGTTTAGTTTTTGAAGAGTTTCAAGGAAGCGGTTTTGGTCTCGTACTATTTTTTTGTATGTGGTTTGCTGTTATTTGGGTGCGATTTGATCTGATCAAGGAAGCGATTTGTCAATTCTTGGATGCGGTTTGTCTAGATTCTTTGTATCGGAAGCGGTTTGACTTAAGCGGTTTGACGTAAGCGGTTTGACATAAGCGGTTTGACTTAAGCGGTTTGACTCAAGCGGTTTGTCTTTAGCGGTTTGACATAAGTGGTTTGACTCAAGCGGTTTGTCTTCAACGGTTTGATCTAAGCGGTTTGATAAGAAGCGGTTTGAGTTAAGCGATTTGATAATAAGCGGTTTGATAAAAAGCGGTTTGACAATCCTGCGATTTGACCAATCCGATTTGATAAAAAAAAAATGAGTTTTGACTACTTGCGGTTTGACCACTTGCGGCTTGACCAAAGTTGAATTTTACGTCAAAACTTCAAACGGCCATAACTTTTGAACCGTAACTCTGTTTTCAGCAAAATACCTGTCAAAACGACCGGAACAACCTGAACCAGTAGGAACCAGTTATAACTAGTTAAGAACCGGATATTCTTGCCAAGAACCAGTAAAAACCAGTTAAGAACTAGCTATTCCGGCCAATCAATAGTTAGATCCAAATAGGAACCAGCTATTCCAGCCAAGAACCAGTTAGATCCAGCTAAGAACTACCTATTCCGGCCAAGAACAAGTACAAACCGGTTAGAACGAGATAAGAACTAGCTATTCCGGCCAATAACCAAGAAGAACCGATTAAGAACATGCTATTTTGGCCAAGAACCGATTAGATCGAGATAGAACCGATTATTCGGCCTAGAACCGATTAGATCCAGCTAAGACACACTTATTACGGCCAAGAACCGGTGAGGGACCGGTTAAGAAATAGTTATTCGGCCAAGAACCAGTTGGAACCAGTTAAGAACCAGATATTTCGGCTAAGAACCAGCCATTCTGGCTAATAATCAGTTAGATCCAAATAGGAACCAGCTATTTCAGCCAAGAACCAGTTAGATCCAGCAAAGAAAGCCTATTCTTTCCAAGAATCAGTAAGAACCAACTTTTTCGGCCAATAACTGTTTGATCCATTACTACAAAAGTTAATTAAAAAAAAGGTATTTTGGCGGGAAAATTTGAGTAAACTTAAATTTTTAGGAGAGACAAAATGTTTAATATTTACGTGAGATTCAAATTTTGGTTTAAATTTGAACAGGCTAAGAACCAACTATTCGTGCCAAGAACCAGTTAGATCTGGCTAAGAAATGGCTCTTCAGGCCATGTAGATCCATCTAAGAAATATTTATTACGGTCAAGAACAATTTAGATCGACTAGAACCGCTTATTCCGACCAAGAACCGGTTAAGAACCTTCTATTCGCCAAGAGCGAATTAGATCGAGATAGAAACCGGTATCGGCCGAGAACCGATTAGATCCATTAAGAACGGCCTATTCTGTTAAGATTTAGAAAATCCATAGTGAAGTGTCACACGCTAACTATTAGTTAATTAGTTAATTAGAGTAACACCGTAGAGGACTGGACGTGTCTTTACCCACTATATGCTCGATACATAGCCCGGCGCAGGCGTATTATATCAACTATAAATACCTCTACCTCCCAAGGTAGATGGTTGGACCTTTCATTTCTTAATCTAACATTCTCTTTGTTTTTCTCTCACTTTACTCTCTAGAAAGGATCCCATCTCCCACTTTCTCTCTCTAATTCTCTTGCTAAGATTCGAACCATATAATTGGTTGTTTGTGTGTTACAATAACCAATATCCAACTATTGGTATCAAGAGCCATGGTTAGATCATAAAGATTGGTTATTTGTGTGTTTTGTTGGTTCGAATTCTATACCATAAAAGTGTTAAAGTTTGAATTTTGATAGTACTTTTGTGTTCAGAATCATCAAAACTGCTTAGGTTTTGGTTTGGAAGGCTTAATTCATCTTGGTTATAGTTTTTGGATAGGAAAAGTTTAGTTTTTGAAGAGTTTCAAGGAAGCGGTTTGGGTCTCGTACTATTTTTTTATATGCGGTTTGATGTCATTTGGGTGCGATTTATCTGATCAACGAAGCGATTTGTCAAGTTCTTGGAAGCGGTTTGTCTAGATTCTTTGTTTCGGAAGCGGTTTGACGTCAGCGGTTTGACATAAGCGGTTTGACTTAAGCGTTTTGACTTTAGCGATTTGACTCAAGCGGTTTGTCTTTAGCGGTTTGACATAAGCGGTTAGACTTAAGCGGTTTGACTCAAGTGGTTTGTCTTCAGCGGTTTGATCTAAGCGGTTTGATAAGAAGCGGTTTGAGTTAAGCGGTTTAATAAGAAGCGATTTGATAAAAGCGGTTTGTATTCCAAATGTTGGACAATCACGTGATTTGACCAATGCGATTTGACCAACTGCGATTTGATCAAAAAAGCGACTTTTTACTTTACGGTTTCACTACATGCGGTTTGACCACTTGCGGCTTGACCAAAGTTGACTTTTACTTCATAACTTCAAGCGGCCATAACTTTTGAACCGTAACTCCGTTTTATTGAAATACTGTCAAAGCGACCGAAACAACTGAACCGGTAGGAACCGGTTAGAATTAGTTAAGAACCGGATATTCTGCTAAGAACCGTAAGAACCAATTAGAACCGATTAAGAACTAGCTATTCCGGTCAATAAATAGTTAGATCCAAATAGAACCAAATTTATTCGGCCGGGAACCGGTTAGATCCATTTAAGAACTTTTACGGCTAAGAACTTCTTATTCGGCCAGAACCGGTATAAACCGGTTAGAACCGAGATAAGAACTAGCTATTCACGCCAATAACCGGTAAGAACCGATTAAGAACATGCTATTTTGGCCAAGAACCGATTAGATCCAGATAGGAACCGATTATTCGGCCTAGAACCGATTAGATCCAAATAAGACACGCCTATTACGGCAAGAACCGGTAGGGACGATTAAGAAATAGCTATTCGGACAAGAACCGATTGGAACCATTAAGAACCAGATATTTTGGCTAAGAACCGATTAGAACCAATTAAGAACCAGCTATTTTGGCGATAACGGTTAGATCCAAATCTGAACCAATTATTTCAACCAAGAACTAGTTAGATCCGACAAAGAGCGGCCTATTCTTGCCAAGAATCGATGAGAAACAACTTTTCGGCGAATAACTAGTTTGATCCATTACTACACAAGTTAATTAAAAAAATGTATTTTGGCGGAAAATTTGAGTAAACTTAAATTTTTAGGAGAGCAAAATGTTTAATTTTCTGAGATTCAAATTTTGGTTTAAATTTGAGCGGCTAAGAACCAACTATTCGTGCCAAGAACCGCTTAGATCAGCTGAAATGGCTCTTGAGGCCAAGTAGATCCAATAAGAAATATCTATTCAGTCGAGAACAATTTAGATCGACTAAGAACCGGCTATTCAGGCCAAGAACCGATTAAGAACCGGCTATTACGGCGAGAACGAGTTAGATCTTGATAGAAACCAGGTATCCAAGCTAAGAACCAGTTAGATCCAGCTAAGAACGGCCTATTCCTGTTAGGATTTAGAAAATCCATAATGAAGTGTCGGTCACCCCAACTATTGCCTAGCATATGTTAGCTCGTATACATTCGTTATCTATTAGTTAATTAGTTAGTTAGAGTAACAACTTTGTAGGACGGACGGTCTTTACCCACTATATGCACGATCCACGGCCCGACAGAGGGCGTATTATATAAAACTATAAATACCTCTACCTCCCAGGTAGAGGTTTGACTCTTTCATTTCTTAATCTAACATTCTCTTTGTTTTCTCTCACTTTCCTCTCTAGAAAGGATCCCATCTCACTTTCTCTCTAATTTTCTTGCTAAGATTCGAACCATATAATTGGTTGTTTGTGTGTTACAATAACCAATATCCAACTATTGGTATCAAGAGCCATGGTTAGATCATAAAGATTGGTTATTTGTGTGTTTTGTTGGTTCGAATTCTATACCCTAAAAGTGTTAAAGTTTGAATTTTGATAGTACTTTTTTGTTCAGAATCATCAAAACTGCTTAGGTTTTGGTTTGGAAGGCTTCATTCATCTTGGTTATAGTGTTTTGGATTGGAAAAGTTTAGTTTTTGAAGAGTTTCAAGGAAGTGGTTTGGGTCTCATACTATTTTTTTATATGCGGTTTGATGTCATTTGGCTGCGATTTGATCTGATCAACGAAGCGATTTGTCAAGTTCTTGGATGCGGTTTGTCTAGATTCTTTGTATCGGAAGCGGTTTGACTTAAGCGGTTTGACGTCAGCGGTTTGACATAAGCGATTTGACTTAAGCGATTTGACTCAAGCGGTTTGTCTTTAGCGGTTTGACATAAGTAGTTAGACTTAAGCGGTTTGACTCAAGCGGTTTGATAAGAAGCGGTTTGAGTTAAGCGGTTTAATAAGAAGCGTTTTGATTAAAAGCGGTTTGTATTCCAGCAGTTTGACAATCCTGTGATTTGACCAATGCGATTTGACCACTGCGATTTGATCAAAAAAACTGACTTTTGACTTTTACGGTTTGACTACATGCGGTTTGACCACTTGCGGCTTGACCAAAGTTGACTTTTTACTTCATAACTTCAAACGGCCATAACTTTTGAACCGTAACTCCGTTTTCATTGAAATACATCAAAGCGACCGGACGACTGAATCGGTAGGAACCAGTTAGAACTAGTTAAGAACCGGATATTCCTGCCAAGAACCAGTAAGAACCAATTAGAAACAGTTAAGAACTAGCTATTCCGGTCAATAAATAGTTAGTTCTAAATAGGAACCATCTATTCCGGCCAGGAACTAGTTAGATCCAGCTATGACCTGCCTATTCTGCACAAGAACCAGTTATGACCAGTTAGAACCAGTTAAGAAATAGATATTCCGGCCAAGAACCAGTATTAACCATTTTAGGACCACATATTTCGGCTAAGAACCAGTTAGAACCAATTAAGAACCAGCTATTCCGGCCAATAACCTGTTAGATCCAAATAGGAACCAGCTATTTTAGCCAAGAACTAGTTAGATCCAGTAATGAGCAGCCTATTCGGGCCAAGAATCAGTAAGAACCAACTATTTCGGCCAATAACTAGTTCGAATTCTATACCCTAAAAGTGTTAAAGTTTGAATTTTGATAGTACTTTTGTGTTCAGAATCATCAATACTTAGGTTTTGGTTTGGAAGGCTTTATTCATCTTGGTTATAGTGTTTTGGATTGGAAAAGTTTAGTTTTTGAAAAGTTTCAAGGAAGCGGTTTGGGTCTCGTACTATTTTTTTGTATGCGGTTTATTGTTGTTTGGGTGCGATTTGATCTGATCAACAAAGCGATTTGTCAAGTTCTTGGATGCGGTTTGTCTAGATTCTTTGTATCGGAAGCGGTTTGACTTAAGCGGTTTGATGTCAGCGGTTTATACAAGCGGTTTGACTTAAGCGGTTTGACTTAAGCGATTTGACTCAAGCGGTTTATCTTTAGCGGTTTGACATAAGCGGTTAGACTTAAGCGGTTTGACTCAGTGGTTTGTCTTGTTGGTTTGATCTAAGCGGTTTGATAAAGCGGTTTGAGTTAAGCGGTTTAATAAGAAGCGGTTTGATAAAAAGCGGTTTGTATTCCAGCGGTTTGACAATCCTGTGATTTGACCAATGCGATTTGACCACTGCGATTTGATCAAAAAATCTGACTTTTGACTTTTACGGTTTGACTACATGCGGTTTGACCACTTGCGGCTTGACCAAAGTTGACTTTTACATCATAACTTCAAACGGCCATAAGTTTTGAACCGTAACTCCGTTTTCAATGAAATACACATCAAAAGCACCGAATAGCTGAACCAGTTATAACTAGTTAAGAACGGATATTCACGCCAAGAACAGTAAGAACCAATTAGAACCGATTAAGAACTAGCTATTCCGGTCAATAAATAGTTAGATCCAAATAGGAACCGGCTATTCCGGCGGGAACCGATTAGATCGGCAAAGAACTTCTTATTACGGCCAGAACCGGTACAAACCCGATTAGAACCGGATAAGAACTAGCTATTCCGGCCAATAACCGGTAAGAACCAGTTAAGAACATGCTATTTTGGCCAAGAACAAGTTAGATCCAGAAAGGAACCAATTAGATCCAACTAAGACCTGCCTATTCTGGACAAGAACCAGTTATGACCAGTTAGAACCAGTTAAGAAATAGATATTCTGGCCAAGAACCAGTAGGAACGAGTTAAGAACCAGATATTTTTGCTAAGAACCAGTTAGAACCAATTAAGACCCAGCTCTTCCGGCAAATAACCTGTTAGATCGAAATTGGAACCAGCTATTTCAGCCAAGAACCAGTTAGATCTTGCCAAGAGCAGCCTATTCTGGCTAAGAATCAGTAAGAACCAAACTATTAGGCCAAGAACGGTACAAACCGGTTAGAACCAGATAAAATTAGCTATTCCGGCCAATAACCGGTAAGAACCGATTAAGAACATGCTATTTTGGCCAAGAACCGATTAGATCGAGATAGGAACGATAACGCTACACGTCGTTCGGGGTCAAAGGAACTTCCTTTTCAACACCTAGGCGATGAACCTAATAGTTGTAGTGTAGTATTAGGGTGGCCAGGGAATTGATATCGTTCTCTGGGGAATAGGAATGCTAGTGAGAAGTTACTACGCTAAGGTTGGGGTTGAGGAAGATTATCTTTTATCTTTTTTTTTTTTTTTTTAGGGAACCGGCTATTCGACCAAGAACCCGATTAGAACCGGCTATTCGGCCAAGAAGGAGTTAGATCGAGATAGAAACCGGTATCCCGGCCAAGAACCGGTTAGATCCACTAAAGAACGGGCCTATTCTGTTAGGGATTTAGAAAATCCATAGTGAAGTGTCGGTCACCCCAACTACTATCTAGCATATGTTGGCTCGTAGACATTCGTTATGTATTAGTTAATTAGTTAGTTAGAGTAAAACAAGAAGAGACAGATGGTTTTACCCACTTGTATGCACGATCCAGCGACCCAACAGGGCGTATATGTAAAACTATAAATACCCTCTACCTCCCAAGGTAGAGGTTGGACCTCATTTCTTAATCTAACATTCTCTTTATTTTTCTCTCACTTTCTCTCTAGAAAGGATCCCATCTCCTACTTTCTCTCTAAGTTTCTTGCAAGATTTGAACCATATAATTGATTGTTTGTGTGTTATAATAACCAATATCAACTATTGGTATCAAGAGCCATAGTTAGATCATAAAGATTGGTTATTTGTGTGTTTTGTTGGTTGAATTCTATACCTAAAAGTGTTAAAGTTTGAATTTTGATAGTACTTTTGTGTTCAGAATCATCATAACTGCTTAGGATTGGTTTGGAAGGCTTTATTCATCTTGGTTATAGTGTTTTGGATTAGAAAAGTTTAGTTTTTGAAGAGTTTCAAGGAAGCGGTTTGGGTCTCGTACTATTTTTTGTATGCGGTTTGCTGTTATTTGGGTGCGATTTGATCGATCAAGGAAGCGATTTGTCAATTCTTGGATGCGGTTTGTCTAGATTCTTTGTATCGAGCGGTTTGACTTAAGCGGTTTAGCGTAAATTTGTTTGACATAAGCGGTTTGACTTAAGCGGTTTGACTTAAGCGGTTTGACTCAGCGGTTTGTCTTTAGCGGTTTGACATAAGTGGTTTGACTCAGCGGTTTGTCTTCAGCGGTTTGATCTAAGTGGTTTGATAAGCGGTTTGAGTTAAGCGATTTGATAATAAGCGGTTTGATAAAAGCGGTTTGTATTCAGCGGTTTGACAATCTGCGATTTGACCAATGCGATTTGATAAAAAGCGAGCTTTGACTTTTCGGTTTGACTACTTGCGGTTTGACCACTTGCGGCTTGACCAAGTTGAATTTTCGTCAAAACTTCAAGCGGTCATAACTTTTAACCGTAACCGTTTTGACAAAATACTGTCAAAGCGGCCGGAGCAGCTTGAACCGGTGGGAACCGGTTTGAACTAGTTAAGAGCCGGATATTCTTGCCAAGAACCGGTAAGAACCGATTAAGAACTAGCTATTCCGGCCAATAAATAGTTAGATCAAATTGGAACCCGACTATTCCGGCGAGAACCGAGTTAGATCCGACTAAGAACTACCTATTCCGGCCAAGAATAAGTACAAACCGATTAGAACCGAGATAAGAACTAGCTATTCGGTCAATAACCGGTAAGAACCGATTAAGAACATGCTATTTTGGCCAAAACGAGTTAGATCGAGATAGAACCGATTAGATCCGGCTAAGACACGCCTATTACGGCCAAAAACCGATGAGGACCGATTAGAACGATTAAGAAATAGCTATTAGGCGAGAACTAGTTGGAACTAGTTAATAACGAGATATTTCGGCTAAGAACGATTAGAACCAATTAAGAACCAGCTATTCTGGCCAATAACCAGTTAGATCCAAATAGGAACCAGCTATTCTAGCCAAGAACCAGTTAGATCCAGCAAATAACGGCCTATTCTTGCCAAGAATCAGTAAGAACCAATTTTTTTGGCCAATAACTAGTTTGATCCATTACTACACAAGTTAATTAAAAAAAAGGTATTTTGGCGGGAAAATTTGTGTAAACTTAAATTTTTAGGAGGGACAAAATGTTTAATTTTTACGCGAGATTCAAATTTTAGTTTAAATTTGAACTGGCTAAGAACAAACTATTCGTGCCAAGAACTAGTTAGATCTGGCTAAGAAATGGCTCTTCAGGCCAAGTAGATCCAGCTAAGAAATATCTATTCTGGTCAAGAACAATTTAGATCCAGCTAAGAACCGGCTATTCGGCCAAGAACGATTAAGAACGGCTATGCGGCGAGCAGAGTTAGATCGAGATAGAAACCGGTATCGGCCAAGAACCGTTAGATCCGACTAAGAGCGGCTATTCTGTTAGGGTTTAGAAAATCCATAGTGAAGTGTCGGTCACCCCAACTATTGTCTAGCATATGTTAGCTCGTAGACATTCGTTATCTATTAATTAATTAGTTTGTTAGAGTAACACCGTGAAGAGACGACGGGTCTTTACCCTATATGCGATCCAGCCCGACGGAGGCGTATTATATAAAACTATAAATACCTCTACCTCCCAAGGTAGAGGTTGGACCTTCATTTCTTAATCTAACATTCTCTTTGTTTTCTCTCTTTCTCTCTCTAGAAAGGATCCCGTCTCAGCTTTCTCTCTCAATTTTCTTGCTAAGATTGAACCATATAATTGGTTGTTTGTGTGTTACAATAACCAATATCCAACTAATAGTATCAAGAGCCATGGTTAGATCATAAAGATTGGGTATTTGTATGTTTTGTTGGTTTGAATTCTATACCTAAAAGTATTAAAGTTTGAATTTTGATAGTACTTTTGTGTTGGAATCATCAAAGCTGCTTGGGTTTTGGTTTGGAAGAACTTAATTCATCTTGGTTATAGTGTTTTGGATTGGAAAAGTTTAGTTTTTGATGAGTTTCAAGGAAGCGGTTTGGGTCTCCTACTATTTTTTAATATGCGGTTTGATGTCATTTGGGTGCGATTTGATCAGATCAACGAAGCGATTTGTCAAGTTCTTGGATGTGGTTTGTCTAGATTCTTTGTATCGGAAGCTGTTTGACTTAAGCGGTTTGACATAAGCGGTTTGACTTAAGCGGTTTGACTTAAGCGATTTGACTCAACGGTTTGTCTTTAGCGTTTGACATAAGCGGTTAGACTTAAGCGGTTCGACTCAGCGGTTTGTCTTGATGGTTTGATCTAAGCGGTTTGATAAGAGCGGTTTGAGTTAAGCGGTTTAATAAAGCGGTTTGATAAAAGCGGATTGTATTCGGCGGTTTGACAATCCTGCGATTTGACCAATGCAATTTGACCACTGCGATTTGATCAAAAAGCGACTTTTGACTTTTCGGTTTGACTACATGCGGTTTGACCACTTGCGGCTTGACGAAGTTGACTTTTACTTCATGACTTCAAGCGGCCATAACTCTTAAACCGTAACTCCGTTTCGTGAAATATCATCAAAACAACCGGAGCGACTGAACGGAGGAACCACTTAGAACTAGTTAGAGCGGATAATCCTGCCAAGACCCAGTAAGAACCAATTAGAACCCGATTAAGAACTAGCTATTCCGGTCGATAAATAGTTAGATCCTAATAGAAGCGACTATTTCGGCGGGAACCGATTAGATCGACTAAGAACTTCTTATTACGGCCAGAACCGGTACAAACCCGGTTAGAACAAGATAAGCGGCTATTCGGCCAATAACCGGTAAGAACTAGTTAAGAACATGCTATTTTGGCCAAGAACAAGTTAGATCGAGATAGGAACCAGTTAGATCCAGCTATGACCTGCCTATTCTGGACAAGAACCGATTATGACAAGTTAGAACCAATTAAGAAATAGATATTCCGGCCAAGAACTAGTAAGAACCAGTTAAGAACGGATATTTGACTAAGAACCGATTAGAACCAATTAAGAACCGGTATTCCGCCGATAACTGTTAGATCCAAATAGGAACCAATTATTTGATAAAAACGGTTAGATCCGATGAAGAGCGACTTATTACGGCAAGAATCACTAAGAACCAACTATTTTGGCCAATAACTAGTTAATTCTATACCCTAAAAGTGTTAAAGTTTGAATTTTGATAGTACTTTTGTGTTCGAGAATCATCAAAAGCTGCTTAGGTTTTGGTTTGGAAGGCTTTATTCATCTTGGTTATAGTGTTTTGGATTGGAAAAGTTTAGTTTTTGAAGAGTTTCAAGGAAGCGGTTTGGGTCTCGTACTATTTTTTTGTATGCGGTTTAATGTTATTTGGGTGCGATTTGATCTGATCAACAAAGTGATTTGTCAAGTTCTTGGATGCGACGCCCGACTCTTTTAAAACCTGAAGCCGTCACTTGTAAGAAAGCAATTTGGCTACTGAGTCGTCACAAAATTTGTTCGACGGCGTCTCTAGTAGCACCTGGCGCCATCACTTTTGGAACCTGACGCCGTCCCCTTTAGTTCCAGCAGCCTGAGTGTCTCGATTAATGACTTTGGCCATTTTCTTCGTATATTTGCGCCTTTTCGTCCGAATAAGTGTCATTCCAGCATTTTGCTTTCAAGAGACTTAAAAAGTGAAAAGGAACGATATTAAGTAACAACGGATACAAAAGTGATCAAATAAGGGCTTAAACGACCCCTCAAAAAGGTACATTTTAAAATCTTATAAGAACCACTTATTCCGGCGTAGAACCAGTTAGATCCAGCTAAGACCTGCTGATTCCTCCCGAACTACCTTCTTTTATTTCTCCGTCACACGAGCCAACCGCTTGTATGCGGTCAACCGTAACAGATGATAAAGGCGGCGGCCGGGAGAGAATGATGGTTTACGAAGTTGAAATATCCTTGGATCGTTTATATCTGGTGAGCGTGACATTACGGTACAATGACTTGTGAATTGTTGAAAATAATATTAGTATAGGAAAGCGAAATCGATTGACTAACCTTGAATATGAATAGTAATAGCTCTGTCACGACTAGTTCAATTAAAGCGTTGATCGAAACCTAAAAATATAAAAGTATTTACAAACGTCGTTTAAGTTTAAATAAGCGTAAGCGTGTGAATAAAACAAAACTATTATAACTATAGTAGGGATTTGCATGTCTTAGCGACTTAAATGCAAATTAAATAAAATTAAAATATTTAACTATAATTTACAAATTCCTATGAAAGTTAAGAAAATCTAAAGAAAACTAAAACATATACATGTATGTAATAATTACACAAATGAAACAAAATAAAACAGGAAAAGGATAATAATTGATTATACTTAAGAAATTAAAACATATCAAAATTTTGAAGTCATTTTAATTCTATATTTACAATTGTTTAACGATTAAAATCTAAAAACTTACGTTTACTAAATTTTATGTAAACGTACAAAATAAAAGCGTGAATTAGGTCAATACAACTCCACAAATGTGAAAATTATATTTTAGAATTATAAAAGATAAAGAAAATTATTAGAAAATTAAAATAAATTTTTACACTATTAAATTAATTAATATAAATTAAAAATGAATTAAATGTATTTAATAATGAATTAAATAATAAGAAAATCTAAAATTAACTTAAATAAATAAAATGAAGAATCTGAAAAATCTAAAATATCATAAAATAATTTAAGAAACTGAAAATGTATTTTTTTACACAATTATTCTATTTATTATTAATTATTTACTATTATTAATTACTAAAAACTATTATTGAATTATTAAAAATAATAAATGGATAAAGAAAAATCTAAAACTTTTTACAAAATTCTAAAATAAATAAAAGAAGCTAGGAAAAATATAAAAACTATATGTTATTAATGAAAATAAGCTAATAAGCAAATAAGCTTCCAAGGAAAAGCTATCACTTAGCTTTAAAATGATTATTTTTAGGTTTTTTTCTTTTTCTGAAACTAACTAAATACTGATATTATACATATTTGATGAAAATAAAACTGTGCAAACATAAAAATAAGCAAATCATGAGCTTATGAGTCCAACAGTTAAGCTTTTGGCTTGACTGTTGGAGCTCAAGCTATAAATAAGCTTGAAATAAGCTATACATAGGAAACAAAAGCAAAAGGCAATTATGTATAAGTATAATAGGTGAGAATATACAAGAATAAGCACTGAGAAGTGCTTATAAGCATGAGCTTATGGTTTAGTCAGTTTAGCCTTTTTGGGCTAAACTTGGATGGGATTGAGGCCTCTAAAGCCTGTAATAAGCTCCATACTAAAAAGAAGAAAGTATAAAATGTATTTGTGCAAGTATAATATATAAGAATATACTAGCTTATGCCTTTGGAATTGACTTATAAGCTCAAAATAAGCAAATAAGCAATTCCACAGTACACAGATCAAACACCCCTATGACTAATTAGGTGGCCATTTAAGATTAGGAAATAAGTTCTAAAATGCCAAACTAAGAATTGAGTAACAAGTAGAGGTGGTTGGCTTTCCAAAAGCCAAAGCTCATCAAGTGGGACCCACCGATGAGCTTTTGAGAAACTTATGAAAAGGCTTCCATCCACAGTACAATGGTATAGGCCTAAGTTATGTGAAATGGGACAAACAAAAGCATGTTGCTGACCCTAGTAAATGAGCTACAAGCTAGAAATTAAGCCTTTGGACTTTGTTTCTTGGTGGATAAGCTCCAAAAGGAACCAATTCACACAAGCTAAGTCCAAGCGATAAGCTTTTGTGAGCTTATGAAGTTTGGTGATTATGGGTTAAGCATCTTGAGGACTCAGAATGCTTTTCATGGTGGTGATAAGTTAAAGCTACTTGCAGGCTGTGTAAATAAGCTACAAGGTGAGATTAAAGTGCAAAACCATAAAGCTGGGTTGCTAGGCTTCCTAAAAAGCCAAGCCACACAGGCTTGTGATCACTAATGAGCTTGGTGTGAGCTTGTGGAAATGGTGTAATACCCTGATTGCTCAGGGTATGTTGTGAGTGGGCAAACAACAATCTCACACAACTTATCTAATAAGCTCATGAGAGCTCAACCAACACCGAGACATTGAGTATGTTGGATAGCCTCTCGAAACTAAAATCACAATCTCAAGCTTAGTGGGAACTTTCCATGGTCTTGGAAAACAACTCCACCTCCACTGTTTGCTTCAGTGGAAGGAGTAAGATGGGACAAAATAAAGGGAATGATCAAGCTATGTAGATAAGCTAAAGAGAGAGAAATAAGCATAAACATAACAACTTGGCCACAAAGGCTACACAAATAAGCCAAATACATAAGCTAGAACCAAGTAATGAAGCTTATACAAGCTCATTAACTTGACACCTAAACCTGTGCACAGGGCAAAACTAGGCACAAAAATGCTAAAAAAATAAGCACTTAAACATGACATATAGAAAGTAACAAAAATACAATAAGCTAGATTAGCAACACATCTAAAACATACTAAAAGTACAGAACATGAAATTAAATAACAAAAGCACAATAAAATTACTAAGTTAATTCAAAAACGACTTAAATGAAAATTTGACTTTTACAAGAACATCAAACTTTGACTAATATGAAATTATAACTAATCCTCTTGACTAAATATGGAATATTAAACATAAATGACATGAAATTATGAAAGATTAACAACTTGTAAATGGTATGCAAGGTTATTAGACATGACAATCTCACAATACTCATAATAGAGGATCAAAGTGTCAATTTTGACCTTTATCATGCTATACCACTTAATCTGAAACTATCAATGAGTTACTTAGACCATGTTGAGTCTACATAAAACAAGAACAACACCCTTCATAGCCTATAACTCGGATCGGGTCATCACATCGAAACAACCCTTAAATGAACATAAATTGAACTATTCAAAGCAAATCAACATGTAAACCCAATCTTTACAATCCAGAGAATCCAAAGTGTCAAAATGGATCTTTTTCGGCATACACAGTAGTCGCGCAAGCTTATGCCTATGATTATCAAAAATCAAGTTTATGACGGTGAAAATACAATATTCAAGCACAATCGATTCCAAAACATAAACAACCTATATTAAGCTATAATTACATTACATAACAACAAATAAACACATAAACATGAGAATTACCACAAAATAAAGACTAAAACTAAGAAATGCAAAATTGAGAAAAATAGCTTACATGGTGATATGAGCTGAGACTTTGGAACCAATTATCAAAACCAATACCTATAGCCTCCCCTGAGGCACTAATACCATGGCAATCCATTATGAACTATGCTCCAAGCTGTATCACCCAAGAACACACTCTTTTTTATTTATTTTCTATTTTCTCTATTTTTTATGATTTTCTGATTTAAAATGATTATTGCTGTTTATATGTATCTAAAAGCTCATTTGGCTTTGTCGGGAGCCTAAGTGTGCTTAATCGAGTCCATATAATCAACTATGATCAACAGATATGAAAAGGGCTTTGAAATTAAAGGACTTAAGATAGAACATGAAATTTAAAGAGATTGCATTAAGCTCGAAATCAAATGGTTCCATTACACTATTGAAAGTTTAAAATAACAATTACACTAAGAAAACATTAAAGATTTACTCTACGAAAGCAAGTTTAAATTTAAATTACACTAGTGACAATTGGCTAACCCAAGAGTGCCTCTTCTCTTGCCTCTCACTCTGATTTTTATAATCCTTTCAACTCCTTGTCGACATCTGAGTGTTTCCCACCACTTCTGAGCCATTGGATTGGCCAAAACCATCAAAACCGTCCAAGTGGATTTTGGCGCCAAAATTCTTCATAGCAGGTTTTAGCATTAATTGGGGTGGGTTTGAGTCAATTAAGAGTTTTTGGTGTTAGTGGAGGTGGAGGGGACAAGGTAAGGGGTTGGAGAAAAGTGGGAAACCATGACCGGTTTTGGGTATCTGAGGAAGGAGAGGGAGGTGAGCAGTGTCACGGTATTCTTGCTGTTTGACTTTCGTTGACGGACATATAATAACGGGTTTTGGGCTAGGATTGGGCCAAGGTGGGTAATGGGTTTGGACTTGGTATATTAAAAGGATCCGTTTGGTTTATGTATACACAGGACTAAAATTGCAAATCTACCAAACTTAGAGGGTGAAAATGAACTTTTTCCAATGCTCTCACAAGGACCAAACTTGCCATAAATGAATAGTACATGGACCACTTTTGCATAAAATTCCATTTAAAATGTCCAGGACTATATTTGCAATTTTCAAAGTTTAGGGACCTTTTATGCCATTTGACCAAAAACTCATTCAAGGATCATTTTAACAACTTAGAAGATTTCAGGACCTTGAATGACAAAACTTCACATTTTGAATTCGAGGACTAGATTTGACAACTTTTAAAACTTGGGGACTAAAGCGCCAATTTGCAAACTTGAATCATTTTCATCGATTTTGATCTTTTGCATTTAAAACACATAAAACACTTGTTTGTGATATTTTCATCATTTTGATGCATTTTGAGTGTTTTCGGATGTTTTTGCGATCTAGATAGTACAAAATGATAAGTATTTGAACTGATCACCGCCTATTCTCGGCCAAGAACCGGTAGGGACGATTAGAACCGGTTAAGAAATAGCTATTCCGGCCAAAAACAGTTGGAACCGATTAAGAACGGATATTTCGCTAAGAACTAGTTAGAACCAATTAAGAACCGGCTATTACGGCGATAACTAGTTAGATCCAAATAGGAACCGACTATTTACCAAGAACCGATTAGATCCGACAAAGAGCGGCCTATTCTTGCCAAGAATCAAGAACAACCAACTATTTCGACCAATAACTAGATTGATCCATCACTACACAAGTTAATTAAAAAGGTATTTTGGCGGGAATATTTGAGTAAACTTAAATTTTAGGAGAGACAAAATGTTTAATTTTTACTTGAGATTCAAATTTTGGTTTAAATTTGAGCTGCTAAGAACCAACTATTCGTGCCAAGAACCGGTTAGATCGGCTAAGAAATGGCTCTTGAGGCCAAGTAGATCCAACTAAGAAATATCTATTCTCAGTCAAGAACAATTTAGATCCATTAGGCAACCTATTATTCCGCCAAGAACCGATTAAGAACCGGCTATTACGGCGAGAAGGAGTTAGATCGAGATAGAAACCGGTATCGGCCAAGAACCGGTTAGATCCGACTAAGAGCGGCCTATTCTGTTAGGGTTTAGAAAATCCATAGTGAAGTGTCGATCACCCCAACTATTATCTAGCATATGTTAGCTCGTAGACATTAGGTTATCTATTAATTAATTAGTTTGTTAGAGTAACACCGTGAGGGACGGATGGGTTTTACCAATGTATGCACGATCAACGACCCGACGGAGGCGTATTTTGTAAAACTATAATACCCTCTACCTCCCAAGGTAGAGGTTGGACCTTCATTTCTTAATCTAACATTCTTTTTGTTTTTCTCTCACTTTCTCTCTAGAAAGGATCCCATCTCCTACTTTCTCTCTCTAAGTTTCTTGCTAAGATTTGAACCATATAATTGATTGTTTGTGTGTTACAATAACCAATATCCAACTATTGGTATCAAGAGCCATGGTTAGATCATAAAGATTGGGTATTTGTATGTTTTGTTGGTTTGAATTCTATACCCTAAAAGTGTTAAAGTTTGAATTTTGATAGTACTTTTGTGTTCAGAATCATCAAAACTGCTTAGGTTTTGGTTTGGAAGGCTTTATTCATCTTGGTTATACTGTTATAGTGTTTTGGATTAGAAAAGTTTAGTTTTTGAAGAGTTTCAAGGAAGCGGTTTGGGTCTCGTACTATTTTTTTGTATGCGGTTTGCTGTTATTTGGGTGCGATTTGATCTGATTAAGGAAGCGATTTGTCAATTCTTGGATGCGGTTTGTCTAGATTCTTTGTATCGGAAGCGGTTTGACTTAAGCGGTTTGACGTAAGCGGTTTGACATAAGCGGTTTGACTTAAGCGGTTTGACTTAAGTGGTTTGACTCAAGCGGTTTGTCTTTAGCGGTTTGACATAAGTGGTTTGACTCAAGCGGTTTGTCTTCAACGGTTTGATCTAAGCGGTTTGATAAGAAGCGGTTTGAGTTAAGCGATTTGATAATAAGCGGTTTGATAAAAAGCGGTTTGTTTTCCAGCGGTTTGACAATCCTGCGAATTGACCAATGCGATTTGATAAAAAAAAACTGAGTTTTGACTTTTACGGTTTGACTACTTGCGGTTTGACCACTTGCGGCTTGACCAAAGTTGAATTTTACGTCAAAACTTCAAACGGCCATAACTTTTGAACCGTAACTCCGTTTCGACAAAATACTGTCAAAGCGATAGGAACGACCTAAACCAAGTGGGAACCAGTTAGAACTAGTTAAGAACCGGATATTCTTGCCAAGAACCAGTAAGAACCGGTTAGAACCGGTTAAAACTAGCTATTCCGGCCAATAAATAGTTAGATCCAAATAGGAACTAGCTATTCGGCCAAGAACCGATTAGATCCAGCTAAGAACTACTTATTCCGCCAAGGATAAGTACAAACCGATTAGAACCGAGATAAGAACTAGCTATTCGGCCAATAACGGTAAGAACCGATTAAGAACATGCTATTTTGGCCAAGAACAGTTAGATCGAGATAGGAACCGATTATTCCGGCCTAGAACCGTTAGATCCGGCTAAGACACACTATTTTGGCCAAGAACCAGTAGGGACCAGTTAGAACCAGTTAAGAAATAGCTATTCCGGCCAAGAACCAGTTGGTACTAGTTAATAACCAGATATTTTGGCTAAGAACCAGTTAGAACCAATTAAGAACCAGCTATTCTGGCCAATAACCAGTTAGATCCAAATAGGAACCAGCTAATCTAGCCAAGAACCAGTTAGATCCAGCAAATAACGGCCTATTCTTGCCAAGAATCAGTAAGAACCAACTTTTTTGGCCAATAACTAGTTTGATCCATTACTACACAAGTTAATTAAAAAAAAGGTATTTTGGCGGGAAAATTTGAGTAAACTTAAATTTTAGGAGGGACAAAATGTTTAATTTTACTGAGATTCAAATTTTGGTTTAAATTTGAACGGCTAAGAACCAACTATTCGTGCCAAGAACCGATTAGATCGGCTGAAATGGCTCTTCGAGCCAAGTAGATCCGACTAAGAAATATCTATTACGATCAAGAACAATTTAGATCGAGCTAAGAACAAGCTATTCCGACCAAGAACCGGTTAAGAACCGGCTATTATGGCCAAGAACGAGTTAGATCGAGATAGAAACCGGTATCGGCAAGAACCGATTAGATCCGACTAAGAACGGCCTATTCCTGTTAGGGTTTAGAAAATCCATAGTGAAGTGTCGGTCATCCCAACTATTTTCTAGCATATGTTGGCTCGTAGACATTCGTTATCTATTAATTAATTAGTTTGTTAGTAACACCGTGAGAGACAGACGGGTCTTTACCAGCTATATGCACGATCCACACCCAGAAGAGGGCGTATTATGTAAAACTATAAATACCCTCTACCTCCCAAGGTAGAGGTTGGACCTTCATTTCTTAATCTAACATTCTCTTTGTTTTTCTCTCTTTCTCTCTCTAGAAAGGATCCCATCTCCACTTTCTCTCTCTAATTTTCTTGCTAAGATTCGAACCATATAGTTGGTTGTTTGTGTGTTACAATAACCAATATCCAACTATTGGTATCAAGAGCCATGGTTAGATCATAAAGATTGGGTATTTGTATGTTTTGTTGGTTTGAATTCTATACCCTAAAAGTGTTAAAGTTTGAATTTTGATAGTACTTTTGTGTTCAGAATCATCAAAACTGCTTAGGTTTTGGTTTGGAAGGCTTAATTCATCTTGGTTATAGTGTTTTGGATTGGAAAAGTTTAGTTTTTGAAGAGTTTCAAGGAAGCGGTTTGGGTCTCCTACTATTTTTTATATGCGGTTTGATGTCATTTAGGTGCGATTTGATCGATCAGCGGCGATTTGTCAAGTTCTTGGATGCGGTTTGTCTAGATTCTTTGTATCGGAGCGGTTTGACTTAAGCGGTTTGGCGTCGTGGTTTGACATAAGCGGTTTGACTTAAGCGGTTTGACTTAAGCGATTTGACTCAACGGTTTGTCTTTAGCGGTTTGACATAAGCGGTTTGACTCAGCGGTTTGTCTTGGGTTTGATCTAAGCGGTTTGATAAAGCGGTTTGAGTTAAGCGGTTTAATAAAGCGGTTTGATAAAAGCGGTTTATATTCAGCGGTTTGACAATCCTGCGATTTGACCAATGCGATTTGACCACTGCGATTTGATCAAAAAAACTGACTTTTGACTTTTACGGTTTGACTACATGCGGTTTGACCACTTGCGGCTTGACCAAAGTTGACTTTTTACTTCATGACTTCAAACGGCCATAACTCTTAAACCGTAACTCCGTTTTCAGCGAAATACCTGTCAAAACGACCGGAACAGCCTGAACCAGTAGGAACCAGTTAGAACTAGTTAAGAACCGGATAATCCTGCCAAGAACCAGTTAAGAACTAGCTATTCCGGTCAATAAATAGTTAGATCCAAATAAGAAGCAGCTATTTCGGCCAGGAACCAATTAGATCCAGCTAAGAACTTCTTATTCTAGCCAAGAACCAGCACAAACCAGTTAAAACAAGATAAAAACTGGCTATTCTGGCCAATAACCAGTAAGAACTAGTTAAGAACATGCTATTTTGGCCAAGAACAAGTTAGATCCAGATAGGAACCAGTTAGATCCGGCTATGACCTGCCTATTCTGGACAAGAACCATTTATGACAAGTTAGAACCAGTTAAGAAATAGATATTCCGGCCAAGAACCAGTAGGAACCAGTTAAGAACCAGATATTTCGGCTAAGAACCAGTTAGAACCAATTAAGAACCAGCTATTCCGGCCAATAACCTGTTAGATCCAAATAGGAACCAACTATTTCAGCCAAGAACCAGTTAGATCCAGTAAAGAGCAGCCTATTCTGGCCAAGAATCACTAAGAACCAACTATTTTGGCCAATAACTAGTTCGAATTCTATACCCTAAAAGTGTTAAAGTTTGAATTTTGATAGTACTTTTGTGTTCGAGAATCATCAAGCTGCTTAGGTTTTGGTTTGGAAGGCTTTATTCATCTTGGTTATAGTGTTTTGGATTGGAAAAGTTTAGTTTTGAAGAGTTTCAAGAAGCGGTTTGGGTCTCGTACTATTTTTGTAAGCGGTTTAATAAGCGGTTTGATAAAAGCGGTTTGTATTCAGTGGTTGGACAATCTGTGATTTGACCAATGCGATTTGACCACTGGTTTTGTTCCAAAAATTAACTTTTGACTTTTAGGGTTTGACTACGAAGTGGTTTGACCACTTGCGTCTTGACCAAAGTTGACTTTTACTTCATAACTTCAAACAACCATAACTTTTGAGCAGTAACTCCGTTTTCGTGAAATACACTCAAAGCAGCCGGAACAACTGAACCGGTAGGAACGATTAGAACTAGTTAAGAACCGGATAATCCTGCCGAGAACCGAGTTAAGAACTAGCTATTCCGGTCGATAAATAGTTAGATCCAAATAAAAGCGACTATTTCGGCGGGAACCAATTAGATCCATTAAGAACTTCTTATTCTAGCCAAGAACCGGCCTGAACCGGTTAAAACAAGATAAAAGCTGGCTATTACGGCCAATAACCGATGAAGAACTAGTTAAGAACATGCTATTTTGGCCAGAACAAGTTAGATCGAGATAGGAACCGATTAGATCCGGCTGACTTGCCTATTACGGACAAGAACCGATTATGACAAGTTAGAACCGGTTAAGAAATAGATATTCGGCCAAGAACGGTAGGAACGATTAAGAACCGAGATATTTGGCTAAGAACCGATTAGAACCAATTAAGAACCGGTATTCGCCAATAACTTTGTTAGATCAAATAGGAACCAACTATTTCAGCCAAGAACCAGTTAGATCCAGTAAAGAGCAGCCTATTCTGGCCAAGAATCACTAAGAACCAACTATTTTGGCCAATAACTAGTTCGAATTCTATACCCTAAAAGTGTTAAAGTTTGAATTTTGATAGTACTTTTGTGTTCAGAATCATCCAAACTGCTTAGGTTTTGGTTTGGAAGGCTTTATTCATCTTGGTTATAGTGTTTTGGATTGGAAAAGTTTAGTTTTTGAAGAGTTTCAAGGAAGCGGTTTGGGTCTCGTACTATTTTTTTGTAAGCGGTTTAATAAGAAGCGGTTTGATAAAAAGCGGTTTGTATTCCAGCGGTTGGACAATCCTGTGATTTGACCAATGCGATTTGACCACTGGGATTTGTTCCAAAAAATTAACTTTTGACTTTTAGGGTTTGACTACAGGCGGTTTGACCACTTGCGTCTTGACCAAAGTTGACTTTTTACTTCATAACTTCAAACAACCATAACTTTTGAGCAGTAACTCCGTTTCGTGAAATACTGTCAAAGCAATAGGACGACTGAACCGGTAGGAACCGGTTAGAACTAGTTTAGAACGGATATTACGCCAAGAACCGGTAAGAACCAATTAGAACCGGTTAAGAACTAGCTATCTGGCCAATAAATAGTTAGATCCAAATAGGAACCCGCTATTAGGCCAAGAACCGATTAGATCTAGCTAAGAACTACCTATTCGGCCAAGAACAAGTACAAACCGGTTAGAACGAGATAAGAACTAGCTATTCCGGCCAATAACGGTAAGAACCGATTAAGAACATGCTATTTTGGCCAAGAACAAGTTAGATCCAGATAGGAATGAGTTATTCCTGCCTAGAACTAGTTTGATCCAGCTAAGACCTGCCTATTCTGGCCAAGAACCAGTAGGGACCAGTTACAACCAGTTAAGACGTAGCTATTCCGGCCAAGAACTAGTTGGAACTAGTTAAGAACCAGATATGTCGGCTAAGAACCAGTTAGAACCAATTAAGAACCAGCTATTCTGGCCAATAACCAGTTAGATCGAAATAGGAACCAACTATTTTAGCCAAGAACCAGTTAGATCCAGAAAAGAACGGCCTATTCTTGCCAAGAATCAGTAAGAACCATCTTTTTTGGCCAATAACTAGTTTGATCCATTACTACACAAGTTAATTAAAAAAACAGGTATTTTGGCAGGAAATTTTGAGTAAACTTAAATTTTTAGGAGAGACAAAATGTTTAATTTTTACGCGAGATTCAAATTTTGGTTTAAATTTGAACTGGCTAAGAACCAACTATTCGTGCCAAGAACCAGTTAGATCTGGCTAAGAAATGGCTCTTCAGGCCAAGTAGATCCAGCTAAAAATATCTATTCTTGTCAAGAACAATTTTGATCCAAATAAGAACCTGCTATTCGACCAAGAACCGATTAAGAACCGGCTATTACGGCCAAGAACGAGTTAGATCGAGATAGAAACCGGTATCGGCCAAGAACCGATTAGATCCGACTAAGAGCGGCCTATTCTGTTAGGATTTAGAAAATCCATAGTGAAGTGTCGGTCACCCCAACTATTATCTAGCATATGTTAGCTCGTAGACATTCGTTATCTATTAGTTAATTAGTTAGTTAGAGTAACACCGTGAGGACGGATGGGTCTTTACCCAAGATATGCGATCCACACTGACAGAGGCGTATTATATAAAACTATAAATACCTCTACCTCCCAGGTAGAGGTTGGACTAATTTCTTAATCTAATATCCTCTTTGATTTTCTCTCACTTTCTCTCTCTAGAAAGGATCCCATCTCCCACTTTCACTCTCTAATTTTCTTGCTAAGATTCGAACCATATAATTGGTTGTTTACGTGTTACAATAAACAATATCAAACTATTGGTATCAAGAGCCATGGTTAGATCATAAAGATTGGTTATTTGTGTGTTTTGTTGGTTCAAATTCTATACCCTAAAAGTGTTAAAGTTTGAATTTTGATAGTACTTTTGTGTTCTGAATCATCAAAACTGCTTAGGTTTTGGTTTGGAAGGCTTAATTCATCTTGGTTATAGTGTTTTGGATTGGAAAAGTTTAGTTTTTGAAGAGTTTCAAGGAAGCGGTTTGGGTCTCGTACTATTTATTTATATGCGGTTTGATGTCATTTGGGAGCGATTTGATCTGATCAACGAAGCGATTTGTCAAGTTCTTGGATGCGGTTTGTCTAGATTCTTTGTATCGGAAGCGGTTTGACTTAAGCGGTTTGACATCAGCGGTTTGACATAAGCGGTTTGACTTAAGCGGTTTGACTTAAGCAATTTGACTCAAGCGGTTTGTCTTTAGCGGTTTGACATAAGCGGTTAGACTTAAGCGGTTTGACTCAAGCGGTTTGTCTTCAGCGATTTGATCTAAGCGGTTTGATAAGAAGCGGTTTGACAATCCTGTGATTTGACCAATGCGATTTCATCAAAAAGCGACTTTTGAGTTTCTGGTTTGACTACATGCGGTTTGACCACTTGCGGCTTGACCAAAGTTGACTTTTACTTCATAACTAAGCGGCCATAACTTTTGAACCGTAACTCGTTTTAGCGAAATCGTGTCAAAATGGCCAGACAGCTGAACCAGTAGGAACCAGTTAGAACTAGTTAAGAACCGGATATTCCTGCCAAAAACCAGTAAGAACAAATTAGAACCAGTTAAGAACTAGCTATTCCGGTCAATAAATAGTTAGATCCAAATAGGAACCAGCTATTCCGGCCAGGAACCAGTTAGATCCAGCTAAGAACTTCTTATTCTGGCCAAGAACCAGTATAAACCAGTTAGAACCAGACAAGAACTAGCTATTCCGACCAATAACCAGTAAGAACCAGTTAAGAACATGCTATTTTGGCCAAGAACAAGTTAGATCCAGATAGGAACCAATTAGATCCAGCTAAGACCTGCCTATTCTGGACAAGAACCAATTATGACCAGTTAGAACCAGTTAAGAAATAGATATTCTGGCCAAGAACCAGTAGGAACCAGTTAAGAACCAGATATTTCGGCTAAGAACCAGTTAGAACCAATTAAGAACCAGCTCTTCCGGCCAATAACCTGTTAGATCGAAATAGGAACCAACTATTTCAGCCAAGAACCAGTTAGATCTAGCAAAGAGCAGCCTATTCTGGCCAAGAATCAGTAAGAACCAACCTATTTCGCCAAGAACCGGTACAAACTGTTAGAACGAGATAAGAACTAGCTATTAGGCCAATAACCAAGAAGAACCGATTAAGAACATGCTATTTTGGCCAAGAACCGCTTAGATCGAGATAGGAACTGATAACGCTACACGCGTGGTTAAAGTCAAAGGAACTTCCTTTTCAACACCTAGGCGGTGAACCTAATCGTTGTAGTGTAGTATTAGGGTGCCCGCGGGAATTGATATCGTTCTCTAGGGAATATGAATGCTAGTGAGAGTTACTACGCTAAGGTTGGGGTTGAGGAAGATTATCTTTTTATATTTTTTATGTTTTTTTTAGGAAATGGAAAGGTAAGAATCTCGGGGTTTGGATTTGGGGGTTGGTATTTCTACCGATTACTTCTACTATCTAATTATCTAAACTAAGGTGTAGGTTGTCTATGTCTATTGTTGTGTGCTCATATGATAGTTAAAAATGTATTTGCTTAGGCTTTATTACTCCCTAGTTATCTCCTATTGATGGTTGAATTGTCACGTCCTTATTCTTAATCGCGTTGTGTTTATAAGGTCGTAGGGTATGCGTTTATCCCTAAATCTTTGAAGCTACCAAAGGTTAATGACTACAAAAACTCTAGGATTTATAAACTTTAACTCTAAGGTATTCTTTGGATGTATAGCCTACAATTACTCTAGGTGATTATAAACTAAGGTTCAACAAAGATTAATCAAGCATTATTAGCACAACGAATGACCTATCGCAATACTAGGTCAATCACAATTAAGATAAGAGACAACCAATCAATATTCAATAACTAAGTTTCATATTACCTAAGCAAACACACAAATAAATTAGCCGGACATGGGGAACATGCAAGCATACACACAATTGATAACGCTACACGTCGTTCGGGGTCAAGGAAACTTCCTTTTCTTGAGCAAGTTTTATAACACCCAAGCGATGAACCTAATCGTTGTAGTGTAGTAATTAGGGTAAGCCACGGGTATTGATATCGTTCTCTAGGGAATAGGAATGCTAGTAAGAAGTTACTACGCTAAGGTTAAGGTTGAGGAAGATTATTTTTGTATTTTTATATTTTGTGAAATGGAAAGTACGAATCTCGGGTATTGGTTTGGGGGGTTGGTATTTCTACCGATTACTACTATTATCTAATTATCTAAACTAAGGTTGTGGGAGTCTATGTCTAATTAATGTGTGCTCGTATGATAGTTTAAAGATGTGTTTACTTAGATTGTACTACTCCTTAATTATCTCTTATTGATGGTTGAGTTGTCACGTCCTTATTCTTAGTTGCGTTGTGTGTCTAAAGTTGTAGGGTATCGTTTCTCCCCAACTCTTTGAACTTACCAAAGGGTCTAAATCTACAAAACCCACTAGGGATAATAAACTCTTACTCTAAGGCACTCTTTGGATGGTTTAGCCTACAACTACTCGGGGTAATTATATTCTAAGGTTCACAAAGATGAATCAAGCATTAAGTACCCAACGAATGACCTATCGCATTACTAGATCATTAATCAACTAAGATAAGAAACAACCAATCAATATTCAATAATTAAGTTTCATACTTCTAAGCAAACACACAAATAAATTAGCTTGACATGGAGAACATGCAAGCATACACACAAATAATCAAAGACATAATTGAATTAATGAAGTAAATACTTATCTTGATGTAAGATAGGGTTTAAAACCTAAAATCTTGTACAAGACACCTTAGGTTCGGTTTTAGGTTTTCACTCCAAAAGACTCTCTAAAAGCGAAAAATTCGGATTCTATATATAAGATTACATATGCGACGGCGCCACCTTATGTTTAAGTGGCGCCGCCGTGTCGTCGTCATTAGGGTTTCGTCTTGGCCACGTTAACCTTGCGGCGACGTCACCTTATGTCCGTGACGCCAGTCCTCTTGACCGGCGTCGTCTGGATTGCATCTAGGCAATGCGAGTAGCGACGGCCTACTCTTTAACAACCGGACGTCGTCACTTGAAAATCTGAGTTTGGGTTACGAACCGTCACAAAATCCTCGGACGGCGTCATAGTGCATTAGCACCGACCGCCGCCTTCTATTTTCAAGTATTGTGAGTGTCTCGATTTTGACTTTGGCCATTTTCTTCATATATTCGCGCTTTTCGTCCAAATAAGTGCCATTCCGAAGATTTTGCCTTCAAGAGACCTAAAAGTGAAAAGGAGCGATATTAAGCAATAACGGATACAAAAGTGATCAAATAAGGACTTAAACTACCCTCAAAATGGTACCTTTTAAAACCTTATCAAATATCCTCACACTTGTTATTTGCTTGTCCTCAAGCAAATGTGCTTTAACCAATTAATTTATAAGTTAGGGGTCATGAAGCACTAATTCAAAACGGTCCACAACACATATAAGCCCATAAAAGTCATAACAAGCACGGAATTACATACTAGCACCTCACATGGGGTGTTTGGATACTCGCATCTCTCGGTGTATATATGAAATATAACAAATAGGAAATGGAAGATAAACACTCATTAACCTGGTCCTAGTACATAGATTACCATAGGCTTGAGAATAGATCAAACCTCCATCGCTTTGGCGTAAGCACCTAGGAAAGACTATCAAAGAGGTCTTTTAAAGGGTTGTAATGTTAGGCTTACGGTAGGGAAACAAGGGTTTGGTGGGATAGGCTATTTAGTGGTGGTAAGTCAAAATCTCTATGTTAAATGCATATGAAGAATGGCGTTGCTAAGCCAAGACTCGACACTCTAAACTCTAGATAATGAAATAAATAAACATAAATTCAAAGATAGATGTAGGATGGTAGCAGTATGTTTTTTTTTTTTTTTTTTTTTTTATATATATATTTTTTCGATTTTTTTTTTTTTTTTTTTTTCATACACTTTTACTCTACCATCCTCTACGATAACATCAAAATACTAGGGATTTATAAGCATATCCCTACACTTGAGTTTTATTACTCTAACACTAATTTGACCCGATTTGAAAAGATCAAAACACTTGGGGTACATTATTACGCAAACAAAGGGAATTTGAATTTTAACGTTCCTTCCGTCATTTCATAAACTTTAACTTTTCCATGAATCCCAATCGTCCCAAAACGTATACAAAGGATATGACTCGACTTAGCAACTTATGCAAGCAACTAGATAATTGAACTAAGGGTTTGGGGTGATAACAAAATTTGATTCACATTTCCAAAACACGTCAAGCTTACTCACACAAGCTAGCCACTTGTGAATGACTAACCGTAAGAAACTTAAAACAGTTTGGACACTGATTTGCTGATAATGAAGGCTTAAGGGTATGTGTGTGGATAAAACCTCAATATCGATATCAAAAATAATCACGAAGATAGATTCAAATTCCTTTAGGAAAAGAATAATAAATCAAACTCGCAGTGATCGTATACGGATTAGTCAACCCGAATCGCTTCCCAACGAGGCGTGAATCATAACGTCGTTTTGGTTTGGAATTTAATGCTCGATGTTTTGGATTAATGATTTGATTTTATTAAACTACGGGAATAGGGAAAGTAATTAAGGAATCTATTCTACGGAAATCCTAAGTGCGAATTATACTAAAACGTAATTAACGAAACGTAATTAAAATACAACTACGTCTAAATATTATCCTAAAAATTACCTAAAATTACTTTTACTCTAGAAATGTAATGTAAAAACTAATTATGAATTAAAACTATTTTTTTTGGATTTTTCTGGAATTTATTTAAAAACTAATTTTTAACTATTTTAAAATACTAAAAATTATGAAAATCAAAGGGAAAAATATGAAACTATTTTTTAAAAATCTAAAATAACTCAAAAGATTTTTTAAAACTATTTTTTATTTTTTCAGATTAATTTTCTATTTTTTTATGAATTTAAAACTATTTAAACCTAATTTAAATTGAAAAATACCAAATAAAAGGGAGAAAATAAGGAAAAATCTTTTTTAAGCTTTTTATATTTTTCTTAAACTGGGAAAATTGAAAAATTATTTTTTTTGAACTTTTTCTTAATTAATTGCAATTAAAGCTAATTAAAAGTGATTAAAAACTATTTTCAAATAAGAAAAATACTAAATAAAGGACCAAAATTAATGAAAAATTCGGAAAATTCTAAAATCTTAATCTAGTTTTATGAAAAATATAAAATGTAATGCTTATGTGTGAAATATAAGGGCTGCAGTGTAATTTGATAGCAAATAAGCACTTAAAAATAAGCAAACAAGCACAATAAGCCACCAATCTTCTACACAAGCTAAATTATACTATGACCACTCTAAATAAGCTAACTACTGCTACTCCTATCCTCAAATAAGCAGATTCACAAGATTCTAAGCTAACTGATTTGAAACAGCAAAACAGTGAACATGCCCCTACTTTGAGCTACTCTATTAGCTTATTCAAGGAGCTAAAGCTAAAACCAGATATGTGGCCTTAAAGACCACCTAGCAGACTGCAAATAGACCAAAAATGAAACCCTAACTCTTTGAAATGGGCATTGTGCAGCATCTGCAAGATCTGCATAAAACCAGTTTTGACATGTTTGACTTTTGAAGAACAGTTTGAAAACTTGACTTTTGTGAGATTTAGATGCAAATGTAGGACTGATTAGGATGAAATATGATGGAATGAAACTTTAGCAAGCTAGTATATTAACTTCTACACCTATATGACAGATTTTAACAAATGGTTTTCAACAGTTTTGAGATCAAGACAATGGACTTATGATTTTTGACTTTTAAACCATTTTTATGCAAATAAACTCCTGGAATAAGTATAACTATACTACTAAAGACTAATGCAATAGAATCCAACCAGTGACTAACACTATAACTTAGATAAATCAAGCAATCCAAACACCCCTTCAAGACAGATATGCAATTTATTATAACCAAATAACAAAGGCAAGATTATTCTAGCTACAAAACAGATTCAATGCATCAAAATGAAGCTATGTGACAGCAAGATACACTACTTATAACAGATCTATGAGAAATTATACTACCACTGTTTAAAAAGCTAGAACATGAGATCAAGATTACACTTACAAGAATCCCAGCCACTATGGCTTGCAAACCAGCAATAGAACCACTAACCTAACCCATATAACATCAACTTAACCCAGATCCATCATCACAATCAACCATTAACCATTTCTGAACCAAAATCACCACACAGTTGACTTTCGTTGACTTGGAGATTTTGTGAATGTAAATGAATGAGGGTGCAGTGATGGTGCAATATAAGCTCAATAAAGCTATAATAAGCTGAAATGAGCCTACTCCATTATTCAAATAAGCTTATTGATCACTTTAAATAAGATTTGCAAGATAAAATCTAAAAACTTGGAACTTTTATTAAAACTGAAGTAAGATTACAAGAAATTGAAAATACAATGAAAGCTTAAGATAACATTTATAAAACTACTGAAAATTAAGAACAATAAGCTAAAAATGAAAACTAGGATTGCACGAATTTCTTTGTGAGCCAAGAGGGTCCTTTTATAGCCTTGAGCAGGTCTTGGATTCTTGATAAGAAGGGCCTAGAAGCCATTTGCAGCCACACAAATCCCATGAATCATTATATCCAATCAGAGAGCACCATTTCACCATTTGAGGTGTCACGGCCAATAATAGAGTGCCATTTGTCCACGTAAGCAGCTATCTGACATGTCAGCTGGGTCTAGAAGCTTGGGAAGATGCTAAGTACTATGTTGGGTGATTGGGAGTGGTGGTAAAAGTGGTAAAAGGGTGGTGTTTGGGAATGGGAAAACAGAGCATCGCTTGGGGCGCTTGGTTATTTTATTATTTTCAAAGTGTGTTGACCGGGTTTACGTGGTCGACTCGGGTAAAAATATCGGGTCATGGGTATTGGGTTGGTATATATTAAATGTGGCGGGTGTTTAGTTATTGGACCGGTAAGGGTTTCAAGATTGGGCCGAGAGTTTTGGTTTGTGTTGGATAATGGATTTGTTAAGATATTGACTTAGTATTTGATCCATATGGCTCATAAGTGACTAAAGATGTAAATTCGATTCCAAGGACCAAACATGTGAATCGAAAATATCCTCCAAGGACCATCTTTGTCATTCTTCAATAGACCGTGGACCGAATTTGCAATTTTTGAAACTTGAGGTGTTTTACGTCATTTCTTTGAAAGTTCGGGGACTATTTCGACATTTCTTCAAACTTTGATCAAATCTTCACAAATCATCCTCGAGATTAGAAATCTTCATAAATGCATAATTCGACCTTCCGGCCGCCTTAAACTCTTAATCTCTCGTGCTCGGTTTATGTCCGATTTGGTTCCTTTTGCGTATTTTTACATATCCATACCGCACAAGCACAAACTCAAGAAAACCACAAATATTAGCAATAAACGGCTCTCTTGGTTATTTTGGGCCAGTTTGATAATGAAAGATATGTGTTTAAGCACATATCGGTGAGGCTAAAGCGATTTGGGTGTATATTTGGGGTGGGGTGTAAACAATGTTTTCATTGATATTCGGAAAAACCGAAACATCACGAGAACCGCGAAAAGGATAGGCTCGAGGGGTTAACTAGGGTATCGTACTAAAGATGAGTACAACGCAAAAGGTGTGGGGAATTACTCAACCGATATGGAAGAAGTAATTATATTACGGTATCAAACAAGGGTTATCCTAATGCCTCTTATCGCTTAGTTATTCCTAACTACACAGTGTAGCCTCACTTGCGATCTCGGAATGCATCACAAAACAAGTTCTAGAATCTAATATACTACGGTTCACACTCTAAGCATTGAAGATGAATGCTTTAATTCCTAATAATCTAAGGCGATCCTCACATTTTGGTGGAATTTGGGTGGTAAAGGGTTTTGTGCTAGTCATGCAACTTCCTATCCATGAGACGCTTTTGTTAAGACTAATGGCCCACTCCTATATGTCATAAAAAATTTAAATTTGGTGCCAAAATTAACCTAACCGACATTTCCTCATGGTTTATTACACAATCACAATTGACAAAGCAAATAGTCAAGGATAAGCATAGTTTCAAAGTTCCCGCTTATTTTCCTCCCTACACTTAAACCGAACATTGTCCCAAATGTTCCCCGAAAGTATCAAAGTTATGATAATGGAAGGTAATTAAAACGAAAGAAACTAATACTCCCGATTAGCTTGGTAGGATCCGTGTAAAGTGGTGGTTAAATCTTTTCAAGAAGAATTATGCGTGAAAAGCTCCTTCCAATCTTATGTAACTTCTTCTTGACAAACTAAACCCGCACACTTGAAGAAAACAAACGAAACCTTCGCGTAAAATCGGCGGTAATAGTATATATAAGACTCGATTTAAACTAGGATATAATGCTTGTGGAATGGATGTTTATGAAATTTCTAAGAAAATTAAGACCGGAAAATTCAAAAATTTATAAGTAGCTCGTAAAACGAGAAAAAGTAATCGATGTTTTACTCCTTCCCGACGCCATCAAGTTGCAATCTCGACGCCGCGTCGGTTATCCCGACAAAACCGGTGCGATTTTCGGAAAAATTCGGAAAATTTACATCTTTAGAATCGGAAAATTTCGCAAAACATCCATTATGACTCGATACAAGCATTTGACTCGAACAAACAAACATAAATATCTTTTAGTTAATTGTTATTCTCTTGTTTACGTTTCTTTTGAAACGTGTGTAATCCTCCTACACTTATCCCTTATGTAAAATACCTTTATATGCAATTAAGACGAGGTTAAAAACAAAATAAAGCATTTTTACAATTTTAAACAAGAGGATAAACAATTAATAAAATATATATGACACTAACAAGCAAACAATTAAGCATGGGTTGCCTCCCACGAAGCGCTTTTCTTTATTTAAGAGTCTTGTAGCTAGACTCATAGTCGTGCTCCTACGTTTCCTCAATCTTAGAGGCCCATTCGATCTCCTTAACTCTTCTTTCATCACGAATATATTCGGGCCCTAGTTCAAGACAAGCAAAGTAGTAGACTTTGTTTTTCCAACCTACTTGAATGCCGGAATGTTATCTACATCTAAATCATCCATGCCCTTATAATTCATATTTTACGGGCATTATATATTTAACACTTTCGCTTCATTTGAGAACTCGATTATCCCTTCTTCTTTATCATAAACCATCTTAGACTCTTCTATAAATGGTTTCCCAAGTATCACGCCTCCTAAAACCCATCAATGATTCCTTTGACATTTTCCGTAATCATGAAATCACACCTATATGTGAAGTTACCTATGAACACGTGCAATCCCTTAACCCTCCCCACATAGTTACTTGCTTTCCTAGGCGAAGGGTCCTCATAGGCTCTAGCCTTTTGCTCATGATCCAATTGTAATAGAGCCTAGACATTATATTCATGGGTGCCTTATAATCAATGTCGTGTGATCCTCAGATAAGTATCCAATCATACACGGTATTTTGATGTTTTAGGGTTTCCCTCCTTATACGAGGCTCGAAGGTGGTCTTGGAAAATTAACCACATTATGGTGATAAGCGGTTTCTTTCCTTTTAGGGTATGAATCAAAGTACTCCCTAAGTTCTCCCTCTCCTTACTACCTCCATAATTTCTAACATCTTATAATCTCCTTCTTCTAGATCATCATCCGAATCACTTGTAGTCGAATCACTATCTAGAGGTTGATCGATTCCTAAGGGCTTCTCAAGTGTATTCTCAATTATCATATTTAATTTCCTAAGCTCTCCAATCTCACTCATGATACGGGCTCGAAGTTGGTTAGCGAGGTTGGGTCAAGCAATGGTATTTGTTTGGTGGTGAAGCGTTGTTTGGTTGTTGGTTATCAGTGGTGGTTGGTTATCATCCTCCATGATGAAAAGTGATGGGTGTTACGAACAAAGGGTCACGAAGAAGGGGATAGACTAAGAGAAAGCTAAAAATGAGAAAAATTTACTTGATAGGAATCAAGCAAAGAACCTAAGCGAGGTGGACTACTAACTAGCTATTCTATTCCCCGTGCCGCGCCAAAACTTGATAACGCTACACGCGTCGTTCGGGGTCAAGGAAACTTCCTTTTCTTGAGCAAGTTTTATAACACCCTAGGCGATGAACCTAATCGTTGTAGTGTAGTAATTAGGGTAAGCCACGGGTATTGATATCGCTCTCTGGGAATAGGAATGCTAGTAAGAAGTTACTACGCTAAGGTTAAGGTTGAGGAAGATTATTTTTGTATTTTTATATTTTATGAAATGGAAAGGTATGAATCTCGGTATTGGATTTGGGGGGTGGTATTTCACCGATTACTCTACTATTATCTAATTATCTAAACTAAGGTTGTGGGAGTCTATGTCTAATTAATGTGTGCTCGTATGATAGTTTAAAGATGTGTTTACTTAGATTGTACTACTCCTTAATTATCTCTTATTGATGGTTGAGTTGTCACGTCCTTATTCTTAGTTGCGTTGTGTGTCTAAAGTTGTAGGGTGTCGTTTCTCCCCAACTCTTTGAACTTACCAAAGGGTCTCGCCTACAAAACCCACTAGGGATAATAAACTCTTACTCTAAGGCACTCTTTGGATGGTTTAGCCTACAACTACTCGTGTAATTATATTCTAAGGTTCACAAAGATGAATCAAGCATTAAGTACAACGAATGACCTAACGCATTACTAGATCATTAATCAACTAAGATAAGAAACAACCAATCAATATTCAATAATTAAGTTTCATACTTCCTAAGCAAACACACAAATAAATTAGCCGGACATGGAGAACATGCAAGCATACACACAAATAATCAAAGACATAATTGAATTAATGAAGTAAATACTTATCTTGATGTAAGATAGGGTTTAAAACCCTAAAATATCTTGTAAGACACCTTAGGTTCGGTTTTAGGTTTTCACCCAAAAGACTCTCTCTAACACTTTGAAAAATTCGGATTCTATATATAAGATTACATATGCGACGCGTCACCTTATGTTTCGTGGCGCCGTCGTGTCGCCGTCATTAGGGTTTCGTCTTGGCCACGTTAACCTTGCGACGACGCCACCTTATGTCCGTGACGCCGTCTCTTCGCTCGACGTCGTGCGGATTGCATATAGGCCGCCCGAGTAGCGACGGCCTACTTTAACAACCGGACGTCGCGCTTGAAAATACGAGTTTTGGGTTCGAACCATCACAAAAATCCTCGGACGGCGCCGCACTAGCACCGACGCCGCCTTCTATTTTCGCACTGTGAGTGTCTCGATTTTGACTTTGGCCATTTTCTTCATATATTCGCCTTTTCGTCCAAATAAGTGCCATTCCAGCATTTTGCCTTCAAGAGACCTAAAAAGTGAAAAGGAACGATATTAAGCAATAACGGATACAAAAGTGATCAAATAAGGACTTAAACTACCCCTCAAAATGGTACCTTTTAAAACCTTATCAACAATCAATTGAAGACATAATTAAATTAATGAAGTAAAAAACTTATCTTGATGTAAGATAGGGTATGGAACCCTAAAATACTTTACAAGACATCCTTGGTTCGGTTTAGGTTTTTACTCCAAAAGACTACACATTGAAAACTGAAAAATTCAGATTCTATATATAAGATTACAAATACCCTTTAATTTGTGACGCCGGTGGTCACCGTTATTAGGGTTTTGTCTTGGCCACGTTAGTATTGCGACGGGAGTCACCTTATGCCCTGTGACGCCGTCCTCTTGATCTCGGCGTCGTGCGGATCGAATCTAGGCCGTGCAGAGCAGCGACGCCTACTCTTTTAAAACCCAAGCCGTCACTTGTAAAAAGCAATTTGGCTCCGAGTCATCACAAAATTTGTTCGACGACGCCTCTAGTAGCACCTGACACCATCACTTTTAGAACCTCACGCCGTCCCTTTAGTTCCAAAGCAGCCTGAGTGTCTCGATTAATGACTTTGGCCATTTTCTTCGTATATTCGCTCCTTTTTGTCCAAATAAGTGTCATTCCAGCATTTTGCCTTCAAAAGACCTAAAAAGTGAAAAGGAACGATATTAAGTAATAACGGATACAAAAGTGATCAAATAAGGGCTTAAACGACCCCTCAAAAAGGTACATTTTAAAACCTTATCAGAACCACTTATTCGGGCCTAGAACCAGTTAGATCCTGCTAAGACCTGCCTATTCTGGCCAAGAACCAGTAGGGACGAGTTAGAACCAGTTAAGAAATAGCTATTCCGGCCAAAAACGTTGGAACCAGTTAAGAACCAGATATTTCGGCTAAGAACTAGTTAGAACCAATTAAGAACCAGCTATTCCGGCCAATAACCAGTTAGATCCAAATAGGAACCAGCTATTTCAGCCAAGAACCAGTTAGATCCAGCAAAGAATGGCCTATTCTTGCCAAGAATCACTAAGAACAAACTATTTTGGCCAATAACTAGTTTGATCCATCACTACACAAGTTAATTAAAAAAAGGTATTTTGGCGGGAATATTTGAGTAAACTTAAATTTTTAGGAGAGACAAAATGTTTAATTTTTACGCGAGATTCAAATTTTGGTTTAAATTTGAACTGGCTAAGAACCAACTATTTGAGCCTAGAACCAGTTAGATCTGGCTAAGAAATGGCTCTTCAGGCCAAGTAGATCCAGCTAAGAAATATCTATTCTGGTCAAGAACAATTTAGATCCAGCTAAGAACCGGCTATTCCGACCAAGAACCAGTTAAGAACCGGCTATTCTGGCCAAGAACGAGTTAGATCCAGATAGAAACCAGGTATCCTAGCCAAGAACCAGTTAGATCCAGCTAAGAACGGCCTATTCCTGTTAAGATTTAGAAAATCCATAGTGAAGTGTCGGTCACCCCAACTACTATCTAGCATATGTTAGCTCGTAGACTTTACGTTATATATTAGTTAATTATTTAGTTAGAGTAACACCGAAGAGGACGGACGGGTTTTTACCCACTGTATGCCTGATCCATAGCCCGACAGAGGGCGTATTATGTAAAACTATAAATACCCTTTACCTCCCAAGGTAGAGGGTTGGACCTTTCATTTCTTAATCTAACATTCTCTTTGTTTTTCTCTCACTTTCTCTCTCTAGAAAGTATCCCATCTCCCACTTTCTCTCTCTATGTTTCTTGCTAGGATTCGAACCATATAATTGATTGTTTGTGTGTTATAATAACCAATATCCAACTATTGGTATCAAGAGCCATGGTTAGATCATAAAGATTATTGGTTATTTGTGTGTTTTGTTGGTTCGAATTCTATACCCTAAAATTGTTAAAGTTTGAAATTTGATAGTACTTTTGTGTTCATAATCATCAAAACTGCTTAGGATTGGTTTGGAAGGCTTTATTCATCTTGGTTATTGTGTTTTGGATTAGAAAAGTTTAGTTTTTGAAGAGTTTCAAGGAAGCGGTTTGGGTCGTGTACTATTTTTTTGTATGCGGTTTGATGTTATTTGGGTGCGATTTGATCTGATCAAGGAAACGATTTGTCAAGTTCTTGGATGCGGTTTGTCTTGATTCTTTGTATCGGAAGCGGTTTGACTTAAGCGGCTTGACGTAAGCGGTTTGACATAAGCGATTTGACTTAAGCGGTTTGACTTAAGCGGTTTGACTTAAGCGGTTTGACTTAAGCGGTTTGACTCAAGCGGTTTGTCTTCAACAGTTTGATCTAAGCGGTTTGATAAGAAGCGGTTTGAGTTAAGCGGTTTGATAAGAAGCGGTTTGATAAAAAGCAGTTTGATTTATGCGGTTTATATTCCAATGTTTGACAATCCCGCGATTTGACCAATGCGATTTGATCAAAAAGTCGAGTTTTGACTTTTACGGTTTGACTACTTGCGTTTTCACCACTTGCGGCTTGACCAAAGTTGAATTTTACGTCAAAACTTTAAACCGCCATAACTTTTGAACCGTAACTCCGTTTCGGTGAAATACCGTCAAAACGACCGGAATAGCTTTGAACCAAGAGGAACCGATTAGAACTAGTTAAGAACTGGATATTCACCAAGAACCAAGAAGAACCAGGTTAGAACCGGTTAAGAAATATCTATTCGGTCAAGAACAATTTAGATCCAACTAAGAACCGCTATTCACCAAGAACCGATTAGAACGGCTATTCGCCAAGAACGAGTTAGATCCGAGATAGAAACCGGTATCCCACCAAAACCGGTTAGATCCAAATTTAAGAACGGCCTATTCTGTTAGGATTTAGAAAATCCATAGTGAAGTGTCGGTCACCCCAACTATTGTCTAGCATATGTTAGCTCATAGACATTACATTATCTATTAGTTAATTAGTTTGTTAGAGTAACACCGTAGAGGACAGACGGGTCTTTACCACTATATGCCTAATCCACACCCGATGGAGGCGTGATATGTAAAACTATAAATACCCTCTACCTCCCAGGTAGAGGTTGGACCTTCATTTCTTAATCTAACATTCTCTTTGTTTTCTCTCACTCTTCTCTCTAGAAAGGATCCCGATGCGTGTTTCTTGACCATGTCTTAATATTTATAGTGTATCGCTATACCTATGGTCTACCCTAATGCACTAACGAGCAGTGTACCCGGTCGTGTGTAGTGTAGTAAATGGTAAAGCCGAGGTTGTCCCAAGAGCTATGTGTGTCGGATAATTACTAAGTCTAATTGTCACAGAATATTAATGGTTTTGATAGGTATTTAATTAATTAAACTACTAATGCAGAATATAAAATAAAAGCAAATAAATGTGTGAAGGGAAATCAATAGAGGAATAGTGGTGCTAACCTAGTTAATCCTCCTAGCTAGTTATGTCTACATCTACTTACTTCCAATTACTTGTGTGGGGTCAAATTCGAGAGGACAACATTTGGTCAATTCGCCTAACCTATCGGAAAAGATGCCACCACTTGGAGAAATCAGTGCACCGTCATAAGTCCTGTTGTTCCCGGTCCCCTAAGCCGAGTCATTAAGTACCGCTACATGCTAGATTCTAAATAGTGAGTTCCGGCCGTTAGGAGTTTAGACACTACACCCCCAATTCTTAAGTTCATCCAAACGATAGGTGATCAGTTGGTCAAATCGCAAGAGTAGAAAGGGTCGTCAGTTGGTCATATCTTACCCTTCCCGTCTCAGTCCGCTCACCTAGGGTCAGTTGGTCATATCTCCTAGGCAATTGGCCTCTATCGCCTTTCAAGCCTTTGAAGAGTTTCCCATGCCAATTGATTGAGTTTCTTTAAGGTTCTCCTGTCTTCACCTTGATATTTAATATATTTGCAGAGATACATCTTTTGTTGACTCTTGTTTGGAGGTCTTGAGGCCTTTTCAATTTCCCTTTGCTGTCTACATTAAGTCTGTCTTCTGGCCAAGATCTCACTGAATAACTGAGCTGCTTCATTAACACTTGTAGTCTTATCTTGTTGCAGCTTCTTTTCTACCTCCTGTGTTGCTTCTACCTTAGCTCTCATATCATCCAATGTTTGTTAATCTACATCCAATTTAGCCATCTTTTTCTTCTCTTTCTCATCAGCCTCTTTCTGCAATTCTTGCTCATCCCATTCAGTTGCTATCTTTCTTGCTGCTTCTTCATTCAACCTCTCAATCTCAGCCCTGGACAACTTCTTTTTCTTTGGTTCTTCTTCAAGTATCCCTTTATCTTTATCCTTGGGATCAATCTTTGGAACTGAGGGAGTTGGGGATGGTGGAGCACCTCCTTCTCTGATAGTGACTCCTTTCTCTTTGGGCTTGGTTGCTGCTGATTTGGTTTTATTTCTCAAATATAGAACAGGAGGCTTCTTGTAGGTTGGAGAGATAGGGACTGATTTCTTCAAGCTCTGAAGTCCCAAGACTGCATGTGTCTCTCTATTTGCTTCATCACTGTCTTCATGTGGAGTAGTAGTGATGATGGTGGCCTCTGTTGTTGTGGCTTGTTGTAGTTCAACAGCTACTTGAAGGATTGGAGATAGTACTGATTGCAGAACACCAGGAGTACTAACTACAACACTATAAGTACTAACTGGAATAGTACTGATAGTGCATGTAGGAGTACTAAGAACTTCTTCTGTTTGTTTGGGGAGCTGAACTTCTTTTTCTTCATCAAGGAAAGGGCTCTAAAAAGTTGGACCACCTTGCCACTGACCAAATTCTCTTTTACTCTGTATATCAGAACTCCTCCCCTGTTTGGAAGAATTCTCTGTTGAGGTGCTAGAGACTCTGAACTTGGCCTTCCTTTTTAGTGATGTGGTAACTGGAGATGCTGCCGCAGTTGGCTTGGATAGAAGCTGAACCTGATGTGCAAGCCTTTTCATCTTCAGAAGCATTTTGGTATGAACCTTGGCAGCAGCTTTCTTGTGTTCATCTAGAGCAATCTCCAATGTATTAACTTTTCTGCAGAGAAACCTGTACAATTCCGACATTTCAGTTAGTGTCAAGCTGCCCTTACCACTTCCAGCTGTGTTACTTTGAGAGAGGTGGGTCATCGGGAATTTGAGATGCACTCCTGTGCCTAGCTGACGGATACACTCCCTCCTTTAGCTCGTGCAGGGTCCACCCCGTGAGGAGTGCTCAATAGGTGTTGGCATGGATTGGGTCTTAATGATGTTACCACTATCCTCACCAGCTTTTAAGCCTGGTTGAGTAGTGGCAGCCATCACCACTCTATCTCCTCCATCACCTGAGATAGGCTCATCTGCTTCAAGGATAGGAGAAGAATGGGTCTGATCATTCCCACTCTTCTGTCTGGAATGCCTACTTGTTGATGAGTGTGGTTGGTTGGGAGATTGTTCAGGATCCGTAGGTATGTGTTCGGAGCCACCTGTGCTGGATGGTCCTTCACCCTCTGCAATGAGCATGTTAGAAAATAAAGGCACTACAACCCCATTATAGCCTACCACAGACCTTGTCATATTGGAAAACACTTTGGTTGTGAGTAGTTTTCAAGGATAAACATTTTTGTGAGGTTGTAGGTTTTGTTTCTGAAGATCCAAAAAGACTTGTATAAACCTCGATACATCGAACTTGGTTTTCCTTCTTGCATACATCAAAAGACTTGAACACCGCTGTTGCAAGGCGATCAAGGTCGTGGCTATATTTAATGGGAAAGCATCCCATCCAGGTCCTTTTGTGACTCAAGCAAGGTAGGAGGGTATGGATTAGAAATCTCCATTGTGGGAAAACCGACTTTTGTGAAAATTGTAAGTATCATCATGTCTATACCTCATCAATGAGAGTTGTTCAAAATTTCCGTTCTGGCAAGTGGTAATACCTTGAAGATTCTAAGATGAAGATGTTCTTAGAGATGCTTCAAGAATAACAATTTGAGTGCCATCCACCGTACCAATTAAATGTTGTACCCTTCCTCGCTTGTTGAGGCAATTGCGGTTGCAAAACTTTACGACGAGGGGTACATAAGATAGTAGGTTTAATAATAAAGCAAACCTTATCTTTTTGGTTTAGAAAGGCTACTATCTCAAGAAATTCATCATGACCTTCGGCAATTCCAAGCATGCCACCATGTTATGCTTGTCGACAAAATCAAGAGGAGCCATGAATGATTAGAGTAAGGGTTAGTAAAGTGGGATTGAGTCGCAAAAGTCTTTATTGAATTGTGGTGAAAGCAATCGGAAAGTTATGCAATTTATAGAGATTTGGAGAATTTTGATTGAACCGCCTTATAAAGATTTATGGTAAAAAGTGAAGAGAAACCAATTAGGAAACCCTTTTATAAGGAAATCATGGTAACAACTCTACTTGCAAAAGTAATCATTGCATAACGAGACTTTTGGAATAAGTACTAACCACTAGTTCATCAAGACTAACTATGCTCATCAAGACTAACTTATAACCATCAAGATTAACTTTACCCATTAGTATTATCTTATATTTTGGAAATTATAATACCGAAACCCCAATTTTGAAGGGATTAAGTATGGTGACGACACTTAATCAAGGTCGGCCTCATATGGCCTCGGTTTGAGTGAAAACCAATGGTTTCAATGCATAGCAATGCCCGTGATGGATAGTCCCATTAAAAGGGCCTTCCCGACAGTGGTTTCCAACTCGTGGCGGTGTTGCCTCCAACACAAGTGTTGATTCATGGTTGCTCATTTGTTCTCTAAGCCAGATGCCCTTAGGCTAGTCACACTATCTGTAAACAGATAGAATGGCAAAGAGTGGGTTAGTGCATAATGATATGACCAACTAAAACCATCAATTCATGTTCATTTTAATCACAGGATGCCACATATTGCTTAGGCATCACACATTCCATTGTTACAGCAAGTCCCATCATGTGGTGGCTTCAGAATGAGCATAAGTAAGAGATCCACATGTCTTCAGAACACCCAAATACTAAACCATATCCATACTGCTTGTGTTATACCCAAAAGTTAGTCCAAAACAAGAAAACACAATCCAAGACATTTTCTTGCCAATCCGTATTAACTTAACACAATCAGTATTAACTGGATAACAATCAGTACTAACTACTAGTTTACAAAACTTTACAAGATAGAGAGAGATAAGATGTTGGGTTTTAGGCTCCATTGAGAAGAATTATACTAAGTATGGAACCACGGATAGAGCAAAAGAAACCACGGCTAGAGGAAGGAATCCACTGCTGGAGTTAAACCACGGCTAGTAGTATAGTAAAAACACGGCTAATGTATTGTAACCACTGCTAGTCTGTTTAGTCGGTTTAATGTTTTGTATTAGATAAATATGGAAAAGATATTTATCTTGTAGGTTACGTATTGTATATTGTAAAGGACTCCTTAGCCTATAAAAGGAGGTCCTAGGTTAGATTAGATATACGTTTGTTTTGATATATCTAAGGTCGATACACTTCAAGGTTGTAAAACCCTAATACTGTTTAGAGTATTCGTTATTAATATAATTGAGGTGTTTAGTGTTTACTATTGTTCTTCTTCTTAAGGTTAAGCATTATATTCCGCATAGTGTTTAACAAGTTATTATCTAAGTCAGTTTCTATAAGGATCGTTTGCTCAACTAGGATCAGCAAGTGGTATCAGAGCTTGTGATCTAGAAACTGTAATCAAGAAGAAGTCAAGTTAAGTTCAAATCAAGAAAAGTTAAGATGTCTGATGAAACTCATATGGTTACTGCATCAAAAGTACCCATGCTGAAGCAGGGTGAGTATCAAGTTTGGAGAATGCTAATGAGGCAACGATCAGATGATTGATTACAACATCCGGGATGTTGTTGAGCAGGTGATAAGCTACCAACCATAGGTCCCGATGGAAAACCCATTGTAATTAAGAGTGAAACCGACAAGGCCCGGAGAAAGTTGAGATTAAAGCTCACGATTCTCGGTGTGGGAATACCTAATGAGTATGCTTTGGATTTTGAAAAATATGATATCGCAGCGAGTTAATGGATGCCATTGAAACAAGGTTTGCCGGTAATGAAGCTACCGAAAAATCCAGAAAGAACATGCTCAAGCATCAGCTTGAAAACTTCACTGCACTAAGTGGAGAAAGTCTTGATGGCACCTATAAGAGATTGCAAAAGCTAATCAGTCATCTAAAATTGGTAGATTACAAAGTTTCTCAAGAAGATATCAACCTCAAGTTCATCATAAGTTTGTCACCAGAATGGGCTGTGCATACTGTTGTGTGGAGGAACAAGGATGACTTTGAGAAGATGACTCTGGATAATCTTTACAACAATTTGAAGGTTTATGAGTCTGAAAAGAACATCGCCGGTTCATCTTTAACCACTCAAAACATTGCTTTTGTCTCTACAAACTACAAAGGTTCTCAGGAAGTATCCACTGCTGCTTATGGAATATCCACTGCCATTGCTAATAATACCACCGTTAGTGATAATGTTAGTGATGGGGCCATATGTCTTTCTCGTCGATTTAACAACTAGTGTCACCGTGCAAATCAAGATTTGATCAAATTGATCCCGATGATCTTGATGAAATCAATCTTCGGCAAATGGCAATGTTGACATTGCAAGCTAGGAGATTTCTAAGGAGAACAGTGTGCAAGTCAAGTATGATGGTCAAAGGAGAGCTGGGTTTGACAAAAGCAAGATGGAGTGTTTCAACCGCAAAGAAGAAGGACATTTTGCAAGGGAATGTAGAGCTCCCAAGAGGAATGGTGAAGGCTACAAGAAAGCCATCAAGAACCGCTTTCTTCTTACGCTTTGGTTGCTCGGGATGGACTTGGTGACTATTGGCCGGAGTGATCAAATTGAAGAAGGTCCCAATGCTTGCCTTCCGGCTTGTGAAGCTTCTAAAGAGCATAACTTTGCTCTCATGGCCTATGAATCATCTTTTTCTGGTTCAGATTCTGAGGTATCCATTGATTCTAACAATTCTACTTGTTCTTTTAAATCATGTCAAGATAACTTAGAATCTCTTAAAGCTATTATTGAGAGTCTGAGAAAAGAGGTTGAAAGACTTTCACTAGATAACTTAGGATACAAAGTAGGACTTGAGAGTGATGAAGAGAAACTTAAATTTCAGATTAATGTGAGTTTGAGTATGTAGATAAGATTAACATACTAGGTGGTGAAATTGATTTAAAGGATAGAGAAATTAAAGTGCTTAAATGAAACTAGAAGAAGCGAGAGTGTAAAACAAGAGGCCCTATAAGAAAAAGAGAAACATGTTGTTAGGGTTGCTAAAACACAACATGCTTCCGATTTAGTTAATAAGCCAATTGGACAAAAATTATTCAAAGATGGTTCCGCCTATGTTACAACAATATGCCACCACCCTCTTATGAAACATGCACCACCAACAAAAGAACTGTCATTTAGTAGTGAATTCGCTTCAACAAACTCCGCAGAGAGATTAGTAAGTCCGAATCACCTAAGATAGGTTCGATATGTCATCCGATGGTCCAATTATTGAGGATTGGGAATCAGATTCTGAGGAAGATAGATCTGAATCAACACAGCCGAGAAGATAGAAAATGTTAAGTCTGTTGATTATAAACAAGCCAACCTTATGCCTAGATTTGGAGCACCAATTTCTAGGAAAGTTGTAGACTACAATGAGATACCTAGGGAACAGATGAAAAGATACATACCTAGGGGTAATCAGAGAAACTTCAATGGCCTAATTTCAAATAGATTAGGAGATGAGTTTCAATGTGTCAAGAAGGCTTGTTTTAAGTGTGGCGCTTTGAGCATCTACACGTAAATTGTTATAAAACCAACCATAAGTTTGGAACCATTGGAGGAGGATAAATTATCAAAACTTTTCAAAGAATACAATCCTCATCCTAACAAAAAGATGGTTCCCAGAGCAAGGCTAATGAAAATGGAACTACAAAATCTATAATCATCTTTGCACCCAAATGGGTTCCAACCATCGCTAAAAAGCAGAACCATCGCTAAGTAGAATATCACCAATGATACAAAAGAAGTTTTAAAAATTCCAAAGGTGATAATCGACACGTTGGTTGGAAATCATTTTATGTCGTAAGGCCTCAAATAGTGGGCAATGGAAACCTAAGACCAAGGTTCTACATAATGTCGCCTATGCATCAATGGATCTAAAGAAATTTGACTATTTTGATGCACAAGCGCGGACTCCAAGTCAAGATTGGCTTGGGTCCACAAAAGAACTAACTTGTTTAATCTCATGCGGTGGCAATTTACGTGATGAGCTAAAAGATAAAGGAATTTTTGATAGTGGTTGCTCGGGCACATGACATAGGACGGGAGCAACCTTGAAGATTTTGAAGCTTATGATGGAGGACATGTGGCATTTGGCAATGATCCAAAGGGAGGAAAATAGTTGGAAGAGGAACTATCATAACAGAAAGTCGGATTTTGAGAAGGTTTATTTGGTATGTGGACTAAAGTACAATTTATTCAAGTTTCTCAAATGTGTGATAAGAAAATTGGGTACTTTTAGGAACCGAGTGTGGTGGTGTTGTCACCGATTTTAAGATGCTCGATGAGAAATATGTGCGCTAAGAGTACCTAGAAAGAAAACATATAACGCTTTAACATGAAAGATGTAATTCCTAATAGGTCCTTAACTTGTTTGTTTGCTAAGGCATTAGTTGATGAGTCAAAATTATGGTATAGAAGGCTAGGTCACCTTAATTTCAAAACAATCAATAAACCGGTAAAGGGCAACTTAGTGAGAGGTTACCTTCTAAGGTTTTGAGTGTAAAGAACTTTGTGTGGCTTGTCGAAAGGAAAACAACATAGAGCCTCTTGTAAGACCAAGATCAGAACACCATTACACAACCACCGCTTATGCTTCATATGGACTTATTTGGCCCCGCTTTGTTAAAAGTTTGAACCATAAGCGATTGCCTAGTTATTACCGATGATTGTAGTAGATTTTCTTGGGTATACTTTTTAGTCGCTAAGAGTGAAACTAGTGAGATCCTCAAAAGTTTCATTACTAAGATAGAAAATCAAGTAAACCATTAGGTCAAAGTAATAAGATTTGATAATGGAACCGAGTTTAAAATGATGTGATGAATCGCCTGTGTGGCTAATAGTATAGAAAGACGCTTAGTATTTCTAGGACACCACAATGTAATGGTGTAGTCGAAAGGAAAATAGAACACTAATTGAGGTCTAGAACAATGTTGTCGAATCTAAGTTACCAACTACCTTTTGAAATTTGTCGTAGGCACACATGTTATGTGCGAATAGAAGCAAGGTAGTGAAGCCTCATAACAAGACCCCTATGAGTCGTTACATGATAGGAAGCCTATGATACCATTCCTAAAACCTTTGGTGTCCTGTTACTATCTTGAATACCATAGACTACCTAGGCAAGTTTCAAGAAAATCGATGATGGATACTTTCTTAGCTATTCTTCCAATAGCAAAGCCTTTAGAGTATACAATAGGAGGACCAAGATTGTTGAAGAAAACTTACATGTTAAGTTTAGTGAAGAGACTCCTAGTGTTGAGACAAAAGGACCCGAGTGGTCGCTTAATATTGATATGCTAACCAAATCCATGAATTATGAGCCTATCATTGCGTGTACATCCACTAATATTGATGCAGTACTCAAGAGGATTCGAAAGAGAAGCAAATTCTAAGGAAGTTGTTTCTTCAAAGGAGTTCTATTTGATTGAGAACCGAAAGTTGGTCCTGCCTCATCCATCATTGAAAAGAAGAGTCCCACCGATGATGATGATTTGATTCGAAACAAAGGTGATCGCCATCAAGATGAGGAAGAGTTGTTGCAAGATAACCCGCCGGTAGAAGAAATTGAAAGAAAGAAGAAAATTTAAAAGCAATCGCTAAGCATAATGAAAGCACCGCTAAGCCAAGTTCTACCACCGCAAGTTCAAGTGTAACCCCTACCGAAATTCGATAGCGCCTTTCTTTGGACCCACCGCTAAGCCACTATTTGATGAAGATAAGTATCCAACCGATCCAGACATGCTCGATTTAGAAGAAAGGGATACTCTAAATGATGACGAGAATCTAGATGACTATTTCAATGATGCAGATTTTACAAATTTGGAAACAAATATCACAGAGAGTCCAATTCCTAATACCGAGTTCATAAGAATCATCCCAAAGAGCAAATACTTGGAGATACACCACTCAAACAAGAAGCAAGGCTCGTAACAATAAACCCTTTCCGAATGTGGTTTCTTTGCAAGGTCTCTTCACAAAAGAAATAGTCATAAAGACACGCAAAATTGTTTGCTTGCTTTCATCCTCAAAAGGAGCCCAAGAGAGTGAAGAAGGTTTAATGAAGAAGGACGGGTTGAATCAATGCAAGAGGAACTATTGCGCTTCAAGCTTTAAGAGGTGTGGACATTTGTTGACCTTCCAAATGGAAAAAGGGCTATTGGAACTAAATGGGTGTTCGAAATAAAAGGGATGAAAGAGGTATAGTGGTAAGGAATAAATCAAGGTTGGTTGCTCAAGGATACACACAAACCAAGGTTCGATTATGATGAAGTATTTGCAAAATTGTTTCAAGAATTGAAGCTATAAGATTGTTTTGGCATATGCTTCTTTCAAAACTTTGTTGTGTATCAAATGGATGTTAAAAGTGCCTTCAGATGGTACTATTGATGAGGAGGTCTCAGGTTTGTCAACCTCTTGGTTTTGAAGATCCCGATCGTCCCGATAAGGTCTACAGGTGAAAAGGCTATGTATGGTTTGCATCAAGCTCCCGTGACATGGTACTAATGCCTTTCTACTTATTTGATGGACAATGGTTTCAAAAGGGGACTGATTGATAAGACTTTGTTCATAAGGAAGCTCAAGGATGATATATTTTTGGTTCAGGTTTATGTTGATGACATCATCTTTGGCTCAACCAATAAGGAGCTGTGTAAAGATTTTGAGAAACTTATGCATGATAAGTTTTAGATGAGTTCTATGGGTGAACTCACTTTTTTTGGGGCTACAGGTTCAACAGAGGACTGATGGCATTTTCATTAGTTGATGAGTGTCTAAATACTCATCATTTTGTATTATCTGACGCAAAAACATCGAAAACACTCGTAAATGCTTCAAAATGATAAAAATATCACAAACAAGTGTTTTATATGTTTTAAATGCAAAACATCAAAATCGATGAAAACGTATCAAGTTTGCATAATTGGCAGTTTTAGTCCCCCAAGTTTCAAAAATTGTCAAAATTAGTCCCTGGTCATTTCAAAACTTGTAAAAATATCATTTTAGGTCCTTGGGATTCACAAGTTGTTCAAAATAATCATTTGAAGTTTAAAATCACAAAATTACAACTTTGGTCCCTCAACTTTGCAAAAGTGTCAAAAATAGTCCTTAAGGTTTTAAAATTGAAAATTGATCAAAATAAACCTTGTACTATTCATAAATGACAAAAATGGTCCTTATGGTGAATTTTGAGAAATTACAAGTTTGGTCCTTATAGTTACTAAATTACAGCTTTAGTCCTCGACATTTAAAATGGAATTTTATGCAAATGATCCTTGTACTATTATTATATGGCAGGTTTGACCCTTGTGATAAGTTTGGAAACTTGTCAAAACAGTACCTTAACTTTCACCAAATTACAACTTTGGTCCTTGTCTTAATAATTAACCAAACGGACACCCTTAATATTTAAACCCAAATCCAAATTAAATCCTATAACCCTGGTTGGCCCAATCCCAAGCCCATTCCCAAATCCAAATCCATCCAAGTGTTTAAAATCAAATCTGCGCTCACTCACATTATCTCTCCTCACCACTGCATTCCAAAACCGAAACCATCGATGGTTTCTTTCACCTTCCACCGCCAACCTCTCACTATCAACCCCTCCACCTTGCAAGCCCACTCACCATCTCAATTAATGAAAAACCAACTCCATGACTTTTCCCGCCAATTTTACAAGTGTACGATTAGGATGAATTCAAGAGTAGAAGTTAAGTGGGATTTCATCAGAGGTCGACAAGGAATTAAAGGGGATCATTATAAAGAAGAATGAAAGGAGAAGTAGCACTGGTCGTATGTTTTAGGCCACTTTTTAGTGTAAAACTTATTTTATGTTTGTTTTAGTTTAAAGTTAAGCTTTCAGTGTAAATTTAAGTTTGTTTCAAGTCAAAAATCACTTCTGTATTGTACTTATTCCAAGTTTAATAAGATTTCAAGTTTCATGTTTCTTGTTAATTCGTATTAACTCATATATATTAATTAGAGATCACACAGTTCTTTTACCCTTCAAACAAGCTCGTATAAGCTTGCTATAGCTTTTCTTGAACCTGCTTTTAGACTATAATAGTTTAAATTTCATAAATGAAGAAAAGTCAACAAAAGTCAACTGTTGAAGCTAATCTTGGTTCAATATAAGAGCTTGTTGATGCAAGAGTGATTTTGGATTAATGTTGGTTTAGAGCTTGGGAAGCATTAGGATTAATCCTCATCCTGGTTCCTTGTTTACATTTGAATTCCAAATTGTGTTATTTCTTGAAATTTGCATATTCTAGTTAAAGTGCTTAAAATCAGTAATGTTAGCTTAATCCTACTTAAAAACAGCTAATATAAAGTTTTAATCATTTGTATGGTCTTATTCAAAGGAAACCTTTGAAAAGCTTCTTAATGCCTCATAAAGTGGTGTTTGGATTGTGCTTATAAACCGTGTTAGAGGTGATTTGTAATATTGTTCTAGTTTGATACATGTCTGTTTAGTTACTAATAGCTCATTTCAAGCATAAAACTTAGTCCTTGTTAGTAGAAAAGTCAAAATCACCTTAATTCTATTTTAAGTTATTAACTGTTAGAATTTTTAAGTTCAAATCTCATCAAAGTTGTTCATAACTAGGTAATTTAGCTTAAATTCATCTCATAGTAGCTTATTACAACATATTTAGTCATCTAGGATCATCCTAAGTTCATAAAAGTCAAAGCTTTAGTGTAATATTAAAAGTCAAATTTTCATATAGTCGTTTTTGAATAAAATGAATAATTTTGTGTAGGATTCAATATTAAGTTTTAGCTTAATTCCTTTTGGGAAATTAATATTTAGCTGCTAAACAAAAATACAAAAATATTAGCTTTCATAAAATTAGCTTATAGATAGCTTATTCTCTAGCTTACTTTAAGACCATTTTCTTAAACCTCCCCTGTGCACCAGTTGTGTAAACCTTTTCATAAGCTCTTACAGAGCTTATTAGACCACCTTATCTTGTCAAATTAAGCTTTTTGAATAGTCCACCTAGCTTTGTCTCTAGTCCAATGCTTATTTTCCAATTTGTAGCTTAATTAATAAGCCTGCTCTTGGCTTTTATTTTTGTCCATTTCATTTAAGTCATAAGTCACCACAGTGTTTTCCAACTTTTTCCAAAGCTCCTCATAAGCTCATTAGTGAATTCTATAGTTAGCTTTTTAGCTTTTTGGAAAGCTTAACTGGTGAACTTGTTATTTCCAGTCTTTGATTTCATTTACTAGCTTATATAAGTACTTAATAATTAGCTTAAAAAGTACCTAGTAGTTAAAAACAGTGTTATGTTTATCAGATAAGCTTGTGCTTATTTGATGCTTATCAAGTGCTTAATTCTTATTCATTTTGCTTTTTCAGTGACCATTTTAGCTTATTTACAGTTATATAGCTTAATCTCAATTAGCTTTTCCTTATTAAATAGCTTAATAGCCATTTGGTTTTAATCTTTTGCTTATTCAATTTTCAAGCCCACTGTTTAGAAATCATAAGCTATTTCTCAGCTTATTGGTAGTTTTCTTAAAAAGTTGTAGTTATAAATATTGCTTATTTTCATGTATTTAATAAGTTGCAAAAAGAAAATTCGAAAAAAAAATGTTTTACAAAAAGGGAGAGGCAGGGGTCGAACCTGAGACCTCTCCCTTATAAGGGTGATAGTGGTGTACCTGTAAACCAATGCGCCTGGGACTTTCGCTTTTATTTTGCAATGTTAAATATATAAGGTAGTTTGTCTAGTTATAACTTATTAGCTTATTTGATTTTTAGTAGCTTATTTATAGAAGTCATATAACCATTTTTATTTTTCTTAGCCTTGTGTTAACATAAAGTATTTTTACAAAAGTTTGATTTTTCTAATTAGTTTTAGTATTTTTAAACATTTAATTAGTGTTTTATAGTAATTAAATCATAATAAAATATAAAAGTCAAAAAATATAAATCTTTTTCTAAAATTTTCTTTTATCATATAGTACGTAATAAAATTAGTTTTACACTCGTGAGGCCTTTTATTTCATAAATTTTACGTTTTTGCTTATGGCCCAACAGTAATTTTTAAAACGTAACGCCTGCTTTTCATTTTAAATCTAGTTTTTAGATAATTTGAGTTTACGCTTTAGTTAATATAGTTTATTTGAGTTATTTTGTTTTATAAAATAAACGCTCATCGATCCGTAAAAATAGTGATAGCGCTTTATTTAATATCTTTTATCTTTTATTTCTTTTAATTTGCATTTAAGTCGCTTTAATTTATAGATCTTTTCTTTAGGTAATTTTCCATCAATATCCTTATCGATCACTATCCTTAGTGATCATTCTACCATCCGATCAAGTGTTTATTACACCAATTCATCCTCCGTGGGACTTAACGACCCGTGAATTCCCTATATTCCTCCGATCTTAATTGCATTTGGTGTGTGAAATGCTTTTGAGTTTCTTACGGTGGTCATTCACAAGTGGCTAGCTTTATGAGATAACTTGACCTGCTTAGCACCGATCATTAGTCAAGGCAAGTATGTAGCAAATGTTTTGAAGAAGTTTGGGTTTCAGGATGTAAAGAGTGCTAGTACACCAATGGAGACTCAGAAACCACTGCTACCAGATGATGGAAGTCCCAAAGTTGATTTGAAGTTATATAGATCTATGATTGGATCTTTGATGTATCTCACTGCATCTAGGCCAGATATTATGTTCTCAGTATGTGTGTGTGTGTGTGTGCAAGGTTTCAAGTCACACCAAACATAACACATTTGAATGTTGTGAAGAGAATTTTTAGATACCTTAATGGTCATCCTAAATTGGGCCTTTGGTATTCTAAGGATTCAAAGATTTGATTCAGTGGCCTATACGATGTTGATTATGCAGGAGCTAGTTTGGATAGGAAGTCTACTACCGGAGGATGTCGCTTTTAGGAAGCGTAATAATCTCATGGCGCGGTAAAAGCAAACAATTGTGGCCAATTCTACAACCTGCCGAGTATGTGGTCGCGCTAGTTGTCGTGGTCAAGTGCTTTGATTCGTAATCAATTGTTGGACTTTGGGTACAATTTTATGCATACTAAGACTTACATTGATAATAACAATGACAATATGCATAATTGAAAATCGCTTTTGCATTCTAGAACTAAACATATTGAGATAAGGCATCATTTTATTGTAGATTGTAATGAGAAAAGGTTAATTCAATGGTAAAAATCCATACCGATTTCAATGTTGCCGATCTTCTCACTAAAGCTTTGATGTGGGAGGTTTCAAGACCTTGTAGTCGAGATTGGAATGATAAATCTCTAACTCTCAAATTTGTTTTGTAAAGTTATGTAATCGTTATTAGTTGGTCTTAGTATTGCTTGTTTTGTTCAAACCACTGCTTGTTTCTTTGTGTTTCCACTAACTATTTTGCAGATCAAAGGAAGTCTAACATCACCAGCAAGATTCAATGGACTTAAAAGCATAACATGGTACTATTATTTATAAGATAAAACTGCATACTGAGATGCAGATGTTACAACCATGGTGTACAGACTACCAGCAGACTACATCAAAAGACAACAACCATCTAAGGACACAAGCTTCATAACATTCCCCAACACCACCTAAGGCTTCTTTGCAATGCCCCACTTTGGCATCTCCTTCTGAACTCTTGGACCTCCAATCACTTGCCACAAGCCCAATGTTGAGGAGTAAATAAAATCTTTTGACTTTGGTAGACGATTCAGTGACTTGGAGTTGACCTTTTTGACTGGGTGTTTAGTCTTGTTCTAACCACTGCCAGTATTCATTTTGAAACCACTCCTTGTTATTCTAACCACTACTAACCTTAAGCATATTTCTAGTGTTTGGTTTGTGTTTGTGATGTGTAGGTATGAAGGATCCTTTGTATAAATTGGAGCTTTTTGGAGCTGATGTTGTGTTTGTTTAAAAAAAAAAAAAAAAAAAAAAAAAACGTGTAAATCTTTTCTAATCATTCATACTAATGTTTGATATCACTATTTTTGGCTTAGATTTGATTGTTGCGCCTTAGTTAAAAGATTGGAGTGTGGTTGTTGTATCCATCGCTAGAACGCTTCAAACCATCGCTAATGGTTTTCAATCCATCGCTAGTGTTTTGTCGATGATGGATACTGAGGGCTGTTTTGTAACATTGGTCATTACGTATTTATTTCCCCAAATCACTGCTAGATCATATAATTGATCTTCAAATCACTTCCAATTGGCGCTCAACACAAACCCTAACCACTCCCAACTGCCTAATTCACAATCCCACAATATACCACATCACTAATCACAATGTCGTCGTTGTATTCCAAAACCCATATAATGTACCAACTGTTACCGTAACATTTCATATAGATCCCAATAGCTTGTCTATCAATAAACAAAAATCGATTGCGATAATAACACTCAACTAATGAATTTAAATAGCTCGTCAACAACAAAACATAATAAAAAAACAGCAACTTTAATCATTAAACATCAAACATAGACAAGTTAAACCAGATCTAAACACTATTCAAGTCAATTAATTCGATTAATCCTATTAAGATAATAAACCGATTTATCAACTCTAGATCCATATTATATCCGGTCAATATACAGTTTAAACGTCATCAACCAATTAAAATTGAATTAAAGGATTAAAAGGACTTACAAAGTGGATTGAATAGATGAGTTGTTTTAAGGTTTTCTTCTTGTCTTAAGTGCGACCATTGCATTGTTATCGAGATTGATGTGGAAAATCCATACAAAAATAAAACCGAGTATTGAAAGTTACATGATAGTGGCATCCATATTTTTCCTTCATTAAACTTCTTGTAATATTAACAAAGAGAGATCCGAGATAGAGACGATTTTGAATTTTTTTTTTTTTTTTTTTTTTTTTTTTTTTTTGTGAAAGTGGTATAGAACCGCCATGAGAACTGAGGGTTTAATTTATTTCTTTGTTTGACCTAATCATACCTATTTAAATGGACAAGTTATGTAGAGTTGTAATTTTTAGAGGCGGCAGTTGAATTTTTAGGAATAATACAAATTACTCAATTGCCCTTCTTGATTATTTTTAATTATTATATAATTCAAATTATTTACAAAGATGCCATTATGCATAAATATGATGTACATCATGCATTATTAGGAGTAAAAAGGCTGGTTCTGTACAAAAAATTGGTTCTGCATTGAACGCTACACTATATATATTATATAAAAATATATAATAAATAAAAATAAAATATATTTAACATTGAACCGGGCCTAAGCCCAACACCCAAAATTAGTGGGCCTCGCCTTGCACAAGCCCAACTCACTACCCATTTCTCTTATGGGCTTCGTTTATTACCCGATCCAACACAAGAGTCCAAATCCATTTTCCTTATCCTTTGGGCCTCGCTATACCAAGCCCAACATATTAAATAAATTTCCAAAACTTGTCAAAATGTTATGTTTTCTTTCTTGTTTTGTAACCGGTCGAACCAAGGAAACCATGCAACAACTTTAACCAATTTTAGACCAAGTTCATTCCCTCCCCCTTGGTCCCTAACGAGTTGCGTGTATGTATGATAAAAGAGGAGACAAACCATGAATTTAGCCACCCTATAAACATAGTTTATTAACCTAAAACCCACTAAGACCATTGACCCTCCCCTTTGACTTTAAAACCCATGGGATAATATGTCTAGCATGGAGTTTAGATGTGACACAACCTTTGTCCACCCTTGAATTCGGCTGCCACAACCCACGCTCCACAAACCTACAAACACTAAACTTAAAATACTCAAATGGCCATGCTTAGGACTTCTTTATAAACCTCAACAATACTTAGAACAATTCATCTAAGTTGCTCTCCAAAAACATTCACTCTCACATCACCATTTCGAAGCATAACCAAGGGAGAAAGGAAAATGGGAAACATTTAGGTTCAAAAGGGATTTGTTGCATATAAAAAGGAATTAGGAAGACTTTGGGGTAATAATTGAATCGTGTGATTATAAGGAGAACAAGGGTCTTAATATCGTTCTCATTCTTTCACCATTGTGCTCTCATCTCCACTCAAATCGAGTGTTGTAAGTCCTCTTAAACACCTTGTCGATTTCTTTTACTCATGTCACTTTAATATATGAATATCACATGTTCAAAGTCATAAACGCACCCTAAGCTCTATAATCTCTTTGTATGTCTAATATCATCACCACTCGACACACCCACTCTCACTCTAGATAACACACGAACCTAAAACGAATTGAGAACTTAGTAAAAACGATTTACAAACTCTTTTGAAACCCTCCCAACCCCTCGTTCACTTTGATAAACCAAACGAAAACCGCATGGGCCTTAAGGCCCAATACGCAAAGATAAAAGCCCAACGACCAATTACCCGGCCCAATTAGGATAAAAATAAGATGAAAGTCTAAAAATAAGCCAATAATAAGCTTATGAAGAGTTTGAAAAGTTTTTGAAAGTCGAAATGAGGGTTCGGACTAAATTTGCAAATTTCTATGTTCTCGGGTTAAAAGTGGAAGTATTTGAAAGTTCAAGGGTATATTTAACCACATTTACGAATGCATGGGGAAGTCTAGGGACTAATTATGTATATATCCAAAAGTTAAAGGTGAAAGTATACGTATATACGTGTGCATGAAAACTACAAGGGCCTGTTTTGTAATTTAGCCAAACTAGTTATAATATTGAAAATAAAACTTTTGGGCTAAAAAGGTAAACTTGTAAACTTTAAGGTTTAAAGTGTAAAAATGTGACTTTTGGGCATTTTTGTGAAAACAGTTTCGTTAGGGGGTCCAAACTGTCATTTCTGGAAAGTTGAAACATAAGTATTTTCGGGGTATAAATTGTCAATTTCTCAAAGTTGAGGGACTAAACTCGTATATTTTGAAACTTGAGGGTAAAATTTGTAAATTTGGGAAAAAGTTTAGGAAACTTATAAACTAATCACTACTTCATAAAAATGAGTATTTTGATCATTTTGAGTGTTTAAAAGTATTTTTACTTGAATATCGCTTAACTTATATATATATATATATAAAAGGTTAATATTCAATCACACTTTTGAATATTAATATTTATTATTTAATTCAAAAGGGTATAATAGTAAAAGTATAATTTTTTTCTTTTTGAATTTTTAATAAAAAACGCTTTCCTTTTTCCTAAATTTTAGGAGTTTTTTTTTTTTTTTTTTTTTTTTTTTTAATTTAATTTTAATTTTATAATAATATTTTTTTCAAGATGCATGTTTGGTAAAGTGCATATGTGCTGTATTTAGATAAGGTAAATTTACATGTCTTTTAGTGTTCAATTGCTTAAACCTTTAATGCGTCTCTCACAAATATTTTACACAAGTGCATAAAGTATTTTACATGTATTGTATACTACTTAAAACAAAAACATTACATACAAAATTTAAAATCAAGTGATATACAAATTCAAATACAAATTTCTAAAAGAAAAAAAATATGTTCTCTCGTATATGCACATGTATTTTTCCTCGTTGAACACTATGTACACTTGTATCTACGGCTTGCACTTGTGTCTTTACTCTTTAAATCTTTATCATAACTATCTTGTCGCTAGATAATATGTACAAAACACATATGCACTCTTCATATTGCTCATCCCTGTAACCACAAACAATTAATAAGCGAATTATTTTATCATAACAAGTACTATTACATATATGCATAATCTAGCAGAATACATATGCACACTTATTCATAATTATTGAAAATAGAGTGTGCATGTTCAGATGTTGCGTAAGCGCCATAATGAATCTCATTCAGAGACAATGCCTTTATTACAGAAATGAATGACTTGACCTATATGACACCATACGAAGTTAATATTATAGGAAGAAAATAACCAAGATGTTGAGCATGATGATGAGGTTTTGAGTTTGATAAAGATGTTACAGGAAAAAAAAATTAGATCCATTAAAGCTTATAGAGCTTTACCTTCTTAACAATGGATGTTAGCGTGAATGTCAGATACGATCGTCTCATAAGCGATGAAAATAGGGTCCCATTATTTTTTTTAAAACATATCCTTTTATCAGCAGCAATATGCATATTTTTACCCTTTACATATGCGTATATAAACTACTTTGCAAACACAAAATTACTAACATATTTTTATCCATAATTTTAACCAATCAAGATCATTAACAATATGCACATAAAACATTTAACTGTTTCAAAAGACATGTTAAAGTACACCATACATATAGAGGGAAATTTGACGGCTTCTCTAACAACAACTGTTGTTCTTTTTATGAATTTGACATACAAAAAGGTGTAAATAGGCTTTCACATTTCAAGAGGGACCTCACTAACCCAGGACGATTTTTGTTGTTAAATTTTAGTTATCTGATAAGTATACTCAGCACAAGTAAGCAACAGTGTAAAAAGTTTGCACTTGAGATGACAAATCTGGTCACACATCCAGCCAACCAATGGATGCTAAACTCATAATCAACTTACATGATCATAATAAGAGGGTGCTAAAAAGGGTAAAGAGTTACTATCTGCAAGAATGGTAAAATATATTCGAAAACATGCTAACCCTTGGTGTTTGTTTTCCTGTATGCATGACCCGCATAAGCACTAGCAGCTTCATGTTTGCTATCCCCCTGTTGAGAAAATTCACAATCAATACAGCTCAATAAACAAAGCCAAGAAACAAGTGAAAAAAAAACAACGTAGAGCAGCATCAATCACTTGCCTTCAGATGAAATTGGGCCAACTTGACATATACAGCTCCAGCTTGGTCCCTTGAGAAATGATGGTCACATTAGCAGAAAGTAAGAGACTAAATTCACCATGTCTACCTTCCAATCAAGATCAAATACTTGGTATTTTCATCCTTCAACTTTTATTTATGACCACGTGTTTGTATCAAAACAAAATTAAGCAATCAATATCAAATTCTCATACGTAAGCTCATTTCATTTTGCAAGCAGTTAGTCACATGTATTATCATTTATGATCACGTGTTTGTATCAAAACGTACATGTATTTTTCAGGTGTGCACATGTATTTTCAGGTGAGCACGTGTATTTTCGGATTTACGTCTACCTGAGTTTTTCATATGGACTTTGAATACATGTGCATATCATTTTCACTGTCTTTAAATATATCATTAAACCCTTCGAATACATATGGACTTCGAATACATGTATTTTCGGATATGAGTTTTTCATATGGACTTCGAATACATGTATTTTCGGATACAATACAAGTCCCTTGTTCATCCCTAATCGCAACTTTGTCAGTTTAAATATATCATTATATTTTGAAATCAAAATTTGTAAATTTAGTAGCATCGAGTCATAAAAGAACTACACAAACATATAACCAGAAACGACAACATTAAAACAGAGGGGCAACAAAAATTTGAAACACATTAGTCACCTGATTAAAAGGGTTGGGCAGAACTTATACTAGGTAACTCCTCACGAAACTCCTTAATAAATCAAAACTTTTATAAAGCCATACACGAGAAGAGGAGAGCAGTCGGTGTTACGAGATGGTGGTTCTTCAATTATCCGGTGACTGACAACGATGGATTAAGAGATTGTGTGGGTGCTTATACTTCTCAGGCGATGTAAAAAGAACCCAATGGTGTTTCTTTGACTCGATGTTGATTAGTTTTGATGTAAGAAATAAATCAATGGTGGATTTGGGAGTGGTGGCTAGGTTATTTAAGAGAAACAGGGATAGGAAGAGAGACATATGAAAACTGATTTTACTGGATCTTCAAATTCACGGAAAATATGCAAAACGGTTTAGGAAATAATGAATTTATAATTACTGTATTACCCTTCTTTCTTTTATATTATATTCCATCATCTTTCATAAAATTACCACTATGCCATAACCTCTTACAACCATTGATTAAAAATAGATGGCTTAGATCGGTTCTCGCAGCTTCTCGACCTTTTGTGGTTCCAAAATAACTCTTCACTATATATATATATATATATATATATATATATATATATATATAGGAGAGTTAACGAGATCAAGCTTAAAGTTGTAAAAATAAGATCAAGTCTAAAACCACTAATACATTTATAAATAAAAATTTAGCAATAATACTCATAAAATAATATTTTAATAAAAATAACATTTTAGCAACTAATAGCTTAATGATACATGAGTTTGGATTAGTGATACACCGATACACATTACACTAATAAGTATTCCAAAATCGATACATATACAATAACTCGATACACATTACACTTCTAATCAAAGTGTATCACCTAGATTTCAATAAATTTTAAAAGAAATCTATCAAAACTTTAACAATTTTAGTTGCGCTAATAAAAAAATTATTTTTGTTGTTAGGAGAGTGTTGCTTGTCAAATTTTAGTTGAATCTCATTTTAACAACTTTAAGCTTGATCTTATTTGATCTAGATTCTATATATATATATATATATATATATATATATATATATATATATATATATATATATATATATATATATATATATATATATATATATATATATATATATATATATATATATATATATAGTGAGGATCGTGTGCGGATTTTCTTAATTGTGCGGATGTGCGGATAGATCCGGACCGCCCATTCCAGATCTCGATCTTGACTTTTGAAAAAGTCGATCCGGGCTAACTTCACGTAGCAATTGACCATGTAAACGATTTTTAATTTTTTTCCTTTTGAGTGATCGTTACTATTGTTATCTTCTTTCATTTTTTTTATTTTTTCAGATTTTTCTGAGCACTTTTTGTTTTTTATTATTATGAGTGCTATCGTGATATTAACGATATTATGAGTCCTATTGTGATATTAAGAAACTTTGATATTATAAGATGGTGATATTATAAAACCAACTGTGATAGTAAGCTTTTTTACATGTAAAAATGACTTGTGATATTAAGAAACATATGATGGTTACTATAATATTAACAATTTTATTAAAAAACATATGATAGTTACGGTGATATTAACAATTATATTAAAAAAGAAACAAAGTTTTTGTGATATAAAAGTGACCGTGATATTAACATTTTTATTAAAAAGTTACGATGATATTAATAATATTAGTAAAAAACAAAAAGTATCGTGATATAAAAACGTTAGTGTGATATTAACAATTTGTATTTAAAGAAAAAAAGTTTATGTGATATTAAGATCAAATCTTATTTTTATTAAAGTCAAGATCCGATCTTGACTATGTCAAGATCGATCTTAACTTTGTAAAAAGTCAAAATCGACCTTAATATCAAAATACCTTTAATCATGAAAACGATTTTTTTGAAAATTTTTCACGATTCTTAATAATTTATCATCTTCTTTATTTTTTTTTTATTTTTCGATTTTTTGAATATATTTTTTAAAAGCTTCTTGTGATATTTCCGCACCATCCTACTTAAAAGCTTAAACCCACCCGATCCCTTCCCTATATATATATATATGAGAATATATTAACATACAATTTATTGTAGAAATAATTCTACAAGTTTGTGTTATATAACGTGGCTCTCGATTCTTTTGTGGGTCCGATTCTTTTCTCTGGGTCCCAAATTTGATGCTAGTGTATTTTTTATGAAGGATTGTGAATTAATCTACAAAAATTAGTAGCCAAGTTATCCCTATATATATATATATATATATATATATATATAAAATTTATAATTATATAAAACCAGAATCGGTAAATAACGTACATGGGATATAAGCTAAGTAAAACACTCAATAACACCATCTTTTCTAACAAGATCACAACGGGGAGCATTTCACTTATGCTTAAGTGAGGATCTTTGATAGATATCAAATTAAGACAATGTAGCACATAAATTAACTTAAAACGTTAAGCACGCACACACCCTATTGAATTGGATAATTCAATGATCTATTGAATAAGTATATTCAATGCTCTATTATTTTGGTCGCGAACTAAAAGGTTTATCATATTCTCAGACTCGCCATCTCATCATTTTTAAGTTTCGGTTTGGAACCTCCGCTACATTGTGCTTGACCTATATGTGCTTGTTCATTATCATCAGGTGAGTTTATACCGCTTTTACTTTTATTTGCAAACCCCCATGAGGAGATACATGCTCGAACTAGAACACAAGGTTTTTCATAAATGTCCGCTTCTTGATTATTGAAATTGCCTAAGTATTTAGCCATAAGTCCTTGTATCATGAACCATTAGTCATCGCGAGTGAACGCAGATATCGTGAATAGTACTATGGGAGTAACGACCCCTGCCTTGGTTATAGGAAATAACAAGGCGCACCATATTTGAATTGCATTAGGTAATTGGCTATTACCTCCTTTGGGGAAAACTTATGTACATCAAGAATTCGTGTATGCAATGAGTCTATTGCATGAGCTTAACAGATAATAATCATGATTTTTTTATGATATTGTTAGTTTACAATTATCATGTTCATATTCTTGTGTTCAACTATTATTTAAACCTATGGATTTCACTCAACATTTTGTTGACCTTTTAAGCATGTTATCTCGTAATCAGTGAAGATTATGTTCGAGGCACGGAGTGGGCATATCAAGACCTTTCCTTGTGGTGTAAACATAAAGTTGTCATTTATTTCAAACTCATGATTTATATTTTAGGAAAACATCTAAAAATTGTGGAATATTTTGTAACAACAATGAGTTTTCGATGAATGATAACTATTTTATTTAAAAACGTCTCTTTCGAGTCGTTTTCTATGATTATTGTCTATGATCTCTATTAGAGTAACACCCCGATTAGTCTTCCGCTTTCATCATGATCACGAGAGGTGTTACAAAAATCGTCTTCCTGAATCATGATTATATTATTTATTTCAAAAAATATATACATAAAGGTATTTACGATAAATGAATCGTAATTCTCATGAAGTTAAAAATTACGTATATAATTTACTCAAAAATATATTTATAACCGGTATTACTTTTTATCAAGCGTAAGTATAATTTATATAGGGTTTTTTCTAACTTGTGACATGGTGGCACAAACTTAAAAGTGTTTAATGAAGACAAATATTTTTTTAAATAAATTAGTTTCCATATAAAATATGAGTAATTTTAGTAAACATCGTAAATATAAAAAATTATTAATATCAACTTACATAAATATGGTAATTTGAGTTCCTTTAACACCTCTTAAACCTTTACCATGGCACAAATTATAAATTCCCCTTTTATGTATCATAATTACTTTCATAGTTTTATATCATATTTTATTTGATTTAAGTAGTGGATAATCATTTCTATTATAAGTTGCCAAAAGTAAATCCAACAAATCTTACAAATCAATCCACTAGATTTAACAAAAGTGCAAGACCAAAACAAACATTTATGTGCAAGACACCAATCAAATTTGATTGGAAAAACTTTTATATGGTTACCCTTTTTACAATTTATTAGACATACACATCTATAATGATTCATTTTCATTTGGATTATAGTAAGAAATGCTCACAACCAAGAATTGATATACTACTACTTGGTCTTGGTTATTTGTTGGCCTTTGACTATAAAACAGTGGCATACAAGTGAGTTTCAAATGGTCCCATACTCCCATGTCCATATTTAGACTGTTCGGAGTTTTCCACATCTTTGGATGACCAAGATCTTGTTATCCACTTAGGCGGGCCGTAATGCGTCAGTTGTCATCTTCGATCGACCCCATTATACGCATCTTCCCATTACCCCCTCCCAAGCCCAACGCGTCTTATACCAAGAAGAAGGACTCACCTTAGATAAAGGAACAGTCGTGTGAAAGTTTCGCGCGTGAACGTTTTATTTAATTGATTTTTGTGGAGTATATTTTGGTGTTGTCATCGGTTTTCCCATTAAACTAATTTGTAATGAAGCTGTTGTAGAAAGAGAAAGCTGATGTGGTCGTGGTGTCCTCAGTCATGAGTTGGGTTGCGTTATGGTAGTCTTATGATCTAAATTTATCTTCAATAATAAGAAGTTAAGTGTCTTGTGCCTAACTGATCGTCTAAAAGTATGTTTGATAACATGAATACCACATGTGTTAAATTCAATGTTGGTCACATTTGACAGGTTAACTACTACGATCATCTAGCTTAAGAAACAGTTGACATTTTTATTTTTACCAAAACATTGACTTATTTTCAGACCAAGAAAAATTATTTTTGTTACTATTTCTGCTTTGTATGCTCGTTTGTTTGTTTTTCGTTTAGAAACTCCTTATTCTTGTTATTGCTCACTTTAACAAATGCACATATATCTTAGCTTTCTCACCCGTACATTTACACTTGTCAAATGTTTTATCAGAAGCAATTTTTTTACTTTCGAGTTTATCTTATAATAGAGGTAAGATCTGTTTACATTATGTTTTCCTCGTATCTTGCTATGACGGAACTATGACGGAATTGGTCGGATAATAATTCCTCCGCAAAATGGTTCTTGGCTCAAACTTGTTTTGCCCATTTCTAGGGATTAATGCTTCCACGTCACTCAACAAAAACAATAACCAAGCACACATTTTCTATTTGATTGGTGCACACTTTTCTTACGTGGATAATGTACTATATTACATACTCAGTGTTTTTCTTATCATAACCTCGTATTTTTAGACCAACTTGCATGTGTTCATGCGGCTCAAATGAATCTAACAATAAGAACATGACACGTGGACTTGCTGACTTGGCCTATACAACATTTAAATGTAGTAAAACAAGGAACGTGTCCCGCACCTTGCGGCGTAAACTTAACATACACTTCAAATTAGAACTTTTGAGAAAGGGAATTGATATGTACACATAAGATTTTACTTTGTACACATAAAATTACATGGAGTATTGTTTGTTTTATTCATTAATCAGATGTGCAAAGTAAAATTGATACGCAGACATATCATTACCCTCGAGAATGATATAAATGCCTAAAATCATGTAATAAACTGTTGCTACACAATTTTAAACATATAATTAGGCTACTCGCAGAGGGACGAACTTAATCGGTCACAAGATCAGGTCGATCAATATTAAAATCGGTCAAGACGAGTGTGGGTATTGGGTCAAATATCGGTTGAGGAAAAAAACAACAATCGGTCTAAATATCGACCGATTGTGAGACACACATAATTCCAAAAAAACTATCGATCGACTGTGGTAACGTGATCGTGTTTGGTCATCGGAGAGAAAAAACTGATATGACAGACAATAATCTGGGTCACAACTATGCATAACCTTAAGTATGTTTTTAGGCATCTCTATCATTTCTTTTATTACTGATGTTGTATTTGGCGTCGAATTTTGAGAAAGCTTGTTTCGAAAGACACCTTCAAAGTCTATAATATATACTCCCTCCGTCCTATTTTTATTGTCCTGTTTGACTTTGACTAGTCTTTTTTGTTTAACTTTGACCATTAATATATTTATTTGTGTTATATAATACTTGATGAAAATTATAATAATGAAAAATACATTTAAAGCCCAATACATTCATATATTTTTCATCAAGTATTATATAACACAAACAAAAATAATTATCATCAAAGTTGAAGAAGAAAGACTAAAAAGTCAATAATGACAATAATTTTGATTTTAGGAGTATAATAAAGACACTTAGGCGTTTGGTTGGAGAATTTGAAATTCAGAATTTTAATTTCTAGAAATTTAAATTCTTGAGAATTTAAAATTCTAATTTAAAATACCTTCCCACGCCGGTTGATGTAAATTTATAAATATTTTTATTTTTAATATAAATTTCATAAATATTCTATTTAAAAGTTTATAAAAAAAAGTTTATAAAAAAATTTTATAAAAATTTTATAAAAACTTTATAAAAAATTTATAAAAATTTATAAAAAAATTTATAAAAAAAGTTTATAAAAATTTATAAAAAAAATTATAAAATAATTATAAAAAATTTATAAAAAATTTTTATAAAAAAAGTTTATGAAAAGTTTATAAAAAATTTATAAAAAAAAGTTTATAAATAAAATTTATAAAAAGTTTATAAAAAAGTTTATAAAAATTTATAAAAAGTTTATAAAAAATTATAAAAAGTTTATTAAAAATTTATAAAAAATTTATAAAAATTAATAAAAAAGTTTATAAAAAATTCATAAATATTATATTTAAAAGTTTATAAAAAACAATAAGAAGGAAAGTTTATAAAAAATTTCCAAGAATTAAAATTCTTCACTTTTGGGTTATTTTAATTCTTCCATTTTAATTCATTAATCAGAATTACTTCATTTGAAGCTACAAACACGATATTCAAGCGAAATTAAAACGCAAATACCCCCAATATACTTTCCAATATCCCCAACCAAACTACTTTAAAACTTTCTTATAAGCAATTGTAGAAAGCGTCTAGAAATCCAAATGTGTTTTGAACTTTTGATGCACGTCAAGTGTCAACACAAACCCCCTTGGGCCCTCTAGAGAATTTCATTTGATTTACTTTAACCGACATGAGCTTGTTGATTATCATTTAATAAGTTGGTACTTCATAACCTTTTTCTTGCTAAACAGTTTTGAAGTACATATTACTCGGTATTAAATAATATCACACATGTACATCCCGTAATAGACACCGCTTAATAGTCCTGACACAATAATCTTTAGAGGATTGATATCCACATCATTTTACAAAACAACCACGCGAGTGCCGACAACACGCGACGGTGTATTTTCACACTTTCTTCCTATTCTCTTCATCACATTATTCACATGTTGACACATCCTTCGCGCGATTATTAGAAACGCGCTGACGTAATAATCTCTAATCTTTAATAGTTTATTTAAAAGAAGAAACTTGATAAATTTTAGCTATCATTAATTTTTTATTATTTAGAGTTCCATGACCCAAAGCTCTCATTATCCCTTTTTTCTTTACATTCATATGGCTTTATTTATGTTAATTTGAAGCTCCATTACCCACCAATTGCTATCACCCTACACCTACATCATAAACCACCAAAAACACCAATAAACTTTAAAAAAACAAAAAAAAAAATGCCTGATGTTAAGATATTATACATGAAACCTTTCACACAAATATGCAAAATTTTATTTTATTTTTATTTTTTATTATTATTTTTTTAATGTCAGTAGGAAGTTCTCATTCTGATTCATGTCAAATACATTTTATTTTTATTGAAAGGGAAACCATGTTTCTTACTATAATTTATTCTTATCAAGAGGGAGATCATGTGGCTTCACATATATGTACTATGAGTCTATGATTACTAATCCGCTAGTTGGCGACGTGTGTAATGCATGCTCCTGTTTAGCGGTTGGTGTTATATATAGAAGTTCTTGGTTAAGAGTATCAGGTCTTCAATTAGGGTTGATCTCCTCAATGCATCAGTTGTTCAATCATTTGCCGTTGATGGTCTTGTTTTTTGCAGATGGTCTTTTGTTGGCAATTGAATCAACTCTTAGTGTTCGAGTAGACGGTCTTCTTGGTGAGTGAATCATCTTCATCCTATAATAAATAAGGACATTTACACCACCTATTACATGTCAGGTCTTAAAGCTATATTGTAATTTCGTGTGACTATTGACAGGAGATCCTTTTATGTTTTCAAGATAATCACATTCAACTACATCCAGGAATCACATCTACCAGATGTGGTTTGAGACGAGGCGTGTAGTAACCTCGATAGCTTGTGCCCTGGTCAAACAAGCCTATCAGTTGCTTAGATAAAGAAGGATACTTTTATCTATTTTATGTATATTGTTATTATTTATGCTATTCACTTAACTTAATGTATTGAAGAATACATACTTTGAGTAAATGACAAATATATCTATATAAGTATCTTTAAGACCCCTTTCATCTAATAATGTACCTATCATTTTAAAAGCGATTCTTTTCTTTTTATCTATTTTGATGTATAGTGGTATAATCTATGTTATGAAACTAGGTTTTCACTTAATTTTATGTATTAAATAATATATAATTTGAGTAAAAGACAAAGATGTTTATATAATACTTATACTTTGGTATTAGGTGATGTTTGAATTCAATTAATTTACTTAATATGAAAACACTTAATCTATACTACTTTATAAAAGGTTTAGAACTTTCTATAACAGAAAGTCTTAAAAATCTTAAGACCAAAAACATTTCTATAAAAAGAAGTCTTAAACAATCCAGTTGTGCAAATTTTTATTCATAATGTACAAACAATACATCATACTTTCAATGCAGTCAAATAAAACGTGTGAAAGTTAATACATGAAAATTAAATTTCTTTAATTCACTTGTAACAACACATGTCAATAGCTTCTTGCATACACATGAAAATTAAATACTTGTTCTTAAAGTGTATATGTTGTAACAGCCCATTGATTATAACAACCCTTTAAATGTCAGTTACGAATACTAACTTACATATAAGCCTCGACACCAAACACAAAAAACACACACTACGCACTTCATGCTACTATTAGCCTTCCTCCATAACCCAAAATGTGTTGACCTCTGACTATAGTTTAGTCTCCTTGGTCTAGAACAAATCACAAAGAAAAAAGCAACAAAAAAAGTATAATAGATCGACAAAATCATCCCAGACAATAACCAACATCAACAAACCCATATCCTTATACCCATTACCTCACGCTATTCAACCAAAACAACAGCTTAATCTCACCGCCCCACCTTCACATCTCTCTCAACACACAATCTAGACTCGAATGTAGGATTAGTGTTTGACAAGAAGTAATAAGGGGCCTCAGGCACTCCACACCACCACTGCAGATTCCGCCTCCACAGCCAACGGGACACCCATCAACAACACCAAATCCATCACTATCCTAATCCCTTCCTCCTCAAAAAACAACATCAATCCCACGTACAAACAACATAAGAATATACATTCATCTCAGATGTGAAAAAACTGATTATAAATCTTTAAATATCTTACACATTCCATCATTTATCTTCGGCTCGAATGAAATAAAATTTCACCTAAACCAAAACATCAAAACCATTACATCTTGGTTTTGTGTCGACTGGTATAATGTACGGTTTTACAAACTGAAACAAGAAACGAACAACAAAACAAAACCTGCCCGAGACCCTTATAAGGATCTTGAAGCCGAGTCAAGCAAGGATATCTTTAAGATTCTTTGAGCAGTAAGAAGATATAGACTGTTGTAGAATTCGATTATTACCAGATGGAAAGATAAGTGGATTGTGGTGTGGCTGCAAAGAGAAATAATTGATTGCGTGGGATTAGGAGTAATAACATAGGGTTATTTGTGTGAAGTGGTGTCTAGGATCAAGAAGTATTAGGTTAAATGTTATTGGGGTAATTAATGGGTTATAATTGTGACACTGGGCCTTGCTTATCTCATTCGAAAAATTGGCATTGCTTATCAATTTAATGAGTTAATTAATATAAAGTTCGAACTTTGGTATTTATCAATTTCGTTTTTGGTGTTGAAATATGAAATTGGTTATTAATTTTGGATATTGGACTTATTAAATATGAAAAAGTGGGTTTTATATTTGATTTTGGGCTAATTTTGATATTAAGTTGGTTAATGTCAATAGTGGGTTTTATCTTTGTTGGTTAAAATATATTTCGAGCCAAGCATACAGATTTAAAGTGTTAACCGAATTTTGTTGATTGGTTAAAGCTTAATTTTTACCGAAATTGTTTTGAGGTTAACGGTTATGTTTGGGCTTTGTAATGGCAAAACGACTAATTTTGGTGGTTATATTTTATTGACGAGATCATGATTAGTCCATTATCAAGATTCACTTAACCAATAAGAAATGTTACCGTTTGTGTGTTGAGAAATTGAAAGTAATGTGTATTGAAAATGAAAATGTGTGGGATTTATATAGTGTAAAATGAAAAGTATTTGCTCGCGACGAAAATATCATCGTTAGACCGCACGCATCACATGCTTGTGATTCTTCTAGTTTATTTTAAATCATGTGAAAAGTTATTTGTTTTTCACTTAATAAAAAGAAAATGACTTAAAAAAAGTGATAAAAGTAAAAATCTTCACATTAAGTCATGTTAATTAGTATGACTTAAAGTCTCTTTAAAATATCTTTCACCTGATAACCGACCTATCTTTATGAAATTATTTCTTTTTAATCTATTTTGATGTATACTGTTATAATCTATATTATGAAATCAGATTTTCGCTTAATTTTATTTATTGAAGAATATATAATTTGAGTAAAAGGCAAAGTGATATTAGTGTCTTTAAAACATCTTTCATCTAATAATGGACCCATCTTTATTAAAAAAAAAAAAAAAAAAAAACCTATTTTGATGTATAAGGTTGTTTTCTACCCATCCGTCCTAAAATTATAGCCTCCTTTAACTTTTCTGCCTTTCTTTATAACTTTGACCCAAGATTTGAGGGAGTTATTTTACATACCAAACTTATCTCACATACCAGCGACTCATCTCCACCATCCATCTAAAAAGAAATCAATTACCGGATTAAAACATTTTATTATTTCACCTATTTTTATAATTTAAATATCTCTTAAACCGTTAATCGTTAAGTGAAAATATTTATTATCATCATGACGAAATTTAATTATCTTTCTATGACGGCACTTTGATATACTTTCAAAAAGAAAAAAAAATCGTTTTTCACGTTTCGTTGTTTTTTTTTTTACGCTATCGAAATTTGCGTGAAAAAATCATATATGATAAAACACTAAATCGAATATCACATGATATTACATATCATATATGATATTACACTAATATCACATGTGATATTCAAATTAGTGTTTTATCATATATGATTTTTAACGCAAATTTCAAAGAACGTAAAAACGAAAAACTTAAAAAAACGTGAAAAATACGAAAAAAAAAAATTTGTCGAAAATATATCAAAGTGTCATCATAGAAAGATAATTAAACGTCAGAAGAATAATATATATTTTTTCGCTAACGATTAACGGTTTGAAAGATATTAATATTTGAAAAAAATGATGTAAGTGGTTTTTAATTGTTGGGATTAATCTCATCCATTAGATCAAATAAAATGGAGGGAGATCGATCCCCAGATGAATAATCTTTGTCTCAAACGATCTTAAATCTAAGTATTTTGTTTGTTTTATATAATACTGACGCAAAATATATGAATTGGATTGGGTTTTAAATGTATTTTCATTAGTATAGTTTTCATCAACTATTATATGACACAAACAAAAATATTTAAGGTTAAAGCTGAAGAAGAAAGACCGAAAAAATCAAAAGGAGACTATAATTTTAAGACGGAGGTAGTAGTACAGATTAAGATGGTAGAAGGTTATCAGTTAAAAAGCTGAGATGAAAAACATAATGCTAACGATGATCTTAACCAAAACTTATATGGAAAAGCTTAAAAGTTAAAAACTCTAAAGTAACTACTCCTGTTAACACACACGCAAAAAAAAAAAAAAAAAAAAAAGAGATTCTTTTAAATTTTGACAAAAGTGCTTTAAACATAACCGACCATTTAATTTACTCTTCAACTTTAAGAACTTTTACGCGTTCAAAATTTATACATAAATTTACGCACTCACGAGGTATTGAACCTTATGATATTTTACGCGTTCAATTTTATACATAAATTGTGAGTTCCATTTATTATACATAAATTTACCCACTCGCGAGGTATTGCATGAGGTAAATTAAGCAACACGTACGTGCACCTTCACCAACTTATTAATTTATTATGTATGAAATTCGGGTACAAAGTCGAATTATAGTTCGTTGAGCAAATTCTGCATCAATAAACGAGGTCTACACTTGGCTATCAGAGGTTCAACCTTGGGCATGGTAAGCCCGGCTCCTTCGGTCATATCAACCATATCTTCAGTAATCCTTTCCCAATCAAAACATTGGACAAGTATCCCCAATGTCAATCCAACTAAACGTAATGCTAAACTTTCTCCAGGATGCCCTCCTTCCGACCCAAAAGGCATAAGCTTAAACCCATCTCTTGCACCTTCTAGGCCTTCAAACCTGTCTGGATTGAACCTTTTAGGGTCAGTCCACAAAGTGGGGTCATTATGTATCGCCCATTGATTGACAAGTAGCATTGTACCACGTGGAATATGATAGCCGGCAACAACACAATCCTGAGATGAGCTGCGAGGAGCTAATAGAGGGGCTGCAGGGTACATCCGCATTGTCTCATTTATGATACAACGAAGGTAAGGTAAATTTTGTATGTCTGATTCTTCAATAAAGCGATTCCCTCGCCCACACGAGGTCGATCTCACTTTGTGCCTTTTCTAGGACATGTGGGTTGTTTAACAAAAGACTCAAAGTCCATTCCATGGTTCCAGCAGAAGTTTCCGTGGCAGCTGATAGTAGGATCTAACAATTATAAAAACTGCTCAGATGTCATGCATGTATATCTATAAAAGGGGGCAAGATCAGCATACCGATTGGATTGTCCCACTATCATCTTCTGTTCCTTTTTAAATTTAGGGAAATCTGCATAAAAGTGTATCTAAATATGTACCAATTTCTATAAGATATCGATCATACAGCTAAGGATGCGTTTGGTGTGTGGTTGGGTTTAGAATCGGATTTGGATTTGGGATTGGTTTGAAAGATTTTGGTTTGATATGAGTGAAAATAGGAGAGAAAAAATATATTAGTTTATATAAATAAATTTAATTTATAAATTTATATTATTAGAAAAATACAATTCAAATGAAAATAAAAACAATAATAATATAATAGGGGCAATTACATTGTATATCATACATTCAAAAGTTGTATTTTGAATATATATGACATGATCGCATGGTTGATAATTTGAAAGTACCAATTAGCGTCACTCAATACCCACCAAAATAGAGTTGTATGGGTTTTGTGGACCTTTTTTTATATCTAATTACAAAAGTGTCAAAACAAACAAGTGTTTTTAGGTTACATTCTAGTCCTACAACGCCATAACCTCAAACCAAACTGCACCTAAAATGTTCAATGATGATCGTATAACTTTTGTGCAATAATGGTACTATTTTAAAGTTTGGTACCGTACTAAAGTTTGTGTATCATATGTTAGAGGGTCAATTAAACGGTATATCATATCGTACCAAAATGTTCAATAATGTTATGCAATGGTACCAACATAAATATAAATGACTGTGTTAGTTATGGAAGTTGTAGGTTGAAATACGTGCACTTACAACGACTTTCAGCCTCTTCTGTTCACCTATAAGCTATTTTATTATTCGGCCGTTCGAGATAGGAACACAATCGTCTCATCTATATAATTTATGAGTCAAATTTGCCACATCTACTAACTAGTAACTATATTTAGGTACATATACACACTCGTACACGGAAGAACATGTTCACGCGCGTAACCAGTGGTGGAGCTTGACCGTATAAATTGGGAGGGCCAAAAAATTTCGGGTATAAATATAACAATCTTGTATAAAAGACAAACCAATAAACTACCAATATTGATTACATAAAATATCGACAACTATTCTTTTAAAATCTTGAAAGCTTTATGATTAATATCATGTCTAGTCAAATTATTATAAAGAAAACTTATTTCAACAAGATATACAACAACAAACCAAATATGAGGAGACTAATTAGTGAAAAAAGTAAAAAGAAACTGCAACTTTACACGTTTCTTTTTATTTTAAATTTTGGTTTTTTTCTATTTAACCAAGTAAAATATACTTTAACATTCTTGTATCCATACAATTCACTAATTGTAAGAAAAAATGTAGGGGGGCCAGCACCCCTTCTAGCCCTATATCCTTCGCTGTAACGACATCACATATTTCTTGGGGTCATACTATTAATACCCCTTATGATGTCAAATCATAAGGGAATATTCCCTTTGTCCCCCACTTTTTCAAGACATCACGCTTTTTGTCGGTTTGTTTCGTATTTACAGCTTTTAAGCGTTTGACGTATTAAACTTTATATTTATTGTTCCGGATTTTCAGGTTTATAGCTTTTTGATATAAACAAAATTATAAAAATAAAAAAAAAAAAAAAAAACAAAAAATATAGGGGGGGTATATCTAAAAATATAGCCCCCGTATGAATAACCCGTGCCATTTCTTGCAACAATTTCCTAGTGTACAATCCTAGCTAGAACTATTTCATAAGTTTTATGTAGGAGTTTAGTTATCATTAGTTAAAAGAGTGGGATAATTGTTTTAAGGATATTTACATACATCCCATGTATGTAAATACCCCGTTTTAAGCACGTTTGTTAGCAACAATTATAAAGAGCACTTGTTAAGTTTATAACTAGCGTCTTTGGAAGAGCACTTTAGGGTTGTCAATGCTCTTAACTGAATTAGATAATCGTTTAGCATGCATATTTCTCCATTGCATGTTATTTCTAATAAACTTATCATATAATGTTAGTATCTTACCAGCACAAAGCTTTTAATCATTTCATCAGTGTAGTATTCAGGATCTGATTCTTGTAGGGATAATAAGAGTTCAATCATGGTCTTTTTCTTCGTATTAGTTCCCACTTGATCACCTCCTTTCTGCTTCCTTAGTTGCTCAATCAACCCTCGAAGAAGGCATCCTTCTTTTACGCAGCAATTAACTTTCTCCAATCCATTCACTCCAAACCAATTCAACATGGGCAAGTAATCCCCAAATTGGAAGCACCAAAGAAGTGAAACGCCTCGCCTAGTATCTTCTTGAATCTTTTCCTTCTTCAAATGACCTCGTGGATGTCGCCACCAAAATACCTCTTACCGAGATCATCCTCATCATCACATTAAGTGTAAACTCATAGAAAACCAACTTCATATTAACCGGAGAAGAATTATTTAACATTAGCTTATGGACCATGAGCCAACTTTCATTGGACCGTATCTCTTGAAATTCATTGAGACGGTGATTAGACAAGATTTCCGTAGCTGCCATGCGGCGGAGGTTGCGCCAATGGTCACCATAGGGTGCCCAAACCATGCTCGTGAAGTTGTTTCCAAGGATCTTTCCAAAGAGCATATTAGGACGATTAGCAAAGACTATATCGTTCTTAGTAAAACATTCTTCTGAAATCAAAGGGGATGAGACCAAGAGTACACGACGTGACCCAAAACTTAAAAGGATGATCGGGCCATATTTATCAGAGATCTTGGCAAATGTGCGATGGAGCGGGAGTTTCAGAAGGTAGAGGTGGCCTATTATCGGAAGGGTTGGGAAGATCGTTGGCGGGAGGTTATAGATTTTGTGACGAAAGTGGGTTGTTAAGAGATATGAAGCTACAAATAAAGAGAGGGAGATGTAGATATACAGAATTTCCATTTTCTGAATCGATTGGTATAATATAACTCGATCTATTATGGGTACGTTACGCATGCATATTTATAGTGAAGGTTCATGTTTTCAACCTAGGCCGGTATCCAAGTTTATATATTCTTGCTTATAGTTGAATGACGAAAGTTCAATACGGAACACAAAAAAACCAAAGAATAAACCACTCCATCCTAGTCATTCATTTTAGTTTGATATGAGGGTTAAATCTGTCCCATTTAATTAGATATAGGGGTATGTTTGTCCGACTCATTTAATTTCACACATGTTTTTTCAATGTGGGGGGAAGAATAGGTGGATGAAGACAAGGTGACTTTAATTGAATTTAAGACATATACGTGTTCTCTTTTTGTACCATAAAGTTTAGTAGTGTGTTAAGTGTAGTGATGTTTAAAACACATAAAGTGACGTGCTTCATTCCACCTAATATTGACGTGCTTCTTTTTTGTTACATAACCACAATTTAAACATTATTACAATAACAGTTGGATATTAGTAGCACCTTTATATATCATGTATTGCTTAATAAGAGTGAATGGCTATCGACCATTTTTATATATCATGTAGTTGGTATAAAGAATAGAAATATATTCTTTAGTTTTGGCAAAGATGATATGATGTAGGTGGAGATATTTTTTTGATGTGGTTTTGAAAAGACAAAAAAGCTTTTTGTATATTAAAAAGATTATTCTCTTAAGTTTATAAGTTTATCAGCGATATTTAGAGCACTCCCATCCATAACACCAATAACACCGTCCACGTCAGCGCCACATCAGCTTTAACATTTAACATTAACATCCCAAAAAACACTCTCATCCATAACATTCCAATAACACCATAACACCACTAATATTTTATATTTTCAATTTCAACCCCTAAACTAAAACAAACATTTCATTTATTAAACTAAAACAAACATTTCATTAAAACTTAAACCATATTACAATACGAGATAATAATAAAAAATACAACGAAATGAAAAAAAAAAAAAAAAAAAAAACACCGCAATTAAAACGTTACAACAAATTAAAGGAAATACGATCTCTCGACGAGGTTTCAAGTTATATTTTGCGATGATTCGATCTTTTTCGTCATTGATCCACCGCACGACCATTGATCTTGCCCGTCAAGAGTCGTCATCAAAAACTTGATCTCTTCCAACCGGTTATTGTGAGCTCTTTTTCTGCGTGGCCCGACACGCTTCGGAGACTTCTCGCTTTCAAACGAAACTCATTTGCCATAGTTTCGGTGAAATAAGTCGACGAGCTCGCTCCTCCGAGCGCTTGTTCCCCGGTAGATTGTTGTAGTCTCGATCGTGCTTTTTGGTAGCACGCTTCTTTCCATGGGCGTGGTTGTTCATCATTACCAAACAAAGCCTCGCTTGTTTGGCTTGGGACTTCGCCGGTTAAATCAACCGGTTCCGGCGTCTCCATTTCTTATAATGACGCAAAACATCCCAAGCGTCATCCGCACCAAAGTGCTCCTCTGCTTTCCTCACGATACCATTGCTTTGCCCGTTTCATCACATCCACCTCACTTTCACCGCCGTTGCTCTCGTTGCGCGCACGTAACAAGAGTTGAACTTTGTGCATATCCTCGCTCAACGATGTCCATTTGCTTGACATCATGTCCTTGGTGCGCCGCTGAAAGTCGAGTCTATTGAACTCATTTCGACCCGATACCAAACGTATCTCTAGGTTGGCACTTTCCAACTTTTGGATCCTCCGAAACAGACTATGTAACACCTGCAAGTAATGCTTCCTCTCACGAATTCCAACGATTGGTAACGACAACCTCTCATCGAATCAATTGGTTCGGGCTCTGGTCTTTGGATTTTTGGATTTTCGCTTATCGACCTTTTCCTTTTTCTCGGTGGAGATGTGGGTGTCTCAAAGAACATCTTGTGTTTCAGCCATGATTGTTGTGATCATTGTATGAATTGAAGGTTTTGAAAGTTGGAGTTTAAGGTGTTTTGTTGGTTTTGTTGTTGCCAAACACAGAATGTTTGTTGTTGTTTCCACATTTCTTGGCTTGATAAGCCTAGTGGGTTGAGGTTTGAAGATGAACCAACGTTCGGGTTAGATGAACCAGCCGTCTGATTCCACCCGTCATTGAGAAGATTGAAGAAAGTATCGCCGCTGCCTCCCGACATTGTTTTTTTTTGCGGTTAATTGAGTTGATAGATCGAGAGTATTGAGAGGATTTAGAAGTGGAAGTGTGAATAAAAATGGTGTTTTGATTGTGTATTTATAGTGGTAAAAAGGTTTTGAATTTTTTTTTTTTTTTTTTTTTTTTTTTTATCAATTCTAGCCGTTAGGGACTAAGAATGAAATTTTTTAAAAGTTAACTAGTAGCCATAAGAGGACTAGTTTTGAAAATTTTTGAATTTTTTTTTTTTTTTTTTTTCAACGCGTTAAGGGGATAACGCTGGGAGTAACGCCGTGACGCAAACACACTTCCAAAGGGTATTAACGGCTAACGCCGTTATTTTTGGCTATAACGCCGTTTCGGCGTTAAGGATGGAACTGCTCTTAATGTCAACGTGGATATGTGGTTAATTTGTGGTAAATTACATGTGATTTTGGTAAATCACATGTGATTTTACCAAATTATTTTTGAAAGTGAATCACATGTGATTTACACTAATCGCATGTGATTTATACACTAATCACATGTGATTTTCGAAAATCACATGTGATTATACCGTAAATTATTTTTGAAAGTGAATCACATGTGATTTACTTATTTTAGATTAAAACCGAATCACATGTTTCAGGTTTATAACATCAAACACTAAATCGCATGTAATTTACATTTTCATTACAGTAAAAATAATAATAATCACACGTGATTCACACATTTTAGATTAAAATGTAATCACATGTGATTTACACATCGAATCACAACGAAAACCAGAATCACATGTGATTTTTTTACGAATCACGTGTGATTTGTCTAGACGGAAATTTTGAAAAAAAGGTTCGCCGAAAGTATATAAAAGTGCATATCTATAGAAAGATGATTTTTTTCTCTTCGCGATGGTATATTTTTTGTAGCTTGAAGATTTACCGTTTGCAAGATATGTTGTTTTTAAAAAAATGGTGGAAAGAGGGTTTTTTATTAAATGAGTTAGATTGACTATTTTGCCCTTCTTTTGTTATTTTTGTTTTATTTCTACCGTTGGATGAAATTAAAATGAAATGCTAGGATTTGATTATTTGTTCTTTTTATTTTTCTTGTTTGTCATAGATCTCACCTCATAGTTGAATATATTTCAGTGACAATTTCCATTTCTAACAAAGAATTAGATAAATTTTATGCGATATAGATCACATCAATATGCATATATTTAATTAAGACTTCCACCGCTTCCATCTATGTACAAGGTGAACCACATGCATCGATTCATCGATTGCGTAAGTCAAAACTAAATATATACCACATAGCACATAATAGATTAAATAATAATTATTGAGGTCTTCCCCAATTTTAGATCTATCATAATTTAATGTATATCACTTAAAACATGAAAGACATACAATAAAAAACAGATCCATGATAAAAACATGCAGATAATTATCATGGATATCAATTACACTTAACAATTAATGCAATTAAACAGAGTTACGCATATCACATAAAGTTGCATGCATCTTGGGGTTTCTAATCCAATTAAAACAATAGTTTACAAAACCTGTTAGAAGGCACCAAAATAAAGCGCCCCCCTAAATTAGGGTTTAGGTTTTGCAAACCCTAGATCTACGCACAAATAATAACTGAATCATGTTTATTTTAATTATGTGTTTCATGAATTAATTACTTGTTATACAAGTCTCGTGATGCTGCTATTAAGTTTATGATATATAAAATACAATAAAACATAAAGACATCGAGAGCACACTGGAAGACTTAAGATCATAACAAATAAATTAATTAAGCGAAGGTATGCGTGACGACTTCTCGCAGAATATCAAATCCCTCGAGCAAAGCAAAACCACCCTCAGCAAAAGCAAAGCAAAGAAATACTTATTGGTGTAAGAATAATGCCTTACAACCACGTTTCAGTACACGCGTCTATTAGCGATTGATCACGAACGCTGATTCTTGATCACAATAGAATAATAAGCGCCTTGTTATCGCCGAGGGTCATCAGTAATCACGCCACAATGGGGATTCAACAATCGACCAAGAATAAGAGGAAGACAAGAAGTTTCGCCTTAATGAAATCAAAGTGTCTCAAAGGATGAATACATGGGATGTATTTATAACTTGGCCAGTGAATGTCATACGCTTCTCTTATGTTTCCAAATGTTGATTCCATAGTTTTTATAACACAAGCCCAAAAGAAGGTTCCTAAACCTTCTCTTGGCTTGTACTTTTCTCCATGTCCCGTTGATTTTCGACCAATATCATGATCGCTTTATCGCCGTTTTAATGTTATTGTAATTTAATAATTAAACATAATATTTTATATTAATTATTTAAACATCGAGTCTCATACGTAAAGTGTGCAATCCCGTGGTCACGAGCTCGAATCCGGACATTTACGTACTTGTAAATATATACATTTTCCAACAAAACTTTGTTCAACAATCTTTATACCATCAAGTGTCATTGGGTGGTTGTTCTAAAGTTCTAAAGTCTTTTAAAAGCAATATTCTATGCTGTATGGTCCAGTGATATAGTTGAAATCTATGTTCCGTTGTTTGGTCGAAATTTCAAACAATATTGCGAAAGTAAGCTTATCTATAGTAAAAAAGAAAAGTTACGAATTACATTAAAAGTCGAAGTTTCTTGTCAACATTAACCGCAAAAACAAAAATCTGTGTATTTTTTTTTGAACGAATTTTTCATTAAAACTAGCACTAGAAAAATTACAGAGTAAAACCACTAAAGGGTTTTGAATCCAATTGTTCCATGAGATGGTATGCTAATTAAATCTTGAAGAGAACCATCTAAAGAAAAATCTACGGTCTTATCAAATATTAAGCTACGCTTGAATCTCATTACCAAAAACGGATTCATTACGAAGCACCATAAAGACCAAAGACTTGCGGAGAAAATGACTTCGAGGATCTTCTTATGCTTACCCGGCAAAGTGATATCATCTATCCAAATGAAAAGATCAGACAAACACAAAATATTTGGGATGAAGAGATCCACCCACTTGAAGACCCGAATCCACACTAAGGAAGCTAAAGAACAAGCCCATAGCGTATGGAAAGAAGTTTCAACATCACATATCGGAAAATTCAACGAATTAACCTCGATTCCACGACGGCTGAGGTTCCATCTAGATGGAAGGCGGTCGCGAGAGGCCCTCCAAACAAAAATATTAACCTTCTTCGGGATGATTTGGTTCCAGCGAGTAGAATGACCTTGATCAGGCAAAAATTCCCCATCAATCTGACATCTAGCGCTTCGGACAGTGAATGAATTCCCACCTAAAGACCAAGTCCACGTGTCTTCTGAATCATTGAGAATGATAGAAGAGATCAAATTCTGGAGAATGACTAGTCGCGAAGCTATTGTAACCAGAAAAGGAGCTGCGAACGCAATCAAGATTCCAACTGCTTTGCCAATTCTCACGAACCCAGCCATCTTTATTAGCAACTAAAATGAAAGAGCCGAGGAAACAAAGATTTTAATGGAGAAGAATCACCTGTGAGTCATACCAAAAAGAAGTAGTTGCACCATTATTAACTTGACGCTTCATAGAAGATAGACGGATATAATTCTTCTCATGCAAAGATTTATAGATCCAACAATACGAGACCAAACACCTTTACTCTTTATGTGGCTGAAAAAGGAATTAGGTTCTTTGTTGTGCCCATAAATAGCAGTAATCAAACGAGCCCAATGCGCATGAGGATTAGTAAGAAATCTCCAACGCCATTTCAGAATAAGAGCTTGATTCAAAACATATAAACTGCCAATTCCGAGACCCCCTTTATCTTTAGACACAAGAACATCCTTCCATCGAATCCAGCGAACCTTATGAGAACTATCCGTACTGCCCAAAAAATTTTTGTAACGGATAGATTCCAACTTCTTGTAAACCAAAGACGGCATCGGAAAAGGGAGAAAAGTAAGTACCAAGCGCGCCTGAATCGAGGAGATAAGAGTCATTTTCTCCAAAGGAAAGAAGAGAAGCTTCCATCTACATAAACGGCTCGAGAACTTTTCAACAATAGGATCCCAACTTTTAACGCGACATGTTGCAATCAACAGGAAGACCTAAGTAGTCGAACACGATGAGCCAAAGGACCGCATCCAGAGAAGCAAAGAAGAGCCGAATCTTATTAGGAGGAACCCAACCCAAAAGTTTGATTTATGGTAATTGATCTTCAACTCAAACTTTTTGAAAGCAATCAAGAATAGCAACAAGACATTTAATGTTATTACTCGACCAATCACCAATGAAAAGTGGCATCATCGAAGAAGATGACGAGAGGCTCAACTTATTGATGCAGAGACCAGAGTATATACTTGCAGCCATAGCATCTTCCATAGCCACATGAAGACCTTCCATAACTATGATAAAAAGAAAGGGAGAGAGGGGGTCCCCTTGACGAAGGCCACGGTGAATACTAAATTCACGTGAAGGGCTACCGTTAATCAGAATCGAAGTAGAAGCAGATGAGAGACATCCCAAAATCCACTTAATCCATTTATCACTAAATCCCATGAACTGCAAAACCCGAATCAAAAAATCCCAAGAGATGGAATCAAAGGCTTTTTCAAAGTCAATTTTGAACACCATAAGCTTGGATTTTTTGCGTTTACACCACTGGATCACCTCGTTAACCATCAGCGGCCCATCAAGAATTTGACAGTTTTTTATAAAAGCCGACTGTTCATGACTTATGATCGTATCAATGACACAAGCTAGATGATTTGCCAAAACTTTGGCAATGATTTTGTATTGAGCCCCAATAAGACTAATGGGACGAAAATCGCTAGCGACCATGGGGTTAGGAACTTTCGGAATGAGGGTAATAAAAGAGTTATTGCAACCACTTGGTAACAAACCAGTAGCGAAAAAATGATGAACAAATGAAACAACATCATCTTTAATAGTGTTCCAAAACTCCTTATAGAAGGCGAAAGTAAAACCATCTGGACCCGGAGACTTGTCGGAACCACAATCCCAGATAGCAGCTTTGATATCAGTTGACGAAATCGGGGAGTCCAGGAAAGAAGATTGATCATTTGTCAGGGATTTGTAAAACGGGCTTCTGTTGACTACCTTAATCACCTCCATATGCTTAAACTTCTTTTCAAAAAAGGAAGTAAAAGCATCTTTAATCCCAGGGGGATCCACAATCCAATGGACATCAACTTTAATTCCCTGAATAGCAAGGTATCTGCGTCTTTGATTGACAATAGCATGAAAGAACTTTGAGTTCTCATCCGCCTCTGCACACCATTTGACTTTGGCTTTTTTATTAGAATCAAGGGACTCGTTAACCTCTATTTTCCGAAGCCTATCAATCCAAGAAGAACGTTGATAATCTGCTACAAAGTCAGAAGAGTTGGAGCTGATGGAAGCGTCAAAACTTTTAATCTTTCTGATAATTTCCTCCTTCTCGTGATTAAGAGCATGTCTACGATTTGCGGACCAATCTTTAATGACAATTTTAAGGGCCTTCATCTTATTCTTAAAATTAATAATGGGGTTCACGATGTTACAAGAATTGTAACTGGTCCAAAATTCATTAACACAGGAGAGAAGATTCTTATCCAGAAGCCATGAGTTATAAAACTTAAACGGAGTAGGCCCAAAATCAGTAGTTATAGGTTCAAGGAGAATAGGCCTATGATCATAAATGTGACAATCTAACACGAGACCAGAAACATTCTGAAGACAAGGGACAAAAGTGTCTAAAGCTATAAAACGATCAAGCTTACTTAATTTATCACCATGTTTATTAAGGCGCGTGAATAAATGACCACCAAGGGGAATGTCCCAAAGGTTAGCATCCTGAATAAAATTATTGGAGGAATTAGCAGAGGAGTTATTAAACGACGTACCAATTCTCTCAGAAGGGAATCTGACCTCGTTAAAATCACCAAAGATAAGGTGCATACCCTTATTAGTAGACATGAAATCGTGTATCTCGTTCCAAAGATTGGCTTTTTTGTTGACATCTTGGGGGCATAGACGTTAATCATGAAGCAGTGGATATGGGAAGCAATCCAGGTACCTTCGACAACAATGAAATTATCAAACTGGAACACTTTATTCATTGAAAAGGCATTCGAATCCCACACGAAAACAAGACCTCCAGATCTGCCAATAGACGGACATTCCGCGAATTCAAACTGAGAGTTACCCCAAATGCTTTTAACCTTAAAAGGGTTTAACTTGGAGATATGCGTTTCTTGAATACCGAGAAAAGAGATTTTATGTTTAATGCAAAGTTTGGCAAATGGATTTGCATTTATTCGCTCCTAGACCACATGAGTTAAAAGAAAGACATCTATTTATGACCTTGGTTAACACCAAGACCATCGATGAAATTCTTGAGATCATTCTTACTCGCCTCCATATCGCACCCCAAATCTTTACCCATTTCAATTTGTGATACAAGCGCTTCAATCATTGATCCATGTTTGCTAAGAGGATTCGGTGAAGAGAGTTGATAATACGAGAGGATTTGACCGGAGCAGAAGAGCAAGTTTTCTTACAAACTATATATTTGTAGAACCAAGTTTTCTTAAAATGAGGCAAATAATATTTAAAATGGACATGATGTTTTCTTTTATTAAAAGAAAAAACAATATTTAGTAATTATGACGTTTATATTATTATACTGTAAGGAAATCAGAGTCTTATACCTACTTGCATTTACATGCAACTGTCAACTATTTTGACATCGTGCATCCATAATATTATTGGTTATCGCATCTATATTGCTGGAACATTGCGCTAGAACTCTACAATTTTTACTAAAATCAATTTGATGTTGCCAATAACTTTGCTTTAAGTTAATCGAACCTAATATTCTAATCATTTGTATAGTTATTGTAGCGAAAGGTATAAAAGTAAAAACACATCTCGTCGAAGCACTTCGAGTCACTACTAGACAAGATGAACTTTGGGTGTGTGTGTTGAAGAAATGATGAAATAGTGTGTTCGCAATGTAGTAATAATAACTCATGGCTTTTTAAAGAAGATTGAAAATTAGCTTTCTTAAAAATTAGTCAAGTTCATCACTCTTTTATCAAACGACAGCTAAAATTCAAAATGTTCATGTTAACTGTTCACCGCCCAAAAAGCTGCGCTCCACCGCACATGAGCAAAAACTTAAAAAATTGTTTTAGAAGATTCTAGTTATACTAGGTACATAACGGTGCACGTGAATATGTGATATCATCATAGCACCCATTGGTGTAGCACTTACAACGAAACGCAACGCGTAACCATCCGTCCCTTCTCCAAACACTTCTCCGGATTCGGATCATCCTTCTTACACTTCAAAAACGCCACATTCTCACCTCTACACCTAGTCGCGATATGTTTCGGCCGACATTAACACCGCGGATGTCGGTATCGGTTCGCTGCCAGCGTCATCGAACTCGCCATCACGATCGATCCAATATCTCAAAACCCTAACCCTAAACTTACCAAACAACAAAACAACAAATTCATAATCAGATCAACAATAGTAAGACTTCACAGTAGATTAAAAGTATAACAGACGGTAAATGCGTAAGTTAGCGGCGTAGGTTAGCGGCGTAGGATAGCGGCGTAAGTTAGCAAATGTATATAACAGATGTGTGATTAGATTAAAATTAGTGAAATTAGATGGAGATGACTTGAGTTTGATTGACAGTGGGTGCGTACGTTAGTGGTGCAAGATAGCGGTGTAAGATAGCGGCGTAAGATAGTTGGTTACCTGATTTTTGTTGATGAGGAAGATGAGAAATGAAATGAAATGAATTTGAGGGGAAGTGTGATGACTATGGATGGGTTTTGAAGTTACCAAATGGACCTTGGACTATTTGTCATTGGCAGTTTTGGTCCATATTTGTCAATAACTCGCATCGAACCGAACCGACAACCGGATGACCCGGACGGATCGAACATATTTGGTTCGGTCCCGGATCCGCCAACTCATCAATTTCGTGTTCGCTCGATTCGGTCGGTCCTGCTTACACAAAACCGTCAATATTGTTGGACCGGACCGAACACATTTCGTGTGGTGTTTTGGGCTAAATGTTTTTGGTCCTATCCAGGTTTTGAACCGCCCTCGTGCTTATTTGTCAACGTTGGCCAAACTTTAAACATGGGGTGTTAGTTTGATCAAACTAACAAGAATAATGTAAGTAGTAGAAGGAAGTTTTATTATAAAGCTATTTTTTATATTGGATTGAGAGTTCTTGAAATTCACGAACTGGTGGATTTACAAGTCTGTAGGTCTCATTTTAATGCCAAATAATTCAAACCCATTAGTCACACATTAACTTTACAAAAATGAACCATTTTGACACAATATACAAAAATGTGCAATGAGATTGAATTTACATTCACGCAAATAATGTGCCTTAATCACACATAATCACAAACAGTTTACAAATGTCGTCGTTTCAATTGAAGTTGCGAGTAATTAGCCTCTCGAATATAGCATAGAGATCCTTGTTATCAGGTCCAAGAATTTCATCCGCTTTACGAAAGTATCCTACAATAGCCGCAAATTGTTAGACAACAAAAGACTCAAAAATGAAAACATGTAAAAAACACTTGCCTCTTTGGATTGCTTTTGAGAGTTTAGTTCCTTCACGTTTGCTAAAAATGCAGCAAACTGCTCGTATGCCAATCGACTCCTGACAAAGCAAACAAAAACGAGCAAATCAGTGAAAGCAGTTTATTTTCACAGCCCATGATATTTTTTTGAATTATCTGGAAAAGTACAACGTCGACTAACGAATTGATGATTTGAAAAGTTAGTAACTACTATAATGACAAATGATGATGTCGTTGTCTCTAGAATTACACGGAAATGTATCTTTACCTGACTTGTCTAAAAATTCCTTGCTATCGACTCGAGTCCGACCTGAAAATAAACACAAAGAAGTAAATTGCATAAAGCCTTTGGACTTTGGGCAGCGAATCCAACCCAACCTGAGAAATGTCAAATATTACCAGTTTTACCTTGACCCACCCATTTTGTCACGTTAATACTTCATTAAAAAAGTAAACCCTTGTCTAGTTTTAGTACCTGTCATTGAGGCATAGGGACTTGAATTTGCAGATGAATAGACAGAAGATCTATCATCAAATGTGCCTCCTGTGGGTGCAGCAGAAAACGAGTGTCGTCTTGGAGAAACAGGCGGAGGTGTCCTTGTTGGCGATGCAGATGCTGATAAAGTTGGCGGGGTTTCAGGAGGTGTAATCCAAGGTGTGCTTGATTGTGAGGATAACAAAAGACTTTGTGATATACGAGGTCTTGATGCTGATAAGATAGACAAAAAGACTCAGCTTAGTCAAAAGAACAAAACGCTTTGTTAAATGGGAGTAAAATGTAAAATATCTCAGCTTGGAAACAGGTTAACTTTATATGACGGTGACCCTTGTGTAACTTTGACCCGTAACTAATCAAAACTAGAATCTCCTTAACCAAACACTAAAAACTAACTACTGTTCCAAAAAATAATTCTAAACACACGTTATGTGGCTTACCATCCGTCACATGCTCGTAATGGTATGAAATTCCTACATTTGAGTAGTGGCTCTGTATCGTTGAAGTGCTTTCCTCGTATTCAGGTGGACCCCTCGCCAAACTTTCCTCTTCATCTTGAAGTGATATCATGAGTGTCGTTCTGAAGGTCTCCAACTAAAAGAAATACGGCATGATTAAGTTGATGTCTTAGAAAGGTATATAAACAAACTACATATCGGATTAAGGTTTCCATATTACCTTTGCAACATCACGCTTGAGCTTATTAACTGTTTCCAACAGCGATGCGTTTTCTGTCAACAGATTTTCCTAACATCACAACCTTAATGTTAGAACTTAAACTAATACTCGTATATTAATGTAAACTAAACTACAGAATAATACATGTATAGAGACATTAAGCAGTTGAACAGTTTCTGATTATATAAAACAGCTTATTAACTTTGCTATGTCAAACGCAATACAAGATATACTAATAAGCTACAGCATTGAAATAGCCAGTGAGTGTTTCAACTTGCTAATCTTTTCTGCTTAGCAGATAAGCAGTTAGGAGCGTTTGGATAAAACAAACTCTGCTTATTGGGAGTAAAATAAGCGGATTAAAACAGCTTAATTCAAAGTACTTAGTTACGGACTTACGGTAAAACTAAAATAATTGTCTTAGCCTCATATCTAACCTAAAACGCCTTAAAACATATGCAAGTGAGTTGTTTATCTAATAAAAGCTTAAACAAACACCCCCCTTATTGTAAAACTACAAGTTTACGCCATGAAATAGCAATTTAGTTTACTTCATGTCCTAGCTGATTAAATGAACTAAAACTGTCTCAATTAGGGTGTGGTTCGGCAAGGAGAGTTTTGTACAGTTTATTATACAAAGCATTTCACACATTATAATTGTAACTACGGTACCAAACAATTTTATACAACAAACCGCTAAGTGCTAGTTTCGCCAAACATAGCCTTAATGCTGCAAAATTTTAAAAAGTGTTTAAATTTGTATAACTTTCTTCGCACCGTGCCCCATGGTGACATGTGTCAATATTTTCAATTTTCATGCAACACATCACAAAAATATATGTGTTAGAACAACTTGAAAGTTTGTAACATTAAATGGTACAGTTTCTAATTCTAATTCACGCAGTGTGTTTGGCAAAAATAGCAGTAACAATAAGTTGTAATAAGCTATAGCAGTGAGCAGTAGACCGCTGTATTTTACTATTTTCTATAAAAACATATGGTAACGTAGCTGCAGTTGTAATTATAATGTAGAAAACTCCCAAATGCTCAACGCTCCTAAATGCTACTTGTTTGACAAACGAGCATTAAAGAAAAATAGAGCATTCGAAAAAATAGATAAAGCTACTTGTTTGACAAACGAGCATTAAAAATCACAACGCTCAACACTCACCGCTCCTAAACGCTCTGCGCCAAACAGACACTTAGGGAGTTGTTTTACTCATTGATTACACTTACAGATACGTTACCCTATACCTGTACCCTAAAGAAGAAGCTAACAGCTACTGCTCACTGCTACGGCTATCACCCTAAACGTACCCTAAACTATATGCATACATCAACCTAAAGGATAAAAAATCTATATATACAAACCCCACTTTTTGATGATCAGCAAGAGACAAGTTATGCAAATCCTGAGACAAAGAAAAGTCAAGGGAGCCAAGCTTAGACTCAAGGTCAACGATGACATCATCACGACCAGCTATATCTTGCCGGAGAATGGACGACTCAGATTCAAGGGAAGAGACACGTGTCGAGAGAGCAATGGATGTGATCTTACGAGCAATGTCAAGCTGTTCGAATGGATCCGATGGTAACACATCTAACACTTGTTTTGGAACATTCATACCCGACATGTTTTTTTTTTTTACTTTTGTTTTGTAACATATGAAAGGTGTTTTTTTAATAAGTTTTGGTTTTGTTGATATACTAAAAGAATGGGCATATGTGACAACTAAGAGGTAGAGTTATTGCTAGTGGGTTGTCCTTAACGGTGAGCATATGGCCCGAACAGACCGGACCGATCGAAGGACCGATCGGATCGACACTGACCAAGACCTGACCGACTATTTCGGTCCGGTCCATGATCCCGGCTTTTAAGTAGTGGTCACCGGTTCGGTCCGGTTCGGACCAAAACCTACGAATTTGGCCTTGTTGGACCGGACCGACCGAAGGACTGACCGGACCGGTCCAGACCGAGACCGGACCGACCATATTCGGTCCGGTCTCGGTCTAGGGTTTATGCCGAAATCGGTTTTCGGTCCGGTCCGGTTTTTGGACCATGCACACCCTTAGTTGTCCTAACTAAAAATGTATAATTGGGTTTAAGATGGAATATGGGTATTCTCATTCCATTGTGGTGGTCCCATAATCAAACAAACAACATTAATCATTTTCAAAGTCATAGATTTATTCCTATAGTGGGATACCAAACGCACCCTTAGTTTTAGGTATGGTTTTGGATAATTTGGCTTGAAAGAGTTTGGACTTAAGTCTAAGGCGACACGAAAGTCGTAACCATGTATGAACTGCTTTGATTTTTAGGGACGGAATCAGAACCAAATATGACCGGGTGCATAAAGTTTTTGAAACCGTAATATAGAACACATTTCGATGGATAAGAGCATTTAGATGTATTAAAAAAAATGATGTTTTTTTTTTTCAAAATCAACATTACATCGAAAAATCTATAGAGGTCCCGGCACTCACGGAAACCCCTGTTCTGTCGATCCTAGCTCAAGACAAAGAAGGCCTAAAATATAAAATTTGTCTAACGGAAAGCCTATGGCACGGAGTGTACTAAACATACTCTTTGGTAGATTCATGGTCTTGTTTTTAGATGAGCTATGAGGCTCTATGTATTAAAGCCTTAACAATACGAAAGGTATTAAATCAATTGACGAAAATATTAGTTTCTTAGGTGAGGCAAAAAAAGACATTTTCCATCAATAATAGCAATAATAGAAAGTTTTTCTAAGACTAATAAGAACAAATGAAACCATTCGTTTACTTCGTATTGGAAATGCTTTAATGCTCAAAGGACTATAAAACTATCCACGGTGGGCTCGTGGTCGGTGGTACTCATCATAATTGCAAACGATGTCAACAAGGTCTCGGGTGGGCAAGCTCGTTGCTCGTGGTTGCTATGTCAAGCATGACTTGATCTATGAGTTGTAACTAGAAGAAATGTATGATTAGGGTTGAGCTAAGAGTCTGGTTTTAGGTATGGTTTAAGTAGCTTGGCCCGTAAGGCTAGATCTAATAAAGATATCTTAAGATCGTATTTATCATCGCCATCTCATTCCATGTGAGTTTTTTCTTTACAATCAACCTTACACAAATTTAGTGTGTACGACAACCAACTTCACCATCAAAACATACCCCACTAAAACACAAACATTCCTCACCAAAACACACACACTACACGACTCGGTCTAGGCATTGACCGGTATTCATTTTGTTGATTGAAGACACATGCTTAAGACGACCATAATAAAGCCGATGCGTGTTGGGTAGTCAAGACTCGGTTGTGGCACCCTTATTACCCATGATCTAAGTGGTTGGTTTTAAGGTTTGCTTGACCTCAAAGTTGTAAGAAGCTAGATATTATCTATGAAAACATGTGAAGCCTAAGCAATATCAATTAATTGTTTGTCTATAAACGTGTATGGTAAAATAGTTGTAACTAAAAAATGACGCTTAAATTTCGTAAATTGTTAGAATTTCCATTTTTGTTTTAGTAACTTTAAAATTTTAATGTCTGTTTTTACTACTTATTGTCAAATAAGCTTTTTATAAACACTAAATGTTAAACACTAATTGCTTCAAAATGCCATGCTCTAAACAAGCTATAAAAAACAAAGACGAGTGAACCTAAGTTCAAACTTTATAACTTTCTATATATCCATATAAGCATTTCTCATCCAATTCATTTTTTGCCAACACCCTAACCCACACACAAAAAGATTTTGTTCAGACTACCACCAAACCTTATTGCATAAACAACGAAAAACCAACAACACATACACACCTAGCTTGTTGTCACTATGCACGAGTAATATGCTACTCCCTCCGCGTCATATTTATTGTCCATATTTCTTTTTATGGATGTCTCAAATTAGTTGTTCATTTTCCATTTTCAATAAGAAAAAGAGAATTTAGTGGAGAAATATTCTATTTGGTGGTTGAGAATTATAGTGGTGACTTTTAATAAACTTTGTGATTCTTGCCTCCCGACAATAATTTTGAGACGGAGGAGAATATACTTAAACAAACAAACTTCTTTCGCGCATGATTGACTTGTTTTAAATGAGTGATGTGACTAACTGCTAGACAAGGAAGCATTTAAACTCAATTGATTGAAAATGTGTTATTTCTTAATTAATCTTGAGTTAATTATAATAGAACATTGACTACAAAGTATTCTTTTTCATTTTTTAAATTGACCAACTAGCGATGAAATACGTTATGACATGTGTCTTTTGCTAATCTCGAGTTGTTGAACAACAATAACATCATTGCTACTTGAGTTGAGTAGAAAACATATTAGCAAATGACCTATGATGACTATTCAATGAATACGTAGTATATTCTATCACTATGGTACCAATATAATAAATGAAAAGAAGACTTTTTACCAACGTCAGAATAAACTCAAAATTAACCAAGAAACGATCACTTGATGAACAAGTGAACATGTGTTCATCTTTTCAAGCTCGAAACACAAGTCAAGCAACAACATACTACTAATAAGAATGGATGTCCTTTCACCCAGATATTATGAGTTCCAGTTTGACATGATATGAAAAGTTTGGTTGGGCCTTAACTGGGCCAGATGACAGGTTACCCTCATATATATTTATACTTTAAAAATTACTACAAGAATACATAAATAAATAAATGCATGCAACTCCATTTTTCTTTCTTTTCACTAGTCTTTATAAATAAAAGTCAAAACCATCTCTTTCTCTTGTGTGTTACTCTATAATTTTTTCATTCTCACAATAGTAATAAATAAACCCATCATATTGTCTTTGTTTTTGGGTTTGTTGCGAGCGATTACCAGACCAAAGAAACAAGGTATGTTTTGCATGTTTTCAGTCAATATGTTAAGTTGTTAACAACTTTCTTTTTATGTTTTACAACTGGGGTTTGTTTCTTGTTGTTGTTGTTGGGTTTCAGTTTGTAACATCACATTGTAAGATTTTGTCATTAAACACATCTTGTTGATTTCTTGTTTTACATGTTCAAAGTAGCCGGGGATAGGATGATGTTATTTGACTGACTGTTTGTAGATAATAATAATAATAATACAGGGCCGTCACGTGGATTTCAGTCTTGCGCCATTACTTCAAAAGAGCCTCAAACACATACATAAATACATATATATAAGTAGTGTATGAATTAATTAATTTCGAGTTCATATTGTGTTCATATGAATTAATAAAGTCATAAAATTTGGTGGCCCCGCAGTCAGTGGTGGCGCTTGTGCAATCGCACCTCTCAGACCCCTAAAGCTACCGATCATGGGTTTTTCATTCAAGGGTAGCAGATGTGGATGCTTTTGAAAGTTTTGCTTGTTTGGTTTGTTTGACAATTTGTACCATGGGAAGTAATATTCACACCACATTTTTTTATTAATGCACCATAATCTGTGCATTAGAGCTTGTATCGTACAACACTGTAATGCACAGATTGTGGTGCATTAATCAAAAAATGTGATGTGATACTGGCTGCTTATTTGTTCTAAAATAAACAAGGTTATAAATCACTTGAGGCAAGGCATGGTAGCATGGCTAAGGATCAAGTGTTAGGTGTCAAGGCGAAGCCTTAACATTTTTTAAAGCCTTCAAGCGCACAAAATATAAAAATATTTATAGGTTTTATATCATATCATATTTGAAGGGGTTGAATTTAAAAATGTGTCACGCTTTGCGTCTTAGCTACCTCATCTCATGTAAAAAAATTAACACCGGCATGACACGATCCCGACAAAAGCAGCTTTACTTTTACTATTTGCCAAAGTAGTATAACTTATGTTTGTGGTTGAATTTTCTTTTTTTTTTTTTTTTTTTTTTTTTTTTGAGCAAAGGTTGAATTTTGTTAGAGTATAGATTGTGCATACCAATAACACGTTATTGGTATGACATATCATGTTATTGGTATGACATATTATTCTTTCTCAATAACACATCAATAACTAAAACACATATTCTTCCTTACACATCACTAACATGTCATTTAGTCTCACCAAATCTCCACTAAAAATACCCACCACCACAATTAAAAAGAAAAAAAAAAAAAAAAAGCGTGAGCCATTCAAGTGGCTTGGTTTCATTTGGCATGCATTTGGCGCCATGGCGGTATGCATGTTGGCGAGCCATCGGGCAAAGCATGGTGCTTTTGGCGCGTTCTTCCTTTGCGTACAATGTGCTCTTATAAGTTGTAGGTTTGACCGTTTGAGTACTCGAATAATAAAGATTGGTTATTGAGTCCATTCATAATTCATTCATTGAGGGCCGTTTGTTAGAGGGTTATAGAATGAAAGATCGGGAATTATCTCGAAAGCGATTGTTTGGTTTACAAAATTTGTGATCTTTGAAATTAATTATTGTTAGAAACCCATAGACCTATACCAGGCCAAATGGGTTGGTTTTATGATTTCATCTTCTTTCTCCAATTAATGAGGCTCATATTTATTCTCTTTCTTTCTTTTATTCATTTCCACAAAATCTGCAACACACATATGATTAGACAATGCACATTTTATAAACCAAACAAAGTTTTGAAATTGTGATACCTATTTTCATTCCACCTCATACCAAACCGATACCTATCATGATTCACGACAATAAACCAAACACCTCCTAAAGATGTGGTTGTTGTTATGTAATGGTTAATTGGGCCATGAATGACCCAAACACTATGTTACCCTAAATAACATACATTACTGGTTAAAATATTATCAAAATTATATCCAAATCGATCGAAGGGATAGCTAATAGATGACGTTAAGAGGTCCCGCATACGAATGGTGGTGGTCAGAAGTGGCTAGCGCTAGTGACCCGATGGCGCGAGACCACACCGTGGTTGGTTGGTAGTGGCTAGCGCCCAGTGGTCACCGCCCACGCCACGCTTTTTTTTTTTTTTTTTTTTTTTTTTGTTTTTTTTTCTTTTTGATTTTTAAGTGGGTAATGTGAGTGAGGTTTTGAGCTTTTAAAATGTTTATTGTGTTTGTGGTTTTTTTTTTTTTTTTTTTTTTTTTTTTAAGTTGCGGTCTCTTCGTATGGGAAGAAGGAACCAAGAAAGATGCTGCTATTGACTTTTCCTCCTTTTTTTTCTTTTCTTTTCTTTTTCTTTTCACTTTAAACCCTATTGTAATATAAGTTTACATTATTAGCTTTTGTTAGTGTTTTTCTTGCATCGTTAGTCCCTATTTTGTTTACATTGTTAGTCCTTATTTATATAATGTCTTTTTTATTTGATGTATTTTTTAGTTATATATTGTTTATAGGAAAATTAAAACGCCTCAGTTCTTGATAGTTTCCCCAAACGCCTACTTTTTTTTCACTTCCTTAACGCCTACCAAGAACTCTCCCACAAAGTTGACAAGTGTCCTTATTTTTGAGCCCACCTTGTACTTACATAGTCTGAGTGTCATAGGTGAGTTTTCGCAACTTTGACCCACTTTTTTGTGAATTGACTTTTTTATCTTTTAGTACAAAAGTATAGTTTTTTTATTATAAAAAAATACATATTTCTTGGGTAACTTGGTCCCACACATATGTATTCTTGGGCAACTTATTATGTAAAGAATATATTTTCATATTTTTTTAATGTATTGAGATTTTTTAAATACAAAATACCTTTAAAGAAAATACACTTTATATTTTTATACATACATTACATACATTTACATCTTTAAAGAATGTTAAGATTGTATATTAATGGGTATGATTTGTTCTGATTTGTGTATTTTAATGAGTAACGCATGCTTAGCAATAACCCTTGGAGCTATGGTTAGCAAAATCCATAGATAAAGAAAGAAATCGTGAAAACAAAATACGTCATTAGAAACAATCCTAGTTAGTAGCAAATATGTCAAATTCTCAGATAAAATTAATATGGTACATATTTGCCACTGTTTAGATTAAGTTGAATGTGATTGGGGTTGCTAGTGCTAGAAATGAATTTGGAAATGAATTTATAAGTTGTATATGTATTTCGTCTATACATAAAGCTCTATATTGTATATGCATTCTGGTTGTTAAAAGAGAATTGATAACTACTCTGTCTGTAGACACATCAGTAGGTTGGATATTTTCTACGTTCAGAATGAGTTAGAATCATTAGTTAAAATTTTATAAAATATAGAGAACGGGAGATATCGACCTTCTTATTGTTTAATTGACAATCTCCGCTTTGATCGTGACTAGAAAAAAGGACAATGGTTATGCGTACAAGGGTTTTTGTTACCACTGCTACTTTATTTCATTCCACTGCTAGTGTTACTAAACCATGCAAGTATATTTTGGTAACCACTGCTAGTGTTACTAGAAACCACTGCTAGTGTTACGAGAAACCACTGCTAGTGTTACGAGAAACCACCCTAGTGTTATTTCATTCCACCGCTAGTGTTACGAGAAACCACTGCTAGTGAACACCTGCCGGACCCTAATGTGGTAGCGATTTTCTTGAATTTTTACATAGGAGGGTCTTGTTAAATTTAAAGAATTCAATGTTTGAAACGATAGTTGTTCTTGCATTCTCTTGCAGATGACGTCCTGGCACCATATTTTAAAGGCTACATACACAACTGAAGCAATTGTGCTTGTATCATCAAAGTTACTACATGACAAACCTCTGCACTTTTCATGTGGACTGAATGTCATTTCCAAGGGTAAACTGTCCAGATTGAAAGGGGGAGAAAACAACCGCTTCCATTGACCTTTATTGTGTCTGCTACTCGAAATGGAAATGATGAACATGAAAGCAGCGTAGGTGCTTACTCTGGTGATCAATCACTTACAATTCCAAACACTAGTAGCAGAACTTATGATCCCTAGAAGGAAATTGTTACTTTGTAGTTATATCCAAGTGAAGACTACTCGCAACATACTCAAATCCTTAGAAACCATGAAAATCTTCTTGATAAGTTAAAGGTTGTTCACATGCATGCTTTAGCAGTGGAACAGTGGAATGCTTCCCTACTAAAGTTGTGTCACAGGTAAATTTATATGTTAAAAATTATAATTGATTAGCGGTTAGTCTGCATATTCCACCTATAACACGTGTCATGTGTTCTTGTATGTGCAGACGGCATGTCTTGAGTGCTGCAAATCTGATACACTATTTGGCTCTCAGAAGCCTTGATGTTGAACAGCTGAAAGATGACCTCTCTGTGGGCCTTTTGAACTTGGAAACAATCAATCCATATGTCATTGCAAGCCTTTCTGCTGGAATCCAGAGGTTGGAAAACCTAAATTCTAACACGTTAGACGGTGATGAGATCGTTAAAGCTATAGCCACTGGCAAAAGTTTTAACAAGTATGCAAACAGAAGTGTAATGATAAAGACAGCAAATTTAAATCGAGACTTTCTCATTGGTCCACTTCAGGATGAAAGAAGTCATATCATGATCACAGTTGGTGAAGAAGCCATAGCTAATGAAACCTTTATTCATGACGACTTAGAAAAGGCGCCACTATTATCCGTATCAACTGTGCTCATGGTGATCCAACTGTTTGGAGTGAGATTATCAGAAAAGTGAAAATAAACTCTCAGAAGCTGAAAAACCATGTCGGGTTCTCATGGACTTGGCTGGACCAAAGCTAAGAACCGTAAGATGAAATCGGGTCCATGTGTCATGAAGATAACTCCAAAGAGGAATGCGTATGGATATGTGATCAATCCGGCTCAGGTTTGGGTTGCTCAAGAAGGATCAGGTCCACCACCTGCTCATGTATCTCCTGATGCGGTCATATATGTGACGGTCAAGAATTTCTCGAAAACCTAGTCGTTGGTGATACCGTTAGATTCAGTGATGCCAGTGGTAAACAACGGTCTCTAAAGATTTCAAAGAAATTCCCTGTTTTATTGGCGTTGGATTCATGGCTGACTGTACAAAGACCTGTTATGTTCAAAATGGGACAGAATTGTATATCAAGGAAACAAGAAAAGGTCCTCGTATGGATGTGTGGTGGATGTTCCTCATGTGGAGTCATTTGTTAGATTGAAAGTTGGAGACTTGTTGGTGATAACACGAGATAGCTCAGAGGAACAACATGAATCAGCTTCTAACATGGTTGGTAGTCCTAGAGTGACTTGTTCCTCTGGGTATCTATTTGACTCGGTCAAACCTGGAGAGACTATTGCTTTCGATGATGGAAAAATATGGGGTATTATCAAAGGTACTAGTATTACAGAGATAGTTGTTTCCATTACTCGTGCCGCCCACGAGTACTAAACTTGGTCCTGAGAAATCCATCAACATCCCGATAGCAAAATTATGTATGAAGAAGGGTTGACTTCAAAAGATATTATTGACCTTGACTTTGTTGGTACACATGCTGACATTGCTGGGATTTCATTTGTTCGGAATGTTCATGATATTGTTGTGCTTAGGCAAGAACTTGAGAAGAGGAAACTTGAGCACTTGGGAATTGTTCTAAAGATTGAAACTAAAGATGGGATTAAAACCTGCCTATCATGATTTTAGAGGCAATGAAGCTACCAAATCCGTTGGGGTTATGATTGCTAGAGGAGATCTTGCAGTTGAGTGTGGATGGGAGATGATGGCAGATATTCAAGAACAAATTTTATCGATATGTAGTGCAGCTCATGTCCCAGTAATTTGGGCAACGCAAGTACTTGAGTCACTTGTAAAAACTGGTGTGCCTACTAGAGCAGAGATAACGGATGTGGCGTGTGGAAGAAGGTCAGTCTTTAAATCTTTTTTATACGTTTTATAGAATGTAAGGCTGTTGCAATTTTGAACAGAAACTAACCCATGTTGTATGATTGTTACAGGGCAAGTTGCATAATGTTGAACAAGGAAAGCATATATTGGAAGCTATCGACACATTAGATACCATACTAAAAATACAAAACACTTACAACGACAAAACGCAACGCGTAACCATCCGTCCCTTCTCCAAACACTTCTCCGGATTCGGATCATCCTTCTTACACTTCAAAAACGCCACATTCTCACCTCTACACCTAGTCGCGATATGTTTCGAAGCCGACATTAACACCGCGGATGTCGGTATCGGTTCGCTGCCAGCGTCTATCGAACTCGCCATCACGATCGATCCAATATCTCAAAACCCTAACCCTAAACTTACCAAACAACAAAAACAACAAATTCATAATCAGATCAACAATAGTAAGACTTCACACAGTAGATTAAAAGTATAACAGACGGTAAATGCGTAAGTTAGCGGCGTAGGTTAGCGGCGTAGGATAGCGGCGTAAGTTAGCAAATGTATATAACAGATGTGTGATTAGATTAAAATTAGTGAAATTAGATGGAGATGACTTGAGTTTGATTGACAGTGGGTGCGTACGTTAGTGGTGCAAGATAGCGGTGTAAGATAGCGGCGTAAGATAGTTGGTTACCTGATTTTTGTTGATGAGGAAGATGAGAGAAATGAAATGAAATGAATTTGAGGGGAAGTGTGATGACTATGGATGGGTTTTGGTGAAGTTACCAAATGGACCTTGGACTATTTGTCATTGGCAGTTTTGGTCCATATTTGTCAATAACTGCAGACCGAACCGAACCGACAAACCGGACTGACTGGACGGATCGAACATATTTAGGTTCGGTCCCGGATCCGCCAACTCATCAATTTCAGTGTTCAGTTCGATTCGGTCCGGTCCTGTTTTACACAAAACCCGTCAATATTGTTGGACCGGACCGAACACATTTCGGTGTGGTGTTTTGGGCTAAATTGGTTTTCGGTCCGGTCCGGTTTTTGAACCGTCCTCAGGCTTATTTGTCAACGTTGGCCAAACTTTGTAAACATGGGGTGTTGTTAGTTTGATCAAACTAACAGTAACACGAAGTAGTAGAAGGAAGTTTTTATTATAAAGCTATTTTTTTTTAGTAGCCAGAGGCGGACAGGGGGTTTCTTGAAATTCACGAGAACCTGGTGGATTTTTAACATGTATTGGAATTTCTTTTTCTTTCTAAAATCCTGATTTTTTCGAAATGAACATAATTCTCAAAATTTGTATGATATGTTTTGTTATTTAGTCTATTGTATTATCGTAAAAGAATTATGAGCCTAGTCACTTATAGACCTGAGTTCACTCCTGTGAGTAGCATTTGTAAAACTATCGTTTAAACGAAATGCAAAATGTTGCTTGTTAAACAAACTTTATAATGTAAACACTAAACACTAGTTGCAGAGTCGATACATACCTTAGATCTACTAAACTGCTTATATATAAGTTTCACGAAGCAGAAAAATAGAGACGTTTGCTTTTTATTTTCCGTAAGAAAAGAAACTTCGCTATAATAGTTATAAAGTTACATGGTTTATACAAGTCTGTAGGTCTCATTTTAATGCCAAATAACTTCAAACCCATTAGTCACACATTGACTTTACAAAAATGAACCATTTTGACACAATACAAAAATGTGCAATGAGATTGTATTTACATTCACGCAAATAATGTGGCTTAATCACACATAATCACAAACGGTTTTACAAATGTCGTCGTTTCAATTGAAGTTGCGAGTAATTAGCCTCTCAAATATAGCATACAGATCCTTGTTATCAGGTCCAAGAATTTCATCCGCTTTACGTAAAGTATCCTACAGTAGCCGCAAATTGTTAGACAACAAAAGACGAAAATAAATGAAAACATGTAAGTAAACACTTGCCTCTTTGGATTGCTTTTGAGAGTTTAGTTCCTTCACATTTGCTAAAAACGCAGCAAACTGCTCGTATGCCAACCGACTCCTGACAAAGCAAACAAAAACGAGCGAATCAGTGAAGGCAGTTAAATTTTCACCTCGGTGGTATTTTTATGAATTATCACAAAATGTGTAAAAAATTGTCATCTTCTCTAGAATTACAAGGGAAATGTATCTTTACCTGACTTGTCTAAAAAATTCCTTGCTATCGACGCGAGTCCGACCTGAAAATAAACACAAAGAAGTAAATTGCATAAAGCCTTTGGACTTTGGGCAGCCGAATGCAACCCAACCCGAGAAATGTCAAATATTACCCGTTTTGACCTTGACCCGCCCATCTTGTCACGTGAATATTTCATTGAAAAGATAAACCCTTGTCTAGTTTTAGTACCTGTCATTGAGGCATAGGGACTTGAATTTGCAGATGAATAGACAGAAGATCTATCATCAAATGTGCCTCCTGTGGGTGCAGCAGAAAACGAGTGTCGTCTTGGAGAAACAGGAGGAGGTGTCCTCGTTGGCGATGCAGATGGTGATAAAGTTGGCGGGGTTTCAGGAGGTGTAATCCAAGGTGTGTTTGATTGTGATGATAACAAAAGACTTTGTGATATACGAGGTCTTGATGCTGATAAGATAGACAAAAAGACTCGCTTAGTCAAAAGATTAAAAAAAACATTGGATGTCGCCTTTTAATTAAAATAGAAACACTTTGTTAAACTGGAGTAAAAAAAAACATTAGAAACACATTAGTTTTATATGATGGTGACCCTTGTGTAACTTTGACCCGCAACTAATCAAACTAGTATCTCCTTAACCAAACACTAAAAACTAACTACTGTTCCAAGAAATAAATCCAAACACCCGTTATGTGGCTTACCATCGGTCACATGCTCGTAATGGTACGAAATTCCTATGTCTGAGGAGTGGCTCTGTATCGATGAAGTGCTTTCCTCGTATTCAGGTGGAACCCTCGCCAAACTTTCCTCTTCATCTTGAAGTGACATCATGAGTGTCTTTCTGAAGGTCTCCAACTAAAAGAAATACGCCATGATTAAGTTAATGGCAAAGAAAGGGATATAACCAAACTACATATCAGATTAAGGTTTCCATATTACCTTTGAAACATCACGCTTGAGCTTATTAACTGTTTCCAACAGCGATGCATTTTCTTTCAACAAATTTTCCTAACATCAAAATCTTAAGTCAGAACTCAAACGAATATATTACTGTAACCAAATTACGGGATAATGCATATATAGAGACATTGAACTGTTGAACACTTTTCATTATATAAAGCAGCTTATTAACTTCAATATGTCAAAACACAATACAAGATATACTAATAAGCTACAGCACTGAAATAGCTTAGGGAGTGTTTGAAATTGTTCATTTCTTCTGCTTAGCAGATAAGCAGTTAGGAGCGTTTGGATAAATTAAACTTGTTTCTTGGGAGTAAAATAAAAGGTTACAGCAGCTTAATTCAAAGTACTTATATAAGGTATGACTATAAATATATAATAATTGTCTTAACCTCATATCTAGCCTAAAAAACCTTAGTCATATGACGTGAGTTGTTTATCTAATACTCCGTAAAAGGTTAAACAAACAGCCCCCTTATTGTATAACTAAGCGTTTAGGCCATAAAATAGCAATGTACATTACTTTATGTCCTAGCTAATTAAGTGAACTAAAAAGTGTCTCAATTAGGGTGTGTCTGGCACAAGATTTTTGCACCGTTTATTATACAAAGCTTGTTTGGCAACAAGCCGTTAGAGTTGGCACGTATTCTAAACGCCACTTTTTCTATTGCTAATAAAAGAAGCGATCAAATTTACTTCATTTTAAACATTATAATTGTAGCTACGTTACCAAACACTTTTATAAAACAAACCAGTAAACGCTAGCTTCGCCAAACTTAAGCTTTACTATTACAAACTTTTAAAAAGTGTTTAAATTTGTACATTTTGGTGACGTATCATACCGAAAAGGCTTATGATAGCGTTCATGCGAGTTGATTGGAGAACTCTTATCGACGAGGAACCCCAAATAGATACGTGAGAGTCATTAGGGACATGTACGAGGTGCTAAGACTCGTACGGTCATGATGGGGACCTCGAGTTTTTCCACATGGAAGTGGGGCTCCACTGGGGATCCGCCATTAGCCCTACCTCTTCGCCTTGATTCTAGATGAGTTAACTAGAGGGTACAAGAGGCATCCGTGGAACATGATCTTTCTTGATGACATTGTGTTGGTGGCGAGAATCGGTGGAAGGGTTAAACACCGTGCTCGAAAGACCTGAGGAAGGCTCTTGAAGACTATGGCCTTGGTGCGAGCAGGAGAAGGCGAATACGAGATGTGATTTTGGGAGGATTGAGCCAGTCACCGCGAACAAATTGATATTCATATCGGTGATCGATCCCGACACCCGAGAGTCTTTAGATATCCGGGATCGATAATACATAAATCGGGAGGATAGATGAGGACGTAACCCAACGGATTAGGCGGGATGGGCGAGATGGGCGGCTTGAGAGTCCTGCGGCAGAACATCCCATTTAAGTTAAAGGAAAATTTATAAGGTGGCGATTAGACCATATCTTGTCTGGCTCGAATGTTGGTCCATATTAAAGCACATGCTAACAGGTAGAGGTGGCAGAATCGAGGATGCTAAGATGGACTTGTGGTAAAACCTTGTTGACATGATCCCGAACGGAGTTTTCGAGCAAAACTTGAGGTCGGGAATATTGTTTCAAAATGAGAGAAGGAAGGTTGAGGTGGTTCGGTCATGTCGAGAGGAGGCCACGGTCGGCGCCGATTAGAAGAGTCGAGCCAGATGTATGGCGTGAGAAGGCGAAGCGCACCCAATATCGGATGGGAGGATAGACTAAAGCTCGACATGGGGAGCTTAGTTTGACCGAGGACATGATCTCGAGATAGGAAGGGTGGAGGATAGAATTAGGATTCGCGGTAGTGGCGCTAGGTGCTTGGCTTTTAGGTGCCCCTTTTGCTTCGTGTTTTATCAGGTGGCCCCTTTTCTTTCTGTAGTCTTAGGCCCGTCGTGGTTTGCTTTGCTCTTTTGTTGTTCCCTTAGGCTTTGCCTGCTTCGTATTGCCCCCTGCGTTTTGGTTTTGTGGTGCTACGTGTTTTTTTTTTCTGCATTTGCTTTATGCCTCGTGTGCTACTTCTTGTTGGTATGCTTTTGGTGTGCCTGGGCTTTTGGTTTTATTTCTGTTGCGCTTTGATATTGGCTTATTTGGCGGTGTGCTTGTGCGTGGTTCTTTTTCCTGTCTGCCCTGTTTTGCTTGTTTGCTTGCTGTCTTTTTACTACACTTTTGCCTATTGTTTTTGTCGTATGCCATCTCTATCCTTTTACTAGCACACATGCACTCGCCGAGGTCCGTTGGGCAGCCTCTCACACGGGTTTACCACGGTGTGGGGTAGGATCTGTCTACATTCTACCTCCCCATACCCCGCCTGGGGATTGGGTTTGTTGTTGTTGTTGTTGTTGTTGTGGTGACGTATCATACCACATCTTTTATATGACACGTCACAAAAATGTACACTTTTAAAACTTCTATATTTTCTTGACAATTATGGTTTTGGACCAACTAATCCACAAGGGTGTTTGTTTGACATATATAAATTTATGGCTTTATTTGGTTCGGGCTTATGTTTATAAGCTCACTTTTTAAGGCTTATTTTGAAACCTTTATATATATATATATATATATATATATATATATATATATATATATATATATATATATATATATATATATATATATATGATATAATAAGTTTATTATGATATAATGTTTTATAAGTTCGAAATGTTTCAAAATAAGCGACAAAAAGCGACTTACGTCATAAGCCCAAAACCAAATAAGCCATATGTCAACCTATATAATGTGAAACAAACACCCCCAAGTTTTGAACCATCTTTTCAAGAGGTTGACGAGGCCACTTCGCTATAAGCTCACTTTTTGTGGTTTATTTTGAAACCTTTCGGCTTAAATATATATTATAATAAGCTTATTATGACATAATAAACTTATATAAGGTTTTTAGATAAGCGACAAAAAGCGAGCTTACGTAACATAAGCCGAGAACCAAATAAGCCGTAAGCCAGCTATATAAGCCTAAACAAACACCAAAAAAAAAAGTAAACAAACAAACAAACAAAGAAAGCCCACTTTTTGAAGATCAGCAAGAGACAAGGTATGCAAATCCTGAGACAAAGAAAAGTCAAGGGAGCCAAGCTTAGACTCAAGGTCAACGATGACATCATCACGACCAGCTATTTCTTGCCGGAGAATGGACGACTCAGATTCAAGGGAAGAGACACGTGTCGAGAGAGCAATGGACGTGATCTTACGAGCTATATCAAGCTGTTCGAATGGATCCGATGGTAACACATCTAACACTTGTTTTGGAACATTCATGCCCGACATGTTCTTTTTTTTACTTTTGTTTTTGTAACATATGAAAAGTGTTTTTTTTTTTGTTTTTTCAAGTTTTTGGTTTTGTTGATATACTAAAAGAATGGGCATATGTGACAACTAAGAGTAGTTATTGCTAGTGGGTTGTCCTAACTTGGAATGTGAGTTATAATTAAAATTGTATAATTGGGTTTAAGTTGGAACTTGGTTTTAGGTCGGGAGGTGATATGCACACTATTAAAAGTGATGTGTTCGAATCTGAGTTGTGGTCTACACGCCTCTGTTGATATTTCTGATAAGCGATTGTTCCCAGACTGCTCACGGGGTTCGAATCTGAGCGAGTCGGGGTTTCGTTCGGACGTTACTCCGCCAGGAAACTTGTGTGGGGCAGACGGCTTCCTCGCGACACCGAGAGCCATACATTGTCTAGGCGTGGGCCGGTTAAGACAACGTAGTACACAGTCGATGTGGTGGTTAGGGCCCCTGATTAGAGGGTGGTAAACCTAAGTTGGAAAGTTCAAAAAAAAAAAAAAAAAAAAAAAAAAAAAAAAGTGATGTGTATATCATAAGATTACATTAGTGATGCACATAATACAACACCATATATGTATGATTGTGGTGTGCACATCACTTTGGTGATGTGCATATAAACTCCATTTTAGGTATGGTTTTGGATAATTTGGCTCGAAAGAGTTTGGTCTTAAGTCTAGGGCGACACGAAAGTCATAACTGGGTTGGAGATTATCTGGGAAAGTTTGAACTAGTTCGATACTGGCACGGAGACAAAGAACGCCTCAAAATATAAAATTTGTCTAACGGAAAGCCCATGGCTCGGAGTGTACTAAACATGCTCTTTGGTAGATTCATGGCTTTGTTTTTAGATGAGTTACGAGGCTTTATCTATTAAAGCCTTAACGATATGAAAGGTATTAAATCAATTGACAAAAATATTAGTTTCTTAGGTGAGGCAAAAAAAAAAAAAAAAAAGGCATTTTCCATCAATAATAGCAATAATAGAAAGTTTTTCTAAGACTAATAAGAACAAATGCAACCATTCGCTTACTTATATTGGAAATGCTTTAATGCTCAAAGGACTATAAAACTATCCACGGTGGGCTCGGTATGAGCTCGCGGTCAGTGGTCGTCATCATAATTGCAAACGATGTCAACAAGGTCTCGGGTGGCCAAGCTCGTTGCTTGTGGTTACTATGTCAAGAATGACTTGATCTATGAGTTGTAACTAGAAGAAATGCATGATTAGGGTTGAGCTAAGAGTCTGGTTTTAGGTATGGTTTAAGTAGTTTGGCTCGTAAGGCTAGATCTAATAAAGATATCTTAAGATCGTATTTGTCATCGTCATCTCAGCCCCACGTGAGTTTTCTCTCTTTACAATCAACCTTACCACAAATTTAGTGTAATACGACAACCAACTTCACCATCAAAACATACCCACTAAAACACAAACATTCCTCACCAAAACACACACACTACACGACTCGGTCTAGGCATTGACCGAGTATTCATTTTTGTTGATTGAAGACACATGCTTAAGACAGCCATAATAAAGCCGATGCGTGTTGGGTAGTCCAAGACTCGGTTGTGGCACCCTTATTACCCATGATCTAAGTGGTTGGTTTTAAGGTTTGCTTGACCTCAAAGTTGTAAGAAGCTAGATATTATCTATGAAAAACATGTGAAGCCTAAGCAATATCAATTAATTGTTTGTCTATAAACGTGTATGGTAAAATAGTTGTAACTAAAAAATGACGCTTAAATTTCGTAAATTGTTAGAATTTCCATTTTTGTTTTAGTAACTTTAAAATTTTAATGTCTGTTTTTACTACTTATTGTCAAATAAGCTTTTTATAAACACTAAACGTTAAACACTAATTGCTTCAAAATGCCATGCTCTAAACAAGCTATAAAAAACAAAGACGAGTGAACCTAAGTTCAAACTTTATAACTTTCTATATATCCCTATAAGCATTTCTCGTCCAATTCACATTTTTTTTCCTACACCCTAACCTACACACGAACAGATTTTGTTTAGACTACCACCAAACCTTATTGCATAAACAACGAAAAACCAACAATACATACACACCTAGCTCGCTGTCACTATGCACGAGTAATATGCTACTCCCCCCGCGTCATATTTATTGTCCATATTTCTTTTTATGGATGTCTCAAATTAGTTGTTCATTTTCTATTTTCAATAAGAAAAAGAGAATTTAGTGGAGGAATATTTTATTTGAGTGGTTGGGAATTATAGTGGTCGCACTTTTAATAACCTTTGTGATTCTTGTCTCCTGACAATAATTTTAAGACGGAGGGAGTAATATACTTAAACAAACAAACTTCTTTCGCTGCTTGATGGTCTTGTTTTTAAATGAGTGATGTGACTAACTACTAGACAAGAAAGCATTTAAACTCAATTGATTGAAAATGTGTTATTTCTTGATTAATCTTGAGTTAATTATAATAGAACATTGACTACAAAGTCTTCTTTTTCTTTTATTAAATTGGTCAACTAGCGATGAAATACGTTATGACATGTGTCTTTTGCTAATCTCGAGTTGTTGAACAACAATAACATCATTGCTACTTGAGTTGAGTAGAAAACATATTAGCAAATGACCTATGATGACCATTCAATGAATACGTAGTATATTCTATTGCTAGTTGGCCAATTCAATAAATGAAAAGAAGACTTTTTAGCCAATGCTGCTGTAAGTGTAACAAACTCAAAATTAACCAAGAAACGATCACTTGATGAACAAGTGAACATGTGTTCATCTTTTCAAGCTCGAAACACAAGTCACGCAACAACATACTACTAATAAGAATCGATGTCCTTTCACCCAGATATTATGAGTTCCAGCAGTTTGACATGATATGAAAAGTTTGGTTGGGCCTTAACTGGGCCAGATGACAGGTTACCCTCATATATATATTTATACTTTAAAAATTACTACAAGAATACATAAATAAATGCATGCAACTCCGATCCATTTTTTCTTTCTTTTCACTAGTCTTTATAAATAAAAGTCAAAACCATCTCTTTCTCTTGTGTGTTACTCTATAATTTTTTCATTCTCACAATAGTAATAAATAAACCCATCATATTGTCTTTGTTTTTGGGTTTGTTGCGAGCGATTACCAGACCAAAGAAACAAGGTATGTTTTGCATGTTTTCAGTCAATATGTTAAGTTGTTAACAACTTTCTTTTTATGTTTTACAACTGGGGTTTGTTTGTTGTTGTTGTTTTGTAACATCACATTGTAAGATTTTGTCATTAAACACATCTTGTTGATTTCTTGTTTTACATGTTGAAAGTAGCCGGGGATCGGATGATGTTATTTGACTGACTGTTTGTAGATAATAATAATAATAATGAGGTCATCACGTGGATTTCAAACTTGCGTCATTAATTCTGTGAAGATCTCAAACACATATATAGTATACATATATATAAGTAGTGTATGAATTAATTAAGCTCGAGTTTCATATTGTGTTCATATGAATTAATAGAAGTGCATAAAATTTGGTGGCCCTCGTCAAGTGGTGGCCCTGTGCAATCGCACATCTTGCACTCCCCTAAAGCCGGCCCTGATCATGGGTTTTTTCATTCCAAAGAGGGGTAGCAGATGTGGATGCTTTTGAAAGTTTTGCTTGTTTGGTTTGTTTGACAATTTGTACCATGGGAAGTAATACTCACACCACATTTTTTTATTAATGCACCATAACCGCGCATTACAACATATCGTATAAACACCGTAATGCATGTATGCGCGCATTAATCAAAAAATGTGATGTGATGTTGAGCTATTTGTTCTAAAATAAACAAGGTTATAAATCACTTGAGGCAAGGCGTGGTAGCATGGCTAAGGATCACGTGTTAGGTGTCAAGGCGAAGCCTTAACATTTTTTAAAGCCTTCAAGCGGCACAAAAATATTAAAATATTTATAGGTTTTTATATCATATCATATTTGAAGGGTGTTGAATTTAAAAATGTGTCACGCTTTGCGTCTTAGCGCGCCTCATCTCATGTAAAAAAAATTAACACCGGCATGACACGATCTGACGAAAGCAGTTTACTTTTACTATTTGCCAAAGTAGTATAACTTATGTTTGTGGTTGAATTTTTCTTTTCTTTTCTTTTTTTTTTTGAGCAAAGGTTGAATTTTGTTAGAGTACAAGGTATTGTGCATACCAATAACATGTTATTGGTATGACATATCATGTTATTGGTATGACATATTATTCTTTCTCAATAACACATCAATAACTAAAACACATATTCTTCCTTACACATCACTAACATGTCATTGAGTCTCACCAAATACTCCATTAAAAATACCCACTCACCACAATTAAAAAAAAGAAAAAGGCGTGAGCCATTCAAGTGCCTTGTTTCATTTGGCATGCATTTGGCGCCATGGCGGTATGCATGTTGGCGAGCCATCTGGCAAAGCATGGTGCTTTTGGCGTTCTTCCCTGCGTCTGATGTGCTCTTATAAGTTGTAGGTTTGACCGTTTGAGTACTCGAATAATAAAGATTAGTTACTGAGCCCATTCATAATTCATTCATTGAGGGGCCGTTTGTTAGAGGGTTATAGAATGAAAGATCGGGAATTATCTCGAAAGCGATTGTTTGGTTTACAAAAATTTGTGATATTTGAAATTAATTATTGTTAGGAAACCCATAGACCTATACCAGGCCAAATGGGTTGGTTTTATGATTTCATCTTCTTTCTCCAATTAATGAGGCTCATATTTATTCTCTTTCTTTCTTTTTATTCATTTCCACAAAATCTGCAATACACATATGATTAGACAATGCACATTTTATAAACCAAACAAAGTTTTTGAAATTGTGATACCTATTTTCATTCCACCTCATACCAAATCCGACACCCATTATGATTCATGACAACAAACCAAACACCTCTTAAAGATGTGGTTGTTGTTATGTAATGGTTAATTGGGCCATGAATGACCCAAACACTATGTTGTTACCCTAAATAACATACATTACCGGTTAAAATATTATCAAAATTATATCCAAATCGATCGAAGGGATAACTAATAGATGACGTTAAGAGGTCCGGGCACAGTAGCTGGTGGCTCAAGCCATCAGCGATGGCACGACCCCGATGGCGCGAGGACCACACCGGTGGCTGGCTGGTAGCGGCTAGCGCAGTGGTCACCATGCCAGCGTGATCGGTTTTTTTCTTTTTGATTTTAAGTGGGTAATGTGAGTGAGGTTTGAGCTTTTAAAATGTTTTTTTTTTTTTTTTTTTTTTTTTTTTTAAGTTGCGTCTTTTCGTATGGGAAGAGGAACCAAGAAAGATGTCATTATTGACTTTTCCTCCTTTTTTTCTTTTTTTTTTTTTTTTTTTTTTTTCACTTTAAACCCCTATTGTAATATAAGTTTACATTATTAGCTTTTGTTAGTGTTTTTCTTGCATCGTTAGTCCCTATTTTGTTTACATTGTTAGTCCTTATTTATATAATGTCTTTTTTTATTTGATGTATTTTTTTAGTTATATATTGTTTATAGGGAAAATTCTCTAAATGCCCCAGTTGCCCAAGTAATTTACCTCAAATGCCTTACTTTTTTTTCACTTCCCTTAATGCCCCATGGGCAACTCTCCCACAAAGTTGACAAGTGTCCTTATGTTTGAGCCCACCTTGTACTTACATGGTACAAGTGTCATAGGTGAGTTTTTCGGCAACTTTGACCCACTTTCTTGGGCAACTGACTTTTTTTTATCTTTTAGTACAAAAGTATAGTTTTTTTATTATAAAAAAATACATATTTTTGATGGTAACTTGGTCCCACACATATGCATTTTTTGGCAACTTATTATGTAAAGAATATGTTTTCATATTTTTTAATGTATTGAGATTTTTTTCACCGATCAAACCATCACCACATTCGGTTTGGTCGGGAGGGTCTTTTGGCATGGTTAACCCTTGCTAATAAAGGTGTCAAAGGAGGGTTGTTTGGCGGTCGGGTAAAGTGTCAAAATTAGGGTTGGGTCAAAATGGATCATTATTAGAATGGGTCATATAACACGTGGGTTACCAACTTGAGAATGGTCATTTAACTTGGGATGAAGGGATTACTATTCTAGGAGCGTAAAGTTATTGCAGATAGAATGTATATGTCACTAAAAGAAAACGAGGAGGCAATTTAATAGTAATTATCCTGGAAGTATACAGATTAGTTAATAATCTGGATCATAGTTGATTTAGTTACAAAGTGTTCACATTCCTTACGTTAAGTTAGATATCGAATTTTTTTAGAGGAAAAGAATGTTAAGATTGTATATTAATGGGTATGATTTGTTCTGATTTGTGTATTTTAATGAGTAACGCATGCTTAGCAATAACCCTTGGAGCTATGGTTAGCAAAATCCATAGACAAAGAAAGAAATCGTGAAAACAAAATACGTCATTAGAAACAATCCTAGTTAGTAGCAAATATGTCAAATTCTCAGATAAAATTAATATGGTACATATTGCCACTGTTTAGATTAAGTTGAATGTGATTGGGGTTGCTAGTGCTAGAAATGAATTTGGAAATGAATTTATAAGTTGTATATATATTTCGTCTATACATAAAGCTCTATAACTACTCTGTCTGTAGACACATCAGTAGGTTGGATATTTTCTACGTTCAGAATGAGTTAGAATCATTAGTTAAAATTTTATAAAATATAGCGAACGGGGAGATATCTGACCTTCTTATTGTTTAATTGACAATCTCCAGCTTTGATCGTGACTGGAAAAAAAGGACAATGGTTATGCGTACAAGGGTTTTTTTGTTACCACTGCTACTTTATTTCATTCCACTGCTAGTGTTACTAAACCACTGCAAGTATATTTTGGTAACCACTGCTAGTGATACGAGAAACCACTGCTAGTGAACACCTGCCTGGACCCTAATGTGGTAGCGATTTTCTTGAATTTTTACATAGGAGGGTCTTGTTAAATTTAAAGAATTCAATGTTTGAAACGATAGTTGTTCTTGCATTCTCTTGCAGATGACGTCCTGGCACCATATTTTAAAGGCTACATACACAACTGAAGCATCTGTACTTGTATCATCAAAGTTACATGACAAACCTCTGCACTTTTCATGTGGACTGAATGCCGTTTCCAAGGGTAAACTTGTCCAGATTCTAAGGGGGAGTAAACAACCGCTTCCATTGACCTTTATTGTATCTGCTACTCGAAATGAAAACGATGAACATGAAAGCACCGTAGGTGCTTACTCTGATGATCAATCACTTACAATTCCAAACACTAGTAGCAAAACTTATGATCCCGAGAAGGAAATTGTCGCTTCGTCGTTATACCCCAGGGAAGACTACTCGCAACATACTCAAATCCTGGGAAACCATGGAAACCTTCTTGATAAGTTAAAGGCTGTTCACATGCATGCTTTAGCAATGGAACAGTGGAATGCTTCCCTACTAAAGTTGTGTCACAGGTAAATTTATATGTTAAAGATTATAATTGATTAGCCGTTAGTCTGCATATTCCACCTATAACACGTGTCATGTGTTCTTGTATGTGCAGACGGCATGTCTTGAGTGCTGCAAATCTGATACACTATTTGGCTCTCAGAAGCCTTGATGTTGAACAGCTGAAAGATGACCTCTCTTCTGTGGGCCTTTTGAACTTGGAAACAATCAATCCATATGTCATTGCAAGCCTTTCTGCTGGAATCCAGAGGTTGGAAAACCTAAATTCTAACACGTTAGACGGTGATGAGATCGTTAAAGCTATAGCCACTGGCAAAAGTTTTAACAAGTATGCAAACAGAAGTGTAATGATAAAGACAGCAAATTTAAATCGGGACTTTCTCATTGGTCCACTTCAGGATGAAAGAAGTCATATCATGGTCACAGTTGGTGAAGAAGCCATAGCTAATGAAACCTTTATTCATGACGTACTTAGAAAAGGCGCCACTATTATCCGTATCAACTGTGCTCATGGTGATCCAACTGTTTGGAGTGAGATTATCAGAAAAGTGAAAATAAACTCTCAGAAGCTGAAAAAACCATGTTGGGTTCTCATGGACTTGGCTGGACCAAAGCTAAGAACCGGTAGGATGAAATCGGGTCCATGTGTCATGAAGATAACTCCAAAGAGGAACGCATATGGATATGTGATCAATCCGGCTCAGGTTTGGGTTGCTCAAGAAGGATCAGGTCCACCACCTGCTCATGTATCTCCTGATGCGGTCATATATGTGGACGGTCAAGAATTTCTCGAAAACCTAGTCGTTGGTGATACCGTTAGATTCAGTGATGCCAGAGGTAAACAACGGTCTCTAAAGATTTCAAAGAAATTCCCTGTTTTTATTGGCGTTGGATTCATGGCTGACTGTACAAAGACCTGTTATGTTCAAAATGGGACAGAATTGTATATCAAGGGAAACAAGAAAAGGTCCTCGTGCGGATGTGTGGTGGATGTTCCTCATGTGGAGTCATTTGTTAGATTGAAAGTTGGAGACTTGTTGGTGATAACACGAGATAGCTCAGAGGAACAACATGAATCAGCTTCTAACATGGTTGGTAGTCCTAGAGTGACTTGTTCCTCTGGGTATCTATTTGACTCGGTCAAACCTGGAGAGACTATTGCTTTCGATGATGGAAAAATATGGGGTATTATCAAAGGTACTAGTATTACAGAGATAGTTGTTTCCATTACTCGTGCCGGCCCACGAAGTACTAAACTTGGTCCTGAGAAATCCATCAACATCCCCGATAGCAAAATTATGTATGAAGAAGGGTTGACTTCAAAGATATTATTGACCTTGACTTTGTTGGTACACATGCTGACATTGCTGGGATTTCATTTGTTCAGAATGTTCATGATATTGTTGTGCTTAGGCAAGAACTTGAGAAGAGGAAACTTGAGCACTTGGGAATTGTTCTAAAGATTGAAACTAAAGATGGGATTAAAAACCTGCCTATCATGATTTTAGAGGCAATGAAGCTACCAAATCCGTTGGGGGTTATGATTGCTAGAGGAGATCTTGCAGTTGAGTGTGGATGGGAGATGATGGCAGATATTCAAGAACAAATTTTATCGATATGTAGTGCAGCTCATGTCCCAGTAATTTGGGCAACGCAAGTACTTGAGTCACTTGTAAAAACTGGTGTGCCTACTAGAGCAGAGATAACGGATGTGGCGTGTGGAAGAAGGTCAGTCTTTAAATCTTTTTTATACGTTTTATTGAATGTAAGGCTGTTGCAATTTTGAACAGAAACTAACCCATGTTGTATGATTGTTACAGGGCAAGTTGCATAATGTTGAACAAGGGAAAGCATATATTGGAAGCTATCGACACATTAGATACCATACTAAAAAGCAGCTCTACCAATATGAAGGCGGAAGCCAAACCTCTTGTATTGGAAGCTATCGACAAATTATCACTTCATGATTGACATAGCAACCACGAGCGACGAGCTTGCCCACCTGAGACCTTGTTGACAAGGACGGACCTTAATGGAGACCGGGGAGGGCCCAAAATTTGCGGCACCTAGTGTAAATATTATAAGTTTTAGGGGTAATTTCGTTGAGGTTACAAACAAATCTCCGATTCGGAACTCCCAAAATAAATTCGCCCCCATAAAATGTTCAAGTTTAGCCTATCTTTGTTGACATTTGTGCAATGGTGACGACCACTACCGACCACGAGCTCATCCCGAGCCCATCGGATACATTTATAGTTCTTTGAGCATTTCATTTACTAAGTAAGCGAATGGTTTCGTTTGTTCTTAGTACTAGTCATTGAAGAACTTTCTGTTATTTTCGTCAACTGATTTAAAACCTTTCTTTTAGACAAATTTTATATTTTGGGATGTTGTTATGAAAGTTTTGGTTGGGCCTCGAGTGGCCCATGAAGATGATAGGTTAACCCTAATCTTTTATATAATAAAGGAATTACATCATTTTGGATGATTTTGAAAACTCATTCTTTGTTAGGACCAATAAGAAAGCTCAATTTTGCCACCTAAGCGATGGATTATATAAAGATGTTAGTTTTCTCACGCAAGCAAGAAACTTAAAACGTAATCGTAATATTAGCACGAATTTGGATTAGCAATGAAGATCCGAGGAGTATAGAGTCTCCCGGTCGTTATGTCCCAAATGAGCTATGCAATGATTTATCAAACGTTTAGTGATCGAGGAGTTTGAGCGGAAAAAGGATTTGATTATGATTATAACTACGGAATAAGCCAACAAATTACAACGGCTTAAATGCAAATTAAAGAAAGTTAAAAGATAAAATCTATTAAATAAACGCTATCACTATTTTTACAATGATGTTTTTGTTTTTATGTTTTATAAAACCGAATTAAAATCTACGCGACGTCAAAAAAAAAGTGAAACTTAATCAATATTAACCCTAAAAATATGAAAATGATATTTTTACAATCCTAATGATAAAAGAAACTTTTTAGAAAAAGAAAACTATTTTTATCACTAATTATCTAATTATTATTAATTAAAAACTATTTTTAACTATTTAATAATTAACCAAAATACAAGAAATTAGGAAACAAAGCTAGAAAAATGAAATTATGAAATGGAAAAGTCTAAAATATCAAACTAGAATTTTCAAAACTATTTTTGTATTTTTCTGATTATTTTTCTATTTTTTATGAATTTTAAACTATTAAAAACTAATTAAATTACTAAAAATTACCAAATTAACTATGAAAAATCTGGAAAATTACTTTTTTCACTTCTTATATTTATTTAAACTTAATAAAATTGAAAAATTATTTTTTGAACCTTTTCGAATTTTTTATATTAAATGCTATTTAAAATTGCTTAAAACTAATTTAAATTAAGAAAATAGCTAAACAACTTAGAAAAATCTGAAACTTTCAGGAAAACTCTAAAATGATATTAGGAATATGAGAAAATTGGAAAACAGGCACTTGTGTGGAGAAATTGAGAATCGATCAAACAAGTGCTTATTAATAAGCACTAAAATAAGCTACAATGAAACAAACAAGCTACCTACGATTACGAAGTTCTATACTACTAAAAGTGACCAATTTCAACTAAAATCAACAAGCTACAACACTGAATCACACCGATCAAAGAGATTTGATGTTTGTGATTTTCAAGTTAAAACAGATTTGGGTGCTACTTTTGGACACATGCACAAGCTTGAAAATAAGCTCAAACGAAAAATAAGAATTGGATCTTGGAAAGGACCTGGTTGAGATTACTTGAACCAAAAATTAGACCATGGCTAGCTCTATTGAGCCTCTGCAAGCTGCACCAATTAGAGAAAAGCTCAAGATTCATCGAAAGCGGCGCAGGCACTTTGTGCCTAAAAGGAAAGCTTATTTGAAGCTTTTAAATAAATCACAAAATTCTACAAAATACTTGATAAGAAAGAGGACCGGTGAGCTTTTGAAATAGCAAGATTCACCGAGTAAGTCCCGAAATGAACTCAAAACAATTCTTTCTAAATGAGCCCAAAACAGATTTTTGCACTTTTTGACTTTTGACAAAATGAAGAACTTTGACTTAAGTGAACTTTAAATCCAATTTTAGTGACTGAGATTAATGTTATCTGATAAAATAAAGCTACTGCAAGCAATGTTATGGATATCTAAACACAAATCAAGGATTTGCCAATCCTTGATCTCAACAGTTAACAGGCAAGACAGAATAAAGTGAAATGTTGACTTTAGTGGTGTTGCAGACCAAAGTATTGATGGAAATGAGTTCAAATGATCTTAAGACACTTGAGACAACAATAGGCAATCACTGAACAAGTCTTAATAACAGTTAAACCATTCAATCCAAACACTCCTTTGAGTTACTGATTTAAGCTCAAAACAGAATTAAACAATGAAACAACTGATTTAATGATCAAACTCACTTAATAACACTTCATTATCGCTATTTGAACAAGTTTTAACAAATTTAAACCACAAGAACTAACTATGCTAAGAAACTTATAAATTTGACTTACAACTGTCCAAGCCACAATGGCTAGCCAAATGTGAAACAAGAACCTCTAACCTATATAATCCAACCCAATAAGCTATAATTCACCCCATTCCATGCCCGCAACAACCCATATCCATTCTCGCTTCAATTTTGTACCCGTTTGACTTTTGTTGACCAATATCAAAGAAATGTTGAGAAATTGATTATAAGCTTATGGAAGAGCTATTATAAGCTTGAATAAGCTTATATGAGATTGATAGTAGTTGCTAAAAGCTTTGACAAAAGAGTTTGAAACTTAAAATTTCAACAATGGGTATAAAATAATGAAATTGATCATGAACTTCCAATTCAAACTTGAAATGAGTTGTACACACTAAAAGGTTTACTTGGATACAAAATAACCTTAAAATACAATTGAAAGTATTTAAGACAAAGAAACTACAAGACGACATACATTGCTAAAAATAAAAGCTAACTCCTTCTTTGATGCTTCTCTTGGCCTCTTTATACACCCAAGTGTCTTCTCTCTCCTCTATGAATATTTCCCACCAATAAAATGACCATTGGATCACTTGAATTGATCTAGCCATTCAAATGGATTTGGCGCCAATTCTTTTTTAACAAATTGGGCTTGCGTGGGTAGGTACAAAGTGCATTTAATGCTCCCTTGGCTCTTGTGTTTGGAGGGAAGTAGGGGTGATGATGGTGAGATGGAGTGTATTCGAAGGTTTTGCAGCATGGTGATGATGGAAATGGTGTAACATGTGAGGGAGAGAGGAAAAGGTGGGTCAAACCATTTGACCGGTTTTAATAACAAAGGGTTGGGTTGGATTCGGGTTTAAAACGGGTAAATTGGGTTGGGATTGGATTGGGCCAAGGGTATTGTTTTGGCCAAGGTAATATAGGGTCCATTTGGACAAGTTAACAACACAAGGACCAATATATGCAATTCCAACAAACCAAGGGACCAAACATGTAATTTTGCAAAGGTGTTTCAGGGACTGAAATTGACAAGTGTTGATATTACAAGGACCAAAGTTGCCATTTTCAATTTTTCCAGGGCTAATTCATCAATTTGCAAACTTGAAGGACCAAATTGTAATTTTCTCAAAACTTTTACATTTTTCACCAAAGGACCAAATTTGACAAGTTATGATTTTAAAAGGACCTTTGGTGATTTTTCTTTTGAAATTTTGACTCGTGGACTATTTTTGACAATTTTAGAAACTTGGGGACTAAACGCAATTTTGCAAATTTGATATGTTTTTCATCCGATTTTGATATTTTGCATTTAAAACACATAAAACACCGATTTGTGATATTTTGATCATTTTGATGTGTTTCGAGTGTTTTCGGATGATTTTGCGCTTTATTTTGTACAAAATGATGAGTATTTACACACTCATCAATCCCCACATCGAGATATTGCTAGTCCCTAGCAATGATTTGAGAAAACATAATGGATTTTAAACTCTTTACCAAAAGCCATTACTTACGGAGTAGCCAAATGTTTCAGTTCAAGTAAGAACCATGGTACACCGATAACCATGTGATTTTGAGCAAACCACCGACTTCCAACGGATTTGATTTTGTCTTTACCGTGCCGCACCCTTCCGGACTAGCCAACTCTTAGATAAATTATCAATATTATCTTTGGTGAGTCGATTACCAATTATGGTTTTTCCATCGCTTTACCACAAGCCATAATCTTGCGGGCTAGCCAACTCTTCACTTTTAAGGATATGGTGAGTTGAATACCATACAATTTTGGGCAAATTGCAAGCCATATAAACGGATTTGAGATATCTTTACCAAGAGCCGTTTGCTCTGGATTAGCTAATCCTTTTGTCTTACGACATATGGCGGATCGATAACCAAATGAGAAAGTGTAAAACACTTACTCCAAAAAAATTTTGGCCAAAACGGGAATTGGTATAATTATATGATAAAATTCGTGAGAATTCCCCACACTTAGAAATGAATATTGCCCTCAATATTCAAAGTACCGTGTTATGCCGAAACAAAGAACGTAAAGGGAAATACTACGCCATTATTTAGAAAGAAGATTTTTTTTTTTTTTTTTTTTTTTTTTTTTGAACATGTGGCAACCCCCACACTAGGGTGGTAGAAAGAGGTGAGAAGACGAAATATGGGTGAAAACCCATATTGCATGCTCTTGTTTTTGATTCCCGAGTCGCTAGCTTGACTCGACCCAATTCATTTGTTCATGGGAAAGTAACGTGGAAAACCAATCTCGATCGGACTTTCGCTCACAATGTTAATAAACATATGAACATCGAAAGTTCCACACCGACGAGATATAACCGCGGTATTGTTTAATAGTAGAAACTATAAAGGATGATACGGGGTCAAAGATGGTGTCCTCATTCCCGAAAGAGAAAAGGAAAGAGCAACCACACCATCCGTGAAGAATGGAATAAAGACGTACATGAGAATGCATGTCCATTCCTCGTGAGAGAGAAGCAAATCACCGCTTTGACATCTTTAAGCTTAAACTTGAAGCTTAGATGGTGATTGTCAAGAAGATGTCCGGGAGGAGGGTGGAAATGGTTCTTCAATCAACAAACTTTCCGTAAAAAGGATGTCTCCTCCGGATCAAGGTAAGTGTTATCAATTCCGTTGGAATTGACTCATCACTAAGAAATGCATCGACTTCATTCCAAAGTTGTCATCTTCCTCATCGGGGTGAGAGAAGGGATGGAAGAGTCGGGAATAAGACTAGAAGATGATGGATCATTTTGAGCAATTCATCAATGGGAAGAATGTCTCCCATTGGATCACAAACATCATCATCCAACTCGGATGAAACCAAGAGAGTTTGGTTTCATCCACGACTTAACAATCTCGATCGACAAACCGATGCCGGAGGTGGGACAAGTGGTGTGCTCTTAGAGCTAGCGGTTTCCACCACTTCCGATGAAGTCTCCGATTCTAGATCATCGTCATCATCATCAGAACACTCTTGACTTCCTGGTACACACTTTCAAACCATTTGTTTGAACCAGGTAATTTTCAAAGCTTTGAGCTCAAGACGCTTTTTGTGAACACTCTTAACCGTGAAGTTTGAGAGTGTTGCATTGAATCTTCGGATCTTTGATCAATTGTGGCAACACTGCTTTGTACAAAGGTTTGGAGTTCGGTTGATATTTAACGTGAGCTCTTCGTTGTCAACCCGTATGGTCAACTCTTCAAGAACACATCAATCGAGCACGACTGTTCTTAAGAAAGCTCTCCCAAGATGAGGGAACTCTAGGATCCGCATCAAGTCTACTACAACAAAGTCGGCATGAAAGTGAAACTTTCCCACTTTCATCACGACATCCTCGGCTATCCCAAGTGGACGAGTTACTGATGCGATCCGCTAGCTCGAGTGTCATACGAGTGGATGAAAGTTCGGGAAGAGACATTTTCTTCCATACCGAGAGTGGCATGAGGTTAATGCTAGCGCCAAGATCGCCAAGGCGAGCATTGAAACATCCCCAAGAAATCACACGGATTAAAAACCGCCGTGGTCTTCAAGCTTTTGGGAAGCTTATTAAGAATGGTCACGAGCATTGCTCATTTAGAGGGTTTTCGCCATCTCGATAGCTTATCTTTGTTGGTGAGTAAGCCTTTAAGCGTGGATGCAAATTTAGGCATTAGAACGAGAGCATCAACGAAGCTTATATCAAAGTGAAGCTCATTGAAGATTTGGAAAAATTTCTCCATTTGCTCTTTGTTTTTGTCTTTGAGCTTCTCATCATTCATTCTTGATGGGTAAGGAAGCTGACTAGACTTTTGAGCCGGGATGGAAGTGTTTTCGCTCAAGATTTTCTTTGGAACATCGGGTTCGGACTTAAAGCTTGGACTACCGGGTGGGACGTGTCTTGTACCGTGGGCTTGAATAATGCACCTTGTCCGTTGTCTCCTTGGTAACTTGACTAAATGCCACGGGAGGAGGGGCATTGGAGTCTTAGGTCCATTGTGCGTCTTACCACTACGAGTGGTGACGGCTTTCAACTCGGCATTTGGATTGGGAATAGTATTGCACGGGAGTCCTCCGGAAGATGGCGAAGCTTTGTTCATATTCATGTTCATGAAACCGCTCATCATATTCTTTAACTCATTTGTCTGCCGAGACATTGTGGTATCAATTTCCTTTTAAGCTCAACTCTCATGTTATTGATCCGAGTTTGCATAGAACGCATGTTTGACTCGGTCATTTTCATGAAGTCATTTGGCATGGGAGCTTGAGGAGGTGGTTGATAACTTTGATGATTTGGAGCTTGATATGGTTGAGGTTGGTTGAAATTGTTCCGGTTTGATTGAAATTTTGTCCTTGATTCGGAACAAAGCGATTTTGATTGCCATGGTTTTGATTGCCATGGTTTTGCACAGAGGAAAACCGGTGGTGTCATACCGCTAGGTGCAGTAGTGAGGATCGACCGTGGTCGGTATTGATTGTGGTTTACCGAAGCTACGGAGCTTGGTAAAAGGAAGCATCGGTTGCTTGACAATCATAATACGCATGTGGACCACTACAAGTTTCACACACCTTGTTTACGGCTTTGATTGGTTCGGGCTTATGAATTTCGCTTTTGATTTCCTTTACCTCTTTTATCATACAATGGATGATGTCCGTTAGAGCGGTTAACGGAGCGCTAACTCGGAAGAGTTACCGGATGAAGAAGGTGAGTGTTCGAACATTGACTTTGTTGCGAGAAATAGGAACTTTGATTTTGCTCGCAAATCTCAATCACATCTTTAGGTTTACGATTCAAGATATTGCCGCTGCGGTCGCATTCAAGGAATCTTGATCATTACCGCTCAACCCATTGTAAAAGATATTGACTTGTTGAAGCTCCGTGAATTCATGATGGGGCATTTCACGAGGAGATCTTTGAATCTCTCCCATGCCTCTCCAAAATTTTCATCGAAATTTTGACGAAATCCGAAATTTCATTTTAAGATTAGTCGTCTTTGATGGAGGAAAGAAGTAATTCACAAACTTTTGAACAAGATCCTCCCAAGTTTCGATAGATCGAGGGGTTCTTTTTCCACCAAATCCGGCCGTCCCTCAGAGAGAATGGAAAAGCATCAACTTGATGACTTTTGAGGTACATCCTTGAAATTGATAGTTGAGGTTAACTTGTTAAACCAACGGATGTGTGCATCTGGTCTTCTCGATCGACCGCGAATTGATTTGTAGACACAAGTTGGATCAAATGTGTCTTCAATTCAAAGTGATCGAGTTGATTACGGTAAAACAATGGCATCTCCATAACCCTCGGTGGGTGCTCGGAGCATTTCCGCCATAGTACGCGTCGTCCGCCATGGTGTTGATTGAAATAGTACGAATCTCGGGTTCGACTATTTGGGCGACACGCTCTCGAGAACGTCTTCTTGAATTTCGCTAGATCACGCAAAGGACTCAATGATCTAGAAGAACGAGTGCGCATGCACTAGAGTTAACTCTAAGGACTCTCGAGTTAAGGAGAAATGGAATTATGAAAATCTTTAAGATGAGAATGAGAATTATGAAGACGTTTTATAAAAATGGGGTGAGGAGAATCTTTATGGGTTTTCCGGTTCGAAGCGTCGATATCACAACAAAATCAATTAACACAAGATCGAGGCAAAACAACGATGAACTTAACCAATAATCCAAGATGAATGGCTTTTTGAAAAGGTACACCAATCACAAGGACACAAAGGCAAGTTTTAAATCTTTAGTTCGGGAACTTATTATGGTCGCACCCCAGTTAGGTAGTGCACCGCCTTGGTTTTCGGTGGTAATCTTTTAAGTTGTTATTATTAAAGAAAACAGCGAATCTTTTGTATTTTTATTATTTGATACATATATAGAAACAAAAGAAAAATATTTTTGTGTTTTATACGTTTTGGTTTTTTTTTTTTGGGTTTTGGATTTTTAGAAGAAAATATGGATATATATATATACGAGATGGATGATATAAACAAATGAGTGAGGATTCAAACAACTAATCTGCTAGACGTAAGACAAATAGCACAACACTCCGGCATGGCGCCAAAAATTTGATCTCAAGAAACCGTCAAGTTTTCTCACGCAAGCAAGAAACTTAAAAGCGACTTAAGCACGAAATCAATGAAGATCCGAGGAGTATAGGGTCTCCCGGGTCGTTATGTCCCAAATGAGCTATGCAATGATTTATCAAACGAGCGATGATCGAGGAGTTTGAACGGAAAGGAGATTTGATTATGATTATAACTACGGAATAAGCCAACAAATTACAACGGCTTAAATGCAAATTAAAGAAGATTAAAAGATAAAATCTATTAAATAAACGCTATCACTATTTTTACAATGATGTTTTGTTTTATGTTTTATAAAACGGAATTAAAATCTACGTGACGTCACAAATTAAAAAGTGAAACTTAATCAATATTAACCCTAAAAATATGAAAATGATATTTTACAATACTAATGATAAAAGAAACTTTTAGAAAAAGAAAACTATTTTTATCACTAATTATCTAATTATTATTAATTAAAACTATTTTAACTATTTAATAATTAACCAAAATACAAGAAATTAGGAAACAAAGCTAGAAAAATGAAATTATGAAATGGAAAAGTCTAAAATATCAAACTAGAATTTTCAAAACTATTTTTGTATTTTTCTGATTATTTTTCTATTTTTTTATGAATTTTAAACTATTAAAAACTAATTAAATTACTAAAAATTACCAAATAAACTATGAAAAATCTGGAAAATTACTTTTTTCACTTCTTATATTTATCTAAACTTAATAAAATTGAAAAATTATTTTTTTGAACCTTTTCTGAATTTTTTATATTAAATGCTATTTAAAATTGCTTAAAAACTAGTTTAAATTAAGAAAAATAGCTAGACAACTTAGAAAAATCTGAAACTTTCAGGAAAACTCTAAAATGATATTAGGAATATGAGAAAATTGGAAAAACAGGCACTTGTATGGAGAAATTGAGAACTGATCAAACAAGTGCTTATTAATAAGCACTAAAATAAGCTACAGTGAAACAAACAAGCTACCTACTGATTATAGAAGTTCTATACTACTAAAAGTGACCAATTTCAACTAAAATCAACAAGCTACAACACTGAATCACACTGATCAAAGAGATTTGATGTTTGTGATTTTCAAGTTAAAACAGATTTGGGTGCTACTTTTGGACACATGCACAAGCTTGAAAATAAGCTCAAACTGAAAAATAAGAATTGGATCTTGGAAAGGACCTGGTTGAGATTACTTGAACCAAAAATTAGACCATGGCTAGCTCTATTGAGCCCTGTGCAAGCTGCACCAATTCTGAGAAAAAGCTCAGCATTCACTGAGCAGTGGTGCAGGGCACTTTGTGCCTAAAAGGAAAGCTTATTTGAAGCTTTTAAATAAATCACAAAATTCTACAAAAATACTGATAAGAAAGAGGACCAGCTGAGCTTTTTGAAATACCAAGATTCACTGAGTAAGTCCCAGAAATGAACTCAAAACAATTCTTTCTAAATGAGCCCAAAACAGATTTTTGCACTTTTTGACTTTTGACAAAATGAAGAACTTTGACTTAAGTGAACTTTAAATCCAATTTTAGTGACTGAGATTAATGTTATCTGATAAAATAAAGCTACTGCAAGCAATGTTATGGATATCTAAACACAAATCAAGGATTTGCCAATCCTTGATCTCAACAGTTAACAGGCAAGATAGAATAAAGTGAAATGTTGACTTTAGTGGTGTTGCGAGACCAAAGTATTGATTCAAATGAGCTCAAATGATCTTAACAAACATGAAACAACAATAAGAAACCATTGACTAAGTCTAAATGAACGCTTAAACCATTCAATCCAAACACCCTTTAAGTTCTTGATTTGAGCTCAAAAGAATTAAACAATGAAACAAACTTATATAATGATCAAACTCAACTTAATAACACTTCATTATCGCTATTTGAACAAGTTTTAACAAATTTAAACCACAAGAACTAATTATGCACAAGAAACTTATAAATTTGACTTACAACTTGTCCAAGCCACAATGGCTAGCCAAATGTGAAACAAGAACCTCTAACCTATATAATCCAACCCAATAAGCTATAATTCACCCCATTCCATGCCCGCAACAACCCATATCCATTCGCTTCAATTTTGTACCCGTGTTGACTTTTGTTGACCAATATCAAAGTAAGTTGAAATTTGAATATGAGCTTATGGAAAGCTTAAATAAGCTTGAATAAGCTTATATGAGATTGATAGTGAAGTTGTTAAAGCTTTGACAAAGAGTTTGAAACTTAAAATTTCAACAGATGGATATGAAATATGGAAATTGAACATGAACGCAATTTAAACTTGAAATAAAGTTGAGATACACTAAAAGGTTTACTTGAGTACAAAATAAGCTTAAAATACAATTGAAAATCTAATTTAGACTAAGAAACTACAAGACGACATTCATTGCTAAAAATAAAAGCTAACTCCTTCTTTGATGCTTCTCTTGGCCTCTTTATACATCCCAAGTCTCTTCTCTCCTCTATGAATATTTCCCACCAATAAAATGACCATTGGATCATCGAAAATGATCTTAGCCATTCAAACATTTTGGCGCCAATTCCTTTTTAACAACTAGGAGGTGGGCGGTAGGTATGGGGTGCATTTAATGCTCCCTTGGCTCTTTGTTTGGAGGGGGGTAGGGGATGATGATGGTTGAGATGGAGTGTATCGAGGGTTTTGCAGGGTGAAATGATGGAAATGGTGTAACATGTGAGGAGAGAGGAAAAGGTGGGTCAAACCATTTGACCGGTTTTAATAACAAAGGGTTGGGTTGGATTCGGGTTTAAAACGGGTAATGTATTGGGTAAAGGATTGGATTGGGCCAACAGTTGGGCCAAAGGTAAATAGGGTCCATTTGGTGACAAGTTAACAACACAAGGACCATATATGCAATTCCAACAAACCAAGGGACCAAACATGTAATTTTGCAAAAGGTGTTTGAGGGACTGAATTTGACAAGTGTTGATATTACAAGGACCAAAGTTGCCATTTTCAATTTTTCCAGGGCTAATTTCACAATTTGCAAACTTGAAGGACCAAATTGTAATTTTCTCAAAACTTTTACATTTTTCACCAAAGGACCAAATTTGACAAGTTATGATTTTAAAAGGACCTTTGGTGATTTTTCTTTGAAATTTTGACTCGTGGACTATTTTTGACAATTTTAGAAACTTGGGGACTAAAGCGCAATTTTGCAAATTTGATATGTTTTTCATCCGATTTTGATATTTTGCATTTAAAACACATAAAACACTGATTTGTGATATTTTGATCATTTTGATGTGTTTCGAGTGTTTATTTGGTACATGATTTTGCGTTTTAAATTTTATACAAAATGATGAGTATTTATACACTTTGTATATTACATGTAGTTTGAAGATATTAAGAATAAGGTGAAATTGAACAAGAAAACAAGCAAAGCGACACCTGAAATCCAAGTTATGTCAAATGCAACCTCGCAACCTAACACTTGATAAGATGATTTTAAGCAAATTTCAAGGACTTAACAGAAGAATTGACCCGGTCAAATCCTTGATTTGATCGGCACTTTTGGTTGTGAAAATGACTTTTAATTGTGATTGGGTGATGATTATCCGAAAATGTCAAGGCAAGTGTCGCATATAATGACGCTCCATATAGCCCTATTCGTAAAAGATGGTATGCTACAAAAATAAGTTATTTAAAATATGCAAATTTCATTTTGTGTTTCGGTTGGTCCTTATTAAAACTACTGAATTGCTCATTAAGCAGATAAGACAATTAAATAGATAAACAATTAAAAACAAAGTCACCAAGTACAGTTGGCATACCATTGTTAGTACTTGGTAATACGAATTTGTGGCATGCCATCGATTTTGTAATGATTAGTTATGCACACTGCATGTTCACATGACTATATCAATGACCCATCTACTAAGTTCTAAAAAAGAATTGGATGAAGTTTATCCCCTCATCTTGACATCACATGAGAGGGTGCAACATAGAGTAGTTGTGTAACGTAGCATCTTTTTTTTAGGTATTGTTGATCGTTGCTTTGGACTTATATATAGTTATCTCAAGGTTATCTTATTTGGTGGCAATGTTTGATTGATCAGTACCTTCATATATGTATAAGTATGTTGTTTGTTAGATTATGAATTGGCTATTTCTGGATTATATAGTTGAAGTATTTCAGGTATGTATTTTTTATTTTTTAGTTTTTGGTTTTGTTTTGTTACCTTTGAAACGATATACTAAGCTTTATGGAATATTTGATTGAGATTTCTAAGTGATGTCACTAGAGTCGCTGATGCAAACAATTTGAGTTTTGGTCCTTTGATGTATGTAGGGGAAGGTATGGTCAAGCTCATATGGCTCTTGGCAATTGGAGAAAATGGTACCAAAAACTTGATAGAGCAGGCTATAGTTGTCTATAGGGCATAGTTAGACAGTAATACCTTTTGTCTATATTAGTTTCTTTACCAAAACATCATTTGTGTTGGCAATATAAGAATAATGGGAATGGTCATTTCTATATTGTGGAACTTCGAATATTTCAATAAGACATGTTATTTATAATTGCAGAGGTGCACAAGATTCTGACTACCATATCAAGTCTTATGATTGTTTTATGTTGCATACCCGGATTTTGTTATGTTTGTTTAACGTTACTTCAATAACTTTATAATATGTTTGGTGAGGTAGATCAAACGAGAAATATAATTAAGATGAGAAGAAGGAGAAAAAGCAACCATTAAATATTAGATCGATCCATAAAAATAGATACATCTCCTTATTATTATTTTTTCTTATTCAAATACGCTACTACAATTTTTTCTCACTCTTCTCATTTAAATAATTATTTTCACTAAATCAATACTCATGTTTGGTTGTCAAAATATGTTCTTATGGAGTGTTTAGTATTATGCCGTGAAATTGATTTTGTTGATATTTATATTTATAAGTGAGTAGATAATCAGCTTATAGTGTCTGGGTTAAGTGATTATTTTTGTGTCAATTTATATGTTGGCGTGTTTGCATTTTTTATTAAGACTACATATGTTAATTGCGTTGTGGTTTTATATCATAAGTTATTTTGATCATGTCTGTGGGCGTTCATAACGCTTATGACTTAATTATGCTAAAGTAACAAATGTAAAGTTCAATACATTTCAAGACAATATAGTCAACAACTCAACATTAATATAAAGGAAGGTATTTGTTTCTTGAACAATTTTAAGACAATATATTCACTATTAAAACATGATAAAAAATAATGTCAAAACCCGTGCGTGCACGGGTATTATAACTACTTATCACGCTTGCGCAAATTTCTATACTATATTCAAGACGGCATCTTAGAAACCAATAAAAGAAAGTGCTCAACTTATTATAAGCGACTTTAACTGTGTGCCCAACAAAGAATCAATCGAGCTAACACAACACGACGCCAAAATATACTTCAAGAAAGATACTTGTGTTACAGCATTACAAACGACTTCAACAATGAAAGTGACGGTTTAGAGTTTGTTTCCTTTGAGACAATTATCAACAACCAAATAAGCAAGGCTCAAGCTTTTGGTAATTTATAATAAAATGTGAAATCAATCTTTAAAACCAACAAAACTAACATGGAATTCAATATTCAGATGTAATTGGGCAAATAGTATCAAACAAGAAAGTCACACAAGTCAACGTGGAACAAAAACCAACAAGTCTTATTGAATATGAGCTGCAAAATACAAGGTACGTGATCACCACTTATAAAGTATAGCTATTTGCTTGACTAACATTTCTATTAATTTATAACAGCGGCCAGAAGATACGATGTGTTTTATGGGAAGAAGATGATGATGCTTTACAAGAATACATCGACAAAAATATCACAACAACCGATCCGTTCGTCATGATTCTTCGACTAGCAAAAATTAACATATGGGAAAGTAAAACTTCCTACTCTCATGTACATTTTAAAACTAATATAATTTGCATACACTAATCTATTACTCAAGAATATCATACATGCAGACAAACAACAAGTATCAAGCATCAACAAAGCATCGAAGATTTATATTAAAGACAACAACAAACACATATCTGTCTTCAAAGAAAGGTAAGAACAATATAACATAAAGATAAAAAAATATGACACTATGATAATCTTTAATTGTCTTATTGCAGATTACAAAACAACATATCAAATGGAAAATGCGATGAACCAGAGCCAAACCTAACAACTACCTTCAATGTAAACACACAAGAAAAAGCATCAACAACCAGTGACAAGGTATGTTAGAACAAAAACAACCTCACAATCATTTTCAAAAAGTACATTCAAATCAATAGCGGAGCTAGAAAAGTTTTCATGGGAGGGCCGAAACAAATTTTTTTCGGGAAATACATTAAATGGGAGGGCCGAAATAAAATTTTTTCCGAAAATACACATGAAATCGCGAAAAAATACATTAACGAGCTTAGGCTTAGGGGGGCCGGGACCCTTCCCGGTCCCTTAATAGCTCCGCCCCTGATTCAAATCATATAATTAATTATTCCATTACTTTATCTCTCGCAGATGACAAACAAAAGAAACCTGCCAAAAAACCATGGTTATAACACAAACGATAGCATAATAATCGAAGATTTAGAAGACGAAAATGATAAAAGTGTGGAAGAATCTGCTTCAAAAGTTTGTGCTACCAAAAAGACACAATTTAATGTTGTAGATATTGATGTTGAAGATTTAAAGACAAAGACGAAAAACCAAAACAAATGTCGATATACACCATACTATGACGGAAAACGAATGGCTAAATGATTGGGAATCCAAATTGTGAATTTATAGAATATTATGAAGATGATGATTGCTACTACCAACCGTGTCAGGGACACGTTAATGCATACATGAAGAATGTATTTGTCAAGACATTAATTAGGAAATTTTAATATGAATTGTTTTAGGCTAATACTGGTTATGTTATACTTCATATAGAATTTATTCCAACATAACAATAAACTATTAGTATAAATTATGTTCTGTTTTAACAAATGGTTAACTTTTATTCATATACGTTGACACAACAAAAATACATTAAACAAAAAAAAATTACACAACCATTTTTAAATAACCCCGTGCGTGCACGGGTATTATAACTAGTGTATACTACTAGAATTTCACTTTTATATATATATAAAAAAAATAATAATAATAATAAAAAGAATAAAATAATCCAATTTGATTGGATAGATCACGTTTATTAAAAGCGTGCCACATTAAAAAAAAACTACTACTTCATACATAAATACATGCAAGTTTTTATATAAAATCAGTTACGCGCTTCTTCGAATCGCGTGGGTTTGGACCAAGACAAGACCAGACTCGATCGACCTCCATTGTTTCTACTCTTTAGGCTTCCCAGAGGATTCAATCTCCTTACTTTTCACTGTCACGTCAGCTTTCTCTCTCCAGCGACCTTCAGACGATTAGGTGCCCCAGTTTATTAACAAAATAAATTTAAAAAAAAAAAAAAAAAAGAGAAAAAAACATTTTAACACAAAATAAAATTTCATTAATAATTAAACGTTACATAAATTAAAACGATACGACAATAATATATTAAATATAAAACGACACGAAATACATAAATCATAAATCTAATCAATGCTCCCCGCATGCGAGTCATACGAGGGAGTACGAGAACCCAAATCCTCGAAGCGAGCCAAATCTTCCTCGCTCAGCGAGGTTCCCGTAGCTCGAAGTTGGTAGTCGGTTGATGCACCTACACCATCGTTTTTGTTCTCCGATAGCTCCAATTGATTTTGGTGCCGACGTTTTCCGATACCTTTTGAACACACCGCCACAACTTGTCGCTAATCTCGTGATCTTTGCGGCTTGATCTTTCAAAAATTTGTCGATCACAACTTTTCATTCAGCGTAATGTCATTGCAACTCTTGTAGTTTTCTCTCATTTGTTCCTTCTCCGCCTCGCCGGTCAAACAATTCGATGACGCTTATAATAGCGTTTTTCGAGCCTCATCGTCGTTATGGCATTGATTTTGAACATACACTTGCATATCTTCAACGGAATGGGAGACGGCAAACCATATTAAATCTTGTGTTGAGAAGTATTTTGAGTTTGAATTGTGTGAAATAGATTTGTGGATTGAAGTGTGTTTGTATTGTGTATTTATAAAGGTAATTATTTATTTATTTTTTTTAAACCGCTGCATATAAACGGTTAGTTTTTTATATGAAAAGTTTGAAATGCTCGATCGTACCTGTGACCAAGCTGTTTGGGATTGCTTGGCGATCGACTACACCACATCAACACGATCGAGAGTAATCGATCGCCTATACACCCTCGATTGACTCTCGATCGACCTTATTGCATGCAGCCTTATAAATAAAATCTTCTCTTTTTCATTTTATATATTTTTCAACCTCACACACAATAAAATCCCTCTTATATATATTTTTGGGTTTGTTTCAAGCAAGCAAGCGATTCAACACTGTCAAGACATAACAACACCAGTTAACAGGTATATGTTTTGCATGCTTACCGTCTACAACTCCACATGCTAACAAATGTTGTTTATAGTAGTTGCTGTTGTGCGGATGAAATGTTTGTTAGATGTTGTTGGGTTTAATAACATTGTAAGATTGTCTTCTTTACATGTTGAGAGCGGCCGGGATGATGTTATTTGACTGATAATAAACGATGGGTTTTTCATTTGTCCTCTTCGAATAGGAAAAAACTATAAATTATAACGCATTTCAAAATTCATTATGCTCTATCTACTTCACTTATTGTCATAATACATAACCGCTTTCATTTTATTCGGTTATTTTCTCCGCTTTTAACCGTTGAAATCGTCCATTTTTATCCGCTTTCATTTTAATATCTCCGGATAAAACGGATAAAAACCGCTTTTGACGTTGATAATAAAAACGGTTTTATTCGTTTTATCTGCTTTTATCCGGACGATTAAAATGAAAACGGATAAAAATCGACGTAAAATAACCGAATAAAATGAAACGGTATGTATTATGACAATAAGTGAAGTAGATAGAGCATAATGAGTTTTTTTGAAAAGTACGTTATGAATTTATAGTTTTTTTCCTATTTCGAAAGAGGGGTAGTAGATTCGGATGATGGATGCTTTTCATGTGTTCCAAAAACGTTGATGGGTTCTTTCATTTGTTAGATTTGTTCAGGTCAGAAGACTAGTAATGTTCGAAAGTGTAAAAATTGTCTAACAAAGTGTTGGAACATGTAAAGTACTAATCCGACATTGCTAGAACAATGAAATCATCATATTTTTTATAATGTCTTTCCACCAGTGACTTTCAAATGGTTCAAGTCCCTAGTAGTGGGCTTAGGTTGTGTTTGTTTTTTTTTGCTCTATCTTCCAAGCCGAACGGGCAAAATGTCTCGAATCGGTCGACATTTTGCTTGATTCGCTCGCATCGCTGTTCGTTCGACGTCCGAACGACGCCCGAACGGAAAAATGTCTCGAATCTGTCAAGACACGAGAGGGTGTCTTAACGCCGTCTCGAATGCTTCTTGTAGACACAAAATAACCAAAATAAAAATAAAAAATCTCGCTCAAACATGCGTTTTTTCTTCGCTCGATGCGCTCGATTCGACATTTACGCATCGATCTGATTCAGACGTCGCCTTGATTCGATTCGACTCTCTTAAAAACAAACACCACCTTAGTGTTGGTTTTAGACATGTTTTGGCTTAATTGGGTTAATGCCTTTTTAAATTACAGCGAGGATGTTATAAAATAGTCCATATGCTGGAATACGTTTGTACAGATTTTGCCAAGTAAATACAAAACAAAACAAAACGATAAGTCACCCTAATAATAGAGATTTTGCCAAGTAAATACAGTGGTGGATTTTAGACATGTTTAAGCCATTATTACTTCATGAGCCTAGAAAACAAAACAAAACATAATTGAAGATTCGCTGATGAAGACAAATGGTAAAGGTCAAAAAGAGATTGTATCCACCTTTTGAAGCTCACTGACATGATAATATAGGGTTTAGAGCAAGGTGTGTTGTTGCACAGGGCTTTTAAATTCTCAAAGACTCAAAATTTTTATATAATATGTATATATTCTATAAAATTGACTGCATGTAACAATCATACGTATATATTCAAAAAGAGATTGTATATATTCTATAATATGTATATATTCAAAAAGAGATTGTATCCACCTTTTGAAGCTCACTGACATGATAATATAGGGTTTAGAGCAAGGTGTGCTGTTGCACAGGGCTTTTAAATTCTCAAAGACTCAAAATTTTTATATAATATGTATATATTCTATAAAATTGACTGCATGTATTTGATTTAAAGTGTTGAATTGAAAAATGCTAGCCGAGGCACATTAAAAACGATTATTTCTTGTTTTATCTTTTAAGAAAATTATTCACTTTCAATTTTAGGCCTCATTTTTGTCTTTAACCGAATTTTGTATAAGGCCTCGGTAAACCTAGACACAACACTTGTTAAATATGACTGATCGAGTCTACAAACAAACTTCTTTCGTTGCTTGATAGCATTGTTTTTAAATATGAGTAATAGGACTAACTACTAGCACAAGGAAACATTTAAACTCAATAGATGAAAATGAATTATTTCTTGGTTAATCTCGAGTTAATTATAGTAGATCATTGGCTAAATGTCTTCTTTTATTATTAAATCGCCAACTAGCAATAAAATTGTGTTATTTCGTTGTATAATTATCATATGCGCCATTTGCTAACTGCTTTCTTCTCAACTCAACTCGATTAGCAAATGAAACATGTGATGACTATTCAATAAATAAATATATTTCATTGCTAGACAGCCAATACAATAAAATGAAAAAAGGACTTCGAAATTATTACTTGATGAAAATGTGGCCATTTTTTTTAAGCCAGAAGACACAAGTCACACAACAACATACAGTAACAACATTCATGTCCTTCACCTCATATACATAAGAGCAAGTATAAAAAGTAACGCCCAATGCCGTCTTCCACGGGTTATGGGTACCCAACACCGCTTCTGTATGGGGAGGTTAAGATGTAGACAACCTTACCCCTACCTAAGGTAGAGAGGCGCTTCCCAGCCTACTAAAGATAGAAAGGACCTCCGCCTTTTGTGGGAGTGAGGATCGAACCCCGACCTCTCGGTTGAGAGGCAAGGGGTTTACCAACTGATCCAACCCTACTTGTTACATAAGAGCAAGTATCTTGGATACTAATAACACGTTATTTGTATGTTATCTCAGCGTCACATCATACACCTTTCAATAACTCAAAAATAACTAAAATACCATCCCTCAAAACACACCACTAATATGTTATTAGGTCTCACAAAATATCAAAATACCCATCCACTAAAAAGAAAATAATAAATAAAAAATTACAAATAGCGCGAGCCAGTGAAATGGCTCAAATATCTTTTGGCTCACGAATGGCACAAAGTGATGGTGTGGTTTGGCTCACCAATGGCATGAAAAATGGATCTTAGCACGTTAAATGCTCCCTATACCGTGTTCTCTAAAAGCAAACAATATGCTAACCATTAACACGGCAAATGCATCATGCTTGGACTTTTGGCACGCCATTCGTCGTACCAGGGAAAGTGTCAATCGTGAGCCAAATGTGTTTCAGCCATTTGAATGGCTCACGCAATTTTTTTTGGGAGGGGGAGGGGGTGGTATTTTTAGTTTGGTATTTTGTGGATCAAAGAACATGTCAGTAATGTGTTATGAGGGTGAGTATTTTACTTATTGATGTGTTATTAGGAAGATGATAAGATGACGCTGAGATAACATATCAATAACGTGTTATGGGTTAGTTGGGCCTTGAATGACCCAGACACACGATAGGTTACCCTAATAATATTAAAACTGGTTAAAAAATTATGAAAATTATATTAAACCCGATCGAGGAATAGGGGATAGATAGATCACGTTTTAAGTAGAAAGCGTGCCACGTTAAAAAATTACTACATTACTAAATACATGCAAGTTTTATATAATAACGTGAGTCACACGCTTGCTTGAATCGCGTGGGATTGGATTCTTCCATTTCACTCTTCATAAATAAAAGGGATAAGTGTTTCTAAATGTATCCAAGTTACCATGTTTTACTAAGTTGTGTATCAAAAAATTAATCCTCCTAAACAATGTAACGAATTTACTAATCATACTATTATATACATAATTTAACATTTGTTTAAAGATATTTACATAAATCGTCCTTGTGGCTAGGACCCAATTGCAACATCGTCCATGTGGTATATCACCACCCTCACACACACAAAAACACATACACACCTCACCTCACCATTTTCTCTCTCTCTTGGATACCCTAGCCGGGCCACCAAAACCCACCACCACCACCACCACCACACCGCCGGTCTCCACCCTACACCACCCACCTCAAAAGACTCCCCACACTCCCTCTTTACGATCTACTACTCCACGCGACCTAAAACCTCCCCACCTCTCGCTGCTCATTCACGCCACCACACCGCCATCATAACGCCACCGCCGCCTCTTTTATGTAGAAAACGGTAGGTTAAAACCCACGAGTTTTAGCTCAGATTCTTGGTAACTCGTGGTCGAGTCAATGAGTTGACTCGCTTTTATGTCGAGTTTGGTTATAAAACACATGGAAACAATTTCTTGATAATTAAAATGTGGTATAAACTTGTTGGTATCCGTTTTTGGGTCTCGTGTGTTGTGTCAGCCGAGCCGAGAGCTTAGGCTCACGGTGAGGACTTGTTTGGTATGCTTGTCAACATGGTTTTGATGTTTTAATTTTCTTGTTATTATTCTTGTTGGTTTCGGGTTCGGATGAAACCCTAGATTGGTGGAGTTGACTTGGTAATTTTGATGGTGAAAATGGGTTGGTATTGATGGTTGTCGAGTGGGAAAACCCTCAGCGGGTGTTCGGTTTGGTTGTTGTCGGGGTAACATAGTCGAGACCCTTATGGTCTCGGCAATACTTTGGAGATTGAAATTGTGTTGTTGTTGTTGCGTTGGGCGTGGAAAGAAAGTCGAGACCGAATGGTCACGGCTAACCACAAGGACGATTTATGCAAATAAATTTAAGGACGGTCTTTGCAATTTGTTCCTAGCCACAAGGACGATTTATGTAAATATCTCTAAACAAATGATAAAATATGTATATAATAGTATGATTAGCAAGTTGTTTGCATTGTTTAGGAGGATTAATTTTTTGATACACAACTTAGTAAAACAGGGTAACTTGGATACATTTAGAAACACTTATCCCTAAATAAAACCATCTCACAAAATACTCCGTAATAAAAAGTAAAAACCTACCATCTCTTGTGTGATATTTTCTTTGGTTATAATAAGAAGTTAGTCAGTCCTAGGGGTGTCAATCGGGTCAACCCGACCCGATAAACCTCTATCGGGTCGGGTTGAATCGGGTTTAACCTTTAGAAATATAACCCGCAACCCGACCCTATAAGCAATCGGGTTATCGGGTTCGGGTCTTATCGGGTCGGGTCGGGTTGTACACCAATAACAAGCCTATAGGCTATCGGGTTTATCGGGTTGACCCGACCCTATAAGGCTATCGGGTTGACCCGATAAACCCGATAAACTAAGTTGGACCCGAATCAACCCGACCCTATAAGGCCTTATCGGGTTCGGGTCGGGTCGGGTCGACCCATTTGACACCCCTAGTCAGTCAGTCGACTTTTACTATTTTTGGGTTTGTTTGAAGCAAGCAAGCGATTAGGGGGGTGGCAATGGTCATATCCCATACCTCACCATACCTCACAACCAACCAATAATTTCATTCCACCTAATTTCATACCTCACCATAGATTTTTAGTGGCAATGGTCATTCCATACCTCACTTTTTTTTTTTTTTTTTTTTTTTAAATCAAACAATTAATTAAAACATAATATTTCATTAATAATAAAACAAATTACATAATACTTAAAAAATTGCATAATACTACAAAAGTACGCATCTAAATATCCGTCACCATCCATATTGCTCCGCATACTCACGTTTTGGCAATCGTGATCTCGATTCTCGGATCAATTATGTGATCGTGAGGTTGGTTATAGAACCTTAGTGCCCGATGATAAGCTTTTTCTTCAATATTACGATTTGGGCCGACAACAACTTTTCGCCAAGCCATCCTTTGTAGACCTTGCTCCTTATCGATTCCAATATTTGTGTTTCCTTATCGCGTAGTTGTCAAGCTCTCAAAGAATACTTTCATTTGTCGGCCGAGTCGGCCTTCTTGCCTTTTCTTTTCCGTAGGAGTTGTGTCGTCATTCAAGTCCGAAGTACATCGAACTTTCTCATTGCTACCCGCCTCCGGTAGCTAGATGACGACGATTTTCTTCGCTTTTCAGACTAGCGAAGCTTCTTCACCCACAGTAGGTTGTTCCAACCATTTGTCTTCACCCTTAACAACCTCCCATGCTTCAATATGAGAAATCTTTGCCTTTTGTTTTCTTTTTATAATCGGACAAGGCATTTTTCAAGACGTCAAGATCGCTACACCCACTTTCACGAAGACGTTTCTACAATTAATACAATTATATAAATTAGTAAAATTATATAAATTAATAAAATTATATAGAGTTTAAAAATTATACCGATTGGATGTATAGGCCGTTAAAGATACCCATGGCGGTGTTCATATTTCCCCACTTTGTGTTCAAGCTATGATGACTTCGAGTACTATTATTCAAGTTTGTCTTGAAATGCTCTAGAATTCTTTTCCAAAAACCATCTCTCGTTTGTTCATTACCGACTTTTCGACATGTGGAAATATGAACCCACGCTTTTGCCAAAGCAACCTCTTCGCTTGTTGTCCAATTTTTTTTCTCCGCTCTAGTCGATGTTTTTTTTTTGGGACTTCTTCAACTATTTGAACTTCGTCATCGCCTAATATATAGTATAACAAATAAAAGTATAACAAATATAATTATAACAAATAAAAGTATAACAAATAAAAGTATAACAAATATAATTATAACAAATATAATTGTAACATATAAAAGTATAACAAATAAAATGTTAACAAATAAAAGTATAACAAATATAATTATAACAAATATAAATATAACATATAAAATTATAACAAATAAAATGTATACCGATTGAATTATCTTGTTGAGTTTCCGGAACATACTCAACTTCATCATCCTCGTCATCATATATCGGTAGTGGTCGTTCGACACTCGGTTCACGTCGCGTAGGAACGTCACGGTATTCGCCGAACGGGTCGAAATCACTAGCCGTCGACATCATGTACGGAGGTGGTTGGGGATAATATTGGTGTTGATGAGATGGATGATTCATCGGTGGAGGTTGAGAATAATAGGGACCGGCTTGATGACTCATTTGAGGATAGTAGAGAGATGGTTGTGGTTGAGTATGCGCACGAACGGGTTGTGATCGAGAGCCTCGTCCACGACCTTTGGATGAGGAGGAACCATTTTTACCTTTCCTAGCATCCATCCTTTTTACTAATATAATTTTTGGAAGAAGAAGATGAGAAGAATGTGATTAGAATTTGTGATTTAAAGTGTATATTTATAGGGGAATTTTTTTTTTTTTTTTTTTTTTTTTTAATTGTGGACAAAATAGCCAAACGGCTATAATTTTAAAAATCAAACACACGCTCCTCTTTGATTTTCTCCATGCCGTAGCGGCAAAAGAAGCCGCATGCCATACCGATTTCATGATACCGCTAGGGTGGCAATGGGATGCCGCATGATACCTAGCCAAACCGAGTTCCATACTGAGGGTGTTGCCACCCCCTTATTCATCATCACCGTCAAGACAAGACATAACGAAAGTCAACCAGGTATGTATTTTTTTGCATGTTTACCCTCAACATATGTTAACAACAACCACCAACCCATCTTTCTTCCTTGTTTATCTTTTTAATAGAAGTGCATGAAATTTGGTGCCCCTTGTCAAGCGGTGACTCTGTGCAATCGCACCTCTTGCACTTCCCCTAAAGCCGGCCCTGATGTGGTGGTTCATGTTTTAAAATGGGAATAGTAGTGTTTCAGCAGTTGACGGGATTTACATAAAAAAATAAAATAAAAAATCTTGTCGACCGGACCAAAACCCGTCTAGACCCGGACCCATTTAGACTCATGTTTCTAGAAGATTCATCTAGACCCGGACCCATATAGACTCAAACCCAGCTAGGCCTGTGACCCAAACTTAGACCGCCTATTTTGCCACCTTTAATTTTCCTCTAAAGACATTGGGTGTTGAATCTTTGTGATAGGACGCGTTATGTCCACAGTGATAAATGTGGCTTGTGTTCCATTTAAACCATCTAAAATGATTAAATATACTTTAAAATAGTAGAAAATCACGTCCGATACCTATATATGAACATAGTAGATTTGTAATACGCAAAGATGTTAGAGAGCACGGTAAGGCATTGAATTAACGTGCCAATGGTCCTTTTCATGCCCAATAACACGCCAAAAGGAAACCGGCCTTCGTGCCATTGGTCGCCCAAAAGGAGATTTAGCCATTGGAATGGTGGTGCCATGGTGTTTGTTTGTTTTTATTTTTGTTTTGTGAGAGCAAGTATTTTTGTGGATTTTGTGGGACCCAATATGTGTTATTGGTTTTTTGTTGGGAGGCTGTTTTAGCTTATCGCGTGTATCGGGAGAGAATGACGCACATTGAGGTGCAGACGAATAACGTGTTATTCGTCGTTACCTCACCTTGCACTCTTACATACATGTACATTTATATGCATATATGATTCTGCTTGTTGTCTTATACTCTTTGTGAACATTGCTATGATAACATCACTACGTACATTTATATGCATATATAATAGGGTTTGCGCGTTATCAGTGGCGGACCCAAGACTAAGAGTCATGAGGTTCATTTTAGGAAAAATACCGAAAAACGTAGCCAAAAAGTTAAGGACCAATTTCATTTTAGAAAAATCGATATTTTTGACATAATTTTACACTACGCAAAAAAAATCTATGAGATTCTCGTGCGCCCTCAAAACCTCCCTCGGTCCGGCCCTAACTTTGCAAAAAAAAATCTATGATGATACCAGCTGCTGATATGCAGCATTACTCACGGCCTTAACTTTGCAAAAGAGTTGGAAAACATTTGTAAGATAGTTAGATATCGCTAAAAATAATAATAATAATAATAATAATAATAATAATAATAATAATAATTAGCGCTTATTTTGTCTATAAACTTTACACGCCATTATGAACTTCGGTTTGAGCAAGATCCTCTCAAGTTGTGTGATTATGAGCCATCGATTTGATCTAATGGCTCAAATCTAAACAACTTTTCGATTCAACCATTGGATCAAATTCAACGACCACAATCGATTAACTGACTCAAGTCAGATCCACAACTCGAGAAGGATCTTAGGCGTGCTTGGTTAAGGGTTAAGGTGGGAATGGGTAAGGATTCAAAAGCTACCACATCACAAATAATTTAGTCTTGGTTAGAGAGGGTAAGTGATTGACACTCAGAATTTAGAATGAACCATTATAGAAGAAATTGAGGGTAGCGATTGATTCCCACCTCACTCATTCCTTCGCATTCCTTTCCTTTTCTTTTCCTTTTCCCTTTCCCCACTTTCAATCAAGCGCCTTAGACCTTAAGTTTTGGCATTGAGAAAGGAGAAGTATTGGTTGGGCCTTAGATAAGTTGACCGGCCCATGAGACGTTAAGGATACCCTAATAATATTAAAACCGGTTAAAAAATTATATCATCCAAATTGATCTAGAGGAATAGGGGATAGATAGATCACGTTTTAAGTAGAAAGCGTGCCACGTAAAATTATTACTGCTACTATACATAAACAAATACATGCAAAGTTTAAGCAAGCAATCCCATCCACCGACGCGCCACAGTCGCGTGGTTTTGGACCAAGAAGACCACACTCGATCTCCATTCTTTCTTTTATTTGTTTCTACTCTATAAATAATACTAACCATCTATTCTCTCGTGTGTTAATGACTCCGTTCCATAATAATTGTCCATTTTGATTTTTTAAGTCTTTCTTATCCAACTTTGCTCATAAATATTTTTATTTGTGTAATACAATACTTGATAAAAAATATACGAATAAATTAGGTTTTTAATGTATTTCATTTGGTATAATTTTATAACACAAATAAAAATATTATTGGTAAAAGTTGAATAAGAAAGACTCAAAAAAGTAAAAGTGAACAATTATTATGGAACGGAGGGATTAGTATATTTTTCATTCATTCTCACACACATACACATAATAAAAAGTAAAAACCAACCCTCTCTTTATATATATACTCCCTATTTTATTTTCTTTGGTTATTATACAAGTAGTCGTCTTTATTATTTTTGGGTTTTGTTTCAAGCAAGCGATTCAACACCGCCAAGACATACAGTGAGGTTCAGGTTCAGGTATGTATGGTTTTGCATGTTTACTACCGTCTTTCAACATGTTAACAACAACCAACCCATCTTTCTTTCTTTTTTTAATTTTAAGTCTTGCTGTTTTTGTTTTATATATAGCGTGTTATTTCAACAAGTGTGCCTTGTTCATTTTATAACTGGGTTTGTTTTTGTGTGTTTGTACGGAGCACCGGATGTGCTTGTTTAGTTTAATCAATGATAACATCACATTGTAAGATACCGCTCTTGTTGACTTGTATTATGTATATACAAGGTGGGGGTGTTGTTTGTATACAATAATATATTGTTGTTGTTGTTTAGTGGAGCATAATAACAACACATTGCGACTTTTCTTGTGATACCCATCTTGTATAAATGTTGTATTTTTTGTATCTAGAAGAAATTGATTGTGTTATTTTGTTTGAGATAAATCATACTGTATGTCTGGTTTTGTTAAATTTCGTCCAAGGTTATTTATGTCGTTGTTCATGTTTGAAAGTGGAATAATGTTTTAACTCTTGACTGCCCATCGTGTTATTCAGTCTTAAAGGTTGTTTGGAATTGCTTATTCTACTCTTAAATAAGCACTTATATATCATCAGGCACCACATAGGCACTTTAAAATAAGCAGTTCCCAAAACCCCCGTAGTGAATTGAACACGATAAGCATATTATCATCTTTCTCTATGCAATTCCAAAATACCTCCTCGGTTAGTTTCTTTTTGGTTATATATATATCATTTATCCTATCTAAAACATCGAAAGATACTTTGTGAAATAGTAGCAAACTCACAATCAATATTCATATTATGAAAAACAAAAAGTAATAGGCTTGTATTACGCAAAAAATTTTAGCTGTTGTCATATACTCTATGTGACTGTTGCAGTGACGGATTCAATGTGTTCTTACATATATGTACTGTTATTAGTATGATATCGTGAGAGTTAGATTGACATATTTCTTTACTTCAATATTTTGTGCAGAAAAATTGAATGGAAATGGATCAAAACGACGATTGTGCAGATGAATTTCCAGAAACTTACGCATATGGTTTATATGGACCAATACAAGCCCCCCCTCGTGTTGGTAACGAGTACCAAATCAAACTTCCATCAATGATTACGGGTTCCGACTATTTTGACTACATGAGGAACCCCATGGACCAAGTAGAAGAAGAAGAAGAAGAAGCGAATGAAGTTTTGCCAAGCAATTTCCTTATAGGACTAGATATACCGATAGTGTGGATATCTCACAAGCCCCAAAACTTGATAAACGATTTAGGGAATATGAAAAATGAAAATGCAGTTTCGCTTGTTCCTGGCAGGGCTTTGGAATCCTGGAATGAGCTGGAGAGGGAAAGCTTTCTTCTTGGGCTGTATATTTTTAAAAAGAATTTTGCTCGGTTGAGGCGGTTTATTGAGAGTAAAAAAGTCGGGGATATATTGTCGTATTACTATGGTATTTTCTATAAATCGGATGAATACAAAAGATGGTCAGATTGTAGGAAGAGTAAAGGAAAAAAGTGTATATTGGGACCAAGGTTATTTAGTGGCTTACGACTACAGGAGTTTATTGCGCGTTTACTTCCTCATGTATCTGAAGAATGCAAGAATTCCCTTATGGAGGTACGTCAAATAAAATTTACATTAGTGTCGCATTTACTTGAAGTTACATTTAAGTGGTTTAGTTCATGTGCTTGGAGTTTGTTAAGTATCTCTGACTCGTGACTCATGTGCATGTGTGGCAGAAACAAATGATGTCGTTACGTTTCTATTTTAAGTCTTTAATATTTATAGAGGGTGTTTGGGATTGCGTTTTTCAGGAGGTTATATGATTATTGTGTTGGAAAACTCAAATAAACAGAAAATTGTGTTTGGCAAACCATTTGGTAAAAGTGATTATCTGCATTATTTTAAAGAGAAGAAAAGGAAATTTTGAAAAAAAAACATTTCTTTGAAAACACCCTTTTGCAATGGCAATCCCAAACACCCCTTAAGAAACTTTATATATTCTTTGCTGGTCTTTTTTTATGGTTATGTACTTATGTGGACTTGAATATTGAAGGCTAGTATGCTGTTAAGGCTGTTACTGTGTTAGTATAATTGAGTATTTTGCTCTTCGATGAGGTGTGTGTGGCTAAAGTATGTCAATCCTTAACATTGAGCATGTTCATTTAAGCAATGTGCATTGGGCCAATATTATATATGTAAACAGATAGAAATTCGAAAAATGAAGTGGAATTGCAGCTGAAAAATAACAAACGACTCTTTGGGAGATCCTTTGGATCTTTTAGGTTGACACGAGATATTTGGCATACGAAAAATCAAACTCTTGTGAAAGGAACCCATAATAGTACTTGTATGAGACGAGAGGCACCAAAATACTTAAATTCCCTAGATAACCTCAGTTCCCAATTTCTTTGATCTGGTGGCTAATATTATCGGGTTTCTACCTCTTTGAAAGAAGTGACTTCATGTTGGCCTTCTGTTTGTTTGAAATCAGGTTACTTTATAGATTGATTGATTTAGGCTCCTCTTGTGACAGCAGGCTGTGTCAGACTTGCTAACATATATATTTTCACATCATTCTGCGTTATGTGTATGTTCGTATCTGTTTTCTGTTTATTGATGATATCTGTGTAAAATTACTACACTTGCATTGCTTTACATGTTTTTGTAAAAGAACAGTTTTCTGAATATGAGTTATACAAAATAGAACTGTTCAACATGTTGTATTCACACTACATTGAGTATTTGTAAAAGCTTTATCTCTACATGTAAGCACTTTGCCATGAGGATGGTGATTACCTAAAAGTAGGAGATGCGCAGAATGACTGAAATTTATTCTTCACTCTGCTTATAAATTCTAATGATAATGCAGGTTTCTAGGTCGTTTGGAGACGATAAGATAGAATTAGAAGAATATGCATCATCCATAAAAGCTTTAATCGGTATCAAAACGTTCATTGACACAGTAGCAATCGGTAAAGGTAAGCAGGATTTAACAGGCAACGCCATTGAACCAACAAAGCAAAACCAAGCGATCCACATTCGCCCTGAAATACCGATTGGAAAAGCTTGTTCTACTCTTACTGCAGCAGAGATCATTCAGTTTCTCACTGGTGATTATCGGCTAAGCAAAGCTCGATCCAATGATTTATTTTGGGAAGCCGTGTGGCCTCGGTTGCTTGCAAGAGGGTGGCATTCGGAAGAACCAAACGGTTACAATTTTACTGCAAACGGAAGCATTCATTGGTCTTCTTAATGCCTGGTGTGGAAACGTTTTCAAGGAAATTAATCAAAGGCGATGAGTATTTGGATTCGGTAACCGATGTTTTGAGTAAAGTCGGGTCGAACCCACAACTTCTAGAGCTCGATAACGAAGAAAAGGTTGAAAAAGTAACAAACTTTGAAAAAAAAGAAGAAAACGGGTTTCTTGAGAAACGTAAAAATCGTTATCTTCAACCTCGTATTCAGAATCGTGGTAATAAAGTTGTGGTGAAGTTTACCGTCGTTGATACGGGTTTATGTGGCGGGAAAATCGTTGAGATGCGGGAAATGGAAATTGTGAAATTGGTTTCGGACGATGTTAGTAGTGAGTTGGAATCTAGTGACGAGTCTGATAGTGGAAACACGTTTCTTCTGGATCCCCCGTTTCTGTTTGATGAAGAAATGGATACTAACGAGGATCATAAGCCGATCAAAAAGCAAAAAACAAAACATAAGAAAACCAGTGGTTCAGGTTTAGTACCACCCGATGGTACAAAAGTGAGGAAGTCAAAACAAGAAAATTTGGGACATGAGTCAAAAAGACGTAGGAGACTATCTGCATGCACTCGAGTTGACTCGAAGGCGGGTTCAAGCTTAGACTCAAATGTCGGTTCATCGTCTCAAGCTAATCCTAAAGTGTCATCCAATTTAAGTTTTACATCAAGATGCAGTTCAATCGATACCGTTGAAGAACAACCGATGAATCTGTTTGATTTGAATTTTCCCGATGTTACCACAGAATTTGGGCATGGTGAATCTGGGACGGAAGTTAAAGTTGAAAGAAACGATATAAGCCAAGAGAAACCGAAAGTGCAAGAAAACGGCAGTGTTGGGTCGAGGAGACAGGGCACTAGAAATAGGCCACCTACTGCTAAAGCATTGGAAGCGATTGCTAATGGGCTTTTGATGACTCATAGTAAGAAAAAGGGTAAAGAAGATAACGTCTCGAAATCAAGAAAAATGACTCATTCGAGAGGTGAAGCTGGTGGGACTGTTAGCGAGTGTAGTACGGGTGATGCTTCTTCTGGTGTGAAAGGAGATGACCAAGATGGTGAGATTGAGACTTATTAGCAGATTTTGCCATCTCTATATATGGTTGCATAATTGGGGTTATGTCATGAAGACTTATTTTGAAAGATGACCCGTTGAGGAGAAAATGGTTGACCTGTTGTAGTAAATTGGGTTATACAGTTGACTTATAAGCTCATAGGTCACATATAAGCCTAAACAAACATCCCCTATATCTTACAACTATATCAAATTCACATCTCATTACTGCACCTGTCAAACACCTAACATAAAACATACAATTCTGTAAGGCTTGGTTGACCTCACAGTCATACAAATGTGATATTATTTATGAAACTGGAATGCTAACATGTGAAGCCTAAGCAATAGTAGTTAATTGGTTGTTTATAAACGTGTCTCGTAAAATAGTTGTAGCTAAAAACTGATGTGTAAAATTAAGTAAATTAGCATTAGAATTTTCATGTTTGTTTTAGTAACGTTAAAATTTTAATGCTTGTTTTCCCCTCTTGTCAAACAAGCTTTTATATACGAATACGATGCGCTAAACACACCATAAAACAAAAAGACAGATGACCCTTTGAATTCAAAATTCATAACTTTAGCCCGCTGCCACTATGCACGGGTAATATGATAATATAGTTAAACAAACAAACTTCTTTGGTTGCTTGATGGTCTTGTTTTTAAAAGAGTGATATGACTAACTAGTGAAGCATTTAAACTTAATTTGGTTAAAACACGTTATTTCTTGATTAATCTCGAGTTAATTACAAAACATTTGCTAAACAAAGTCTACTTTCCATTTATTAAGTTATTACAGAGTATTAAATTAGCAACTAGCAATGTAATATATGTTGGAAAATATGGTCAATATTTGGGTATGAATGACAATTGATGGTCATCAAATATACTAATGGGGCTTTAGAGCAAGATTAATGTATGGTCATATGTAACGTCCAATTTAATTCTATGTTCATGAGCCATTAGTAGGATTGATTATGATAGTTAATTGGACCATTTTCGTTCATCCTCCTCACTTATATATTGAGAGCTCTTCTCTCATTTCATGACACCGAAAAAATACACAACTCATCACTCCTCTCCTTTTGTGTTACCATTCATATTTCTTGTGTATCCGGTTCGTAATAGAGGGAAGGCATGGTTTTGGTTCGCCTTGATAACCCGTTTGTGCTAACGGAGTTATCTGTTGTTGTTGTTGTATCCTGGGAGATAGACGTTCACGATTCTCAAGCATCGTGGAGAGGACGAATCTGTCTTAAGGAAACTGTGAGCATCACAGGCCTCAACATTTTACTTGTTTATGTTTTTGAGTCTCAACGATCAAAAGATTTACGGTATCATTTTATACACTTTTATATTTTCATGTCATTGTTTATTTGTCTCTTATAGCAATACACATATAATATGCAACAATATATTCATTGAATAGTCATCACATGTGTCATTTGCTAATCAATTTTTTTGTATCTTTGGTAAAGTTCCTAGCCGCGGGAGTTGTTAAACAACAATAACAACATTGCAAAGTCGGCAAAAAAGGGGTGATCAAGAAAAGAGCCAACTTGAGTTGAGTTGAGAAGAAAACAGATTAGCAATTGACACATAGTGATGACTATTTAATTAATATATTCTATAGTTAGTTGGCCAATTTAATAAATGAAAAGAAGACTTTTTAGCTAATGTTTTATTGTAGTTAACTCGAGATTAACCGAGAAATGTGTCCAATCTTTTTAAGCTCGACGAAACAAGTCACACAACAACATATCAACAGGAATCCATGTCCTTCACCAAGATACATAAGTCAATGGCTCCACTCCTCATTATATTATGAGTTCAAAAAATATATATCCAAATGTTGATCGAGGGGATAGTTTAGTGTAGCAAGTAAAAATGTTTTATAGAAAGTGTGCTACGTTAAAAAAAAAAAAAAAAAAAAACTTTATACGTATTATAATTTTTTATTTTATTTATTTATTATTATTATTTTGTACAATATAAGAAAAAAGTGTCTTTTTTAATGTTAGTTTTTGTGGTTTTGTTGATATAAAAAGAAGAGGGAAATAGGAATTGCATATACCCACTAAAACTTAAATATTTGCATATTTTCTCATAATACAAGTTTTTAATGCATAATATACAATACAACTTAAGCAAGTTTTGAGTACATATGTAAATATGCAAGTTTTAGTGAGTATATATGTAAATGAAAGAAAAATGTCGGATTAAAAAGATACGAAAGATATGATGTGATGATTTCATTGCTAAAATAAAAATACAAAATACAATAGCAAAAATAAAAAAACTTGCATATTTTTGTATTTTTATTTCTTTTCCATATTTTTCAAACACAATAAAATTCATTTCATTTAAATAAAAATACAAAATACAATAGCAAAAATAAAAAAACATATGAAATTTAAAATACATTACGAAATAAAAAAAGATACGAAATTTAAACTAATGTTGTTATCACGATGTAGTTGTACAAACACGCTCAATAATATTTTTCAAGTCATGCGTGTGTTGGTTTATCACGAGTTCTTTATTATTCTTCCGTTGAATCGATCGCTCAACCCATGTCTGTAATATATTTGCTCGCTGACAAACATAAATTTCGTTCATTTCGGATATCGCAAACTTTTGATCTGAAAGAACAAAGATTCAGTGAGTGTGAGTTGCCCAATCTACTGTTGATACCGACATGTGAAGTAATATAGATATGGTAAAAACTTTTATATCTACAATATATTTCTTGGAAGCAAGAAGAGCAAAGAAGAACTCAGGTCAGAGGTTAAAGGTTATAATAAATGAAAATTTGGTTATCCACATCGTTATATGTTAGTTCATGACATATAGGCACCTTACGTTGACTCTTACTCGATCAATGAAAAGGGCAAATGATGAGAGTCATACCAAATTTTATGATGTAGTTCATGTTCTGTTATTAGTATGTCAGCAAAGGGAGAACTTATGTTGCATGACAACCTCTTTAGCCTACTAATTAATCTACACGATGTTAATCATTAGCACTAAAATATTACTCCCACCAATTCACATATCGTCACAAATTCTCAAACAAGTGTTTCATTTAGCTCAATGCAACCATTACATAACGTTAAGAATAGTTTATTAGCACTGAAATAATTGACGATTTTAACGATTTCTGACTTTCTGTGTCCTTGTGACATTGCATTTATTTTACTTATATGAACAAGATATGGGTAATTATAATTAACCCGTAAATTTAACAGAGTTGGAAGAACAAAAGTTACCTTAATTTTCATCATCATTGTTATCTGCAAGGCCTAAAGGCGGAAAAGGTGAAACCAAACTCTCAACAACAATGCAAGCTTGACAACGTCCATCAACGTTGTCAAAGATGTCAATCGTCGTGGATGAACTATCATTTGAATCATAGACAATCAATTTCAACCCAAATTTCAACAACAATTTGCCATCATTTGAAATACACAAAGGATCAAAAATTTGATCCCACCAAGTAACGGTCGGATATGGGATGCAAGCCAACTTAGTCCAAGAATCCTTCACTCCATAAACCTTCATCACCCATACATCCACCTCACATCTTTCACTATAATTACAAAGAACGCACAACCATTGTCCCAAAACCCCCAAAGTCAATCTCTTACTACCTTCATTGTAGTCCGGCTGCAAAACTTCACAATAAGTCTCCTTCCCCAAATCAAGAGAAACTATATCCCGCGAATCCGCCCAGACATCACCAGTCGCCCAATGAAGAGCACCATTTAAAAACTTACCATCAGTAAAAAGGTCAAGACAAGGAAAATGACTGATTTCCTTCCAACTGTGAGTTTTTAACGAATATAACATAGTACCCGAGTAAGGATAAGTTCGGTCACAACACCGTAATCTAACCACCTTGTAATCATGAGTCGTCTCATCATAACCAAAACCATGGAAAAGCCAAAACTCACGGGCCCCTTGTTCACAACCAGGCAAAACATTGGTTTTTCTAGTACTTGGGTTGTAAATAAACAAAGTATTATCATCCTCAACTAAAATGCATACTAATCCATTACAAGACCCAACTATCGAAAGAGCTCGAGAAAGACGAGTCCGTTGCAATGGATTTTCAAGTTGTATCGCATTATTAGCAGATCCATCAAACAACACATCATAAAGAGGGCAGCTGATAAAATCGTTTCCATGTTTATAGCTGTCGTAAATAAGTCTATGATGTTCATAGTTAATCTTGGTACTAGATAAAGTATAATGTGTTTTAATGAAACTTTGACTGGATATTAAAGAGTACCATTCTTTACAAATACACTTACACCGTAACAAGGATTCGAAAGGAAGCTTTAACAGGATTTCGAAGATGATCTCTGTAGGAATCAAGTTACTAATTTTCTTTGATTTTGTTTATCTTTGAGAGCCATTTTTGTTCTCTTTGAATTAGGGTTCTGTTAGTCAACATTGTCATGCTCCTCATGCTGTTAAACAGGAGCCTGTCTCCTTTGTAATCAATGAATGTCAAGAATACTCATCATTTTTATACCTTTACCGCTAAAACATCCGAAAACTCTTAAATGCATCAAATGATAAAAATATCACAAATAAGTGTTTTATGTGTTTCAAATGCAAAATACCAAAATCGTGAAAAACGATCAAGTTTGCATAATTGGTAGTTTTAGTCCCTCAAGTTTCAAAAGTTGTCAAATCTAGTCCCTGGAATCCAAACATATGGAGTTTTATCATTCAAGGTCCCTGAAATATTCTAAATTGTCAAAAATGATCCTTGAATGAATCTTTGGGAAAATGGCAGAAAAGGTCCCTCAACTTTGAAAAATGTCAAAACTAGTCCTCGGGTATTTAAAAATGGAAACTTATCAAATTATACCCTTGTACTATTCACATGTTACAATTTAGGCCCTTGTGATAACTTTGGAAAGTTACAGGTTCAATCCTTCATTTTCAGAAAAATTACAAAATTGGTCCTTGTTATTAATACAAAACCAAACGGACCCTTTTGTGTTATTAATCCCAAGCCCAATCAAAAAAACCAAGCCCAAATCCAGTCATGAGCCCAACCCAATCCCTGAACCTTGAACCTTGACCCTAGTCCAAATCCCTTTTTGAACCCTGCCAATAACCCAAGTGAACCCCCAACTTAATAATTAAAACGCAGTCAAATAGTCAAACGCGCCAAAACCGCCACCACTGTTCATCTCCCTCTCTCACGCCTGCAACTCAAAACCAGGGTGGTTTTTCACCACCTTTCCACCTCATTCCAGCTGCCTACCACATCACCATCACCTTTCCACCTTGCAAACCAACTCACGTCCTCAATTAATGCTGCTTCCCACTCAAACTACTTTTGGCGCCAAAAAAACCAAGTGTACGATTATGATGAGATTGAAGGATCCAAAGGTTGCAATCAAGTGGGAAATGATCAGAGGTCGACAAAGAACTCAAAGAGGTCAATAAATAAGAAGAAGAAGCAGTATGGAGAAAAAAACTAGTGTAATTTAATTTTGCTTATGTCGTTTTAGTAAAATTTAAATTTCCAGTGCAATTCTAAGCTTTCAATCACTTTGTTAAGTAATTTCAGTGTAATATAAACCTATTTTCAGTTAATTTTCAAGTTTTCATGTTTGTGCAATTTCTACCTTAAATTCTCATATTAATCTAAAGTTGTTTGTAGCTGTTGTTTTGGACTCAGTAAGCTCACATAAGCTCCTATAAAGCTTCTGAAAGCTTTTAGAAACCATAAAATTTAGTTTAAAGTTAAAAACCAAAAATACCAAAAAATTCACATAAATTAGATAAAAATTCAAAAATCATCAAAGAATGGAGAAGAAGCTTGGAGCAGGGTTAAATGTGGATTGCATTGGGAATTAGAACTCCTTGGGGAGTGTAGGTGGTTACTTATGGTCCTTAGTTCCTTAATCTCAGTCGAATTTCACTTGTAAGTCTATTTCTGTGTTAATTTTTGCATCATTAATTTATATAGATAGAGATATTGTATTGCTGTCATTTTGATTTATTTAGGAATAAAATTGCATACTAGAGCTTGATATATCAGTATTTAAGATCAGGTAGTTGGTTTAGTGGGTTTAGCTTCAAGGAATTATCATTAAGGGGTGTTTGGATCTCATCCCAAATATAGGTTTAAGGATTAATTGGTGGTTGATTTCTGTTGCATTAGAATGTATTAGGATAACTAGAGTCAATTAGCTCATTTACTTGCACCTTAGAACATTAGAAGTCAAATTTTCTTTTCAATTGCTCTAATTTCCATATTAGTAACAATCAGTTGCTCATATCTTGCATTTAGGATTATAAGTAGTTATAATAGCCTAAGTTAGTTCCATTTCATCATAAAACTTCATTTTCAGTAAGTTGCATAAGCTCAAATCTCATAAAAGTCAACTTTGATTTTAATTAGAAAGTCAAAAATTTCTCAGCTTCTTCATTTTGAGCAAATTTCATTGAATTTTCTAAGGTTCAATTTTGACCCTGTGAATCTGTACTTTTGGGGATTGGTAATGTTTCAGCTTGTATCCAACAAGCTCATTTTAGATTATTTTTGTGATTTTTCTTGGATCCTGTGCAAAGCCTCAAAGTGAGCTGCAAGGGAAGTACCTCCTGTAACACCCCAACCCGACAAGGGCAAAGATGGCACAATACGGTTTAATATCAGAACTTTAAATACTGTACAATAGCGGAAGCCTTTACAAAATATTCAAAAAGAAAACATAAATAGCTAAAGTTCAAAATAAATCTAAGATCTCTATGGTCAAATCTTGCTCTCAGCTCTACTCTTAACCCAGATCAGCTATCCCATAAGCTCATCTTGAATACCTAAAACCCCCGCAGAAAAGAAATGCGGCCGAGCTTACAAAGCCCAAAGTGAGCAGATATAACAATAACGAAACTAAACATAACATAAAACGAAATGAAACAAATGAAACGATTACTAAGTCACAATGAATAAGAATGATGAATCATCGAGGATTCTCATGAAACACAAATATACGTAAACCGAAGAACACATAACAAATAAGAACAAACACATAGCATATTGATGACACAAACGCAAACACATCAAAATAACCGACATTTAATTAATCGAGAATTCGAGTGCATATAAGCCAAACGGAAAGATTAAAGACTAACGGAAACAATTTCTAGAAAGTAAACATGGCATTCACACGCTCAAATAATTAGATTTAATAACTTACTCAAGATCGCTATAGCGAAATAACAAAGCTAACACATAGCGCTCACGATACAAACGAAAAACATAGTAGGAAAACTATAACAAAATAACAAAAGACATAGCATAGCAATTAGCAAGTCATCAAACCGGATATCATGAGTTAAACCATTTTCAGATCAAACCTTAACATAAGCAGAGTTTAAACATGGCAGATCACATAGACAGACAGGTACACTAACGGATGGGCAAAGTTTACAAAATTAACTAAACAAATTATACATACTAAACTCTCAGAACAATTGATTATCACTAATATAATCACCACACAGATCAACGAGTTCACATAACGATAAGCTAACATAAAATCAGATAACCACATGCGAATCACATATAAACATATTAATCGTATCCTAGCATAGTAGACGGTAGTCACATAAACATGTCAAAGCATAAACACATTCAATAAACATATAATAATTCAAGATATAAATGGAAACGTTGACAAATACGGAATCATAAATGTAATATCTAACACGTAAATAACAGATCTGATTTAGGTATCTACCACGAGCCCGTAACATATCATATCGAGTAACTTTCTTATTCGTAGGGTGACCTCGGAATACCTTATATAATATGAGGGAGACCTCAATAACAAATGGAGTAACTAGCTCCGAATTTGTGAAGACGCAGATCGCACACCCACTTCATTCACCGACAAATCATATCGAGATAACGATCGGATCTAGGATGCATCCATACGCCCAGCCAGACGGATAGTGGCCATACTATCAATAAACAGATAACGGAAAGGGACGTGGCGTAACATCACTCATCGCCCTAGAGTCATGTCGAGGTGCATCAACGACACGAACATGGAACCCCATGACTAGTGAAATATCGGCTCGGTGTCAAACTAACTTAGGTCAAACAGATTGTCATAAATGACACGATCATAATTCATCATAAAGGTCAAACAGATTTACAAATCGTAGTTTTCATATCATAAGTTCAAATCGATGTTTCATGGTTCAATAAATGATATTTCATATAAGCAACGGATCAAACAAATCGAAAGAGTTCATATCAAATGTTCGAAATCAAAGGTTCATATCACGGTCACATATCATACGCTCATAATCGAGGTTCATAATCGATGTTCATAATCGTAAGTTCATAATCGAAATTCATACTCAAACATAGCAAGGTTCAACAAATGTAAGTTCGATAAACAGAGATTCACATAAATGTAAGGGAATCATAGCAATGGAATAGGAATCCTAATAAGCATAAGGAAATGACAAGAAAAGGAGATCATGAGAAAACCTTTACTAAAAAGGTCAGAATATCTGTACCTTAACGCAAATGAGAGAAAAGCAAACGAATGAATGAACACGAAGATACAACGTCGCGTCTCCTTCAACGAATCATTGTGTGAAGAGAAAGAGAGATGAAGACAATAAGGGCTTTAAACCCCTCGACATCAGCCGAAACCATGACCAAGAAGCCCATGAAAAGTAGACAAAACTCACGACAATGGCCTCCCTTCTGCCCTAGAAGGCCACGACCAGCAGCAACCAAAACAACCCTACTACTGTGCCATCAATACCCTCGATGAACCAAAGAAAAGTCCACGACAAAACCGACTCAAACCCTCCACACGTCCACGCAGCCTCCAACCAAGAACACCACGATCACAAACCTCTTCACGCCATATTATGAACCTCCTTTGAACTCGATGTCGACCAAAAATGGGAAGGAGAAGGAGGTGTCGTCACTTTGTGATATTAGTGTTTTAGGTTTTCTTTTGTTTTTTAAAAAAGGATCGACATGGAGAGTGAAAGGAAATACCGGTTTTGACAAGCCAAGAGAAAACAAAGGCCAAGCCAAGTCCAAATTTCGCTACAAGTTAAATGGGCTCTAAGTATTTTGTGCAAGCGATTGTATAATTAGTAGATCTTGACCATGTAACAATATTAAACCCGTGATTCATATTTGTAACGATCTCATTTATCTTGTAATGATTACACCTTTATGAGTTAGGTTAGGAACGATTCGACGAGCTTGACGTATTTTATAAGTTTAAATTTTGAGGGCAAAATAGTCTTTAACAAGTTTACGATTTTTAGGGTTTTACAACTCTTCCCTCTAAAAGAAAATTTTCGTCTCGAAAATTGAACAAGACGAACGTAACGAAAATGAATCGGACTTGAATTTCAAGGAATAGAGCAAACGCGAAACTTATTTTAGAACAAACAGATTCTTGTCGAACATTCATACTTATACTTTTCGAAATCAATTCAACAACAAATACTTATAACAAATAATCATATACTTATCAAAGTAATGGCAGATAACAGATGAGATGCAGAAAATCAAACAACATACTCTAACTTATTGAAGTATCTAATGATGAAAACAGCATATGCATAGACAGAACGAATCCTAACGGTCTCACTAGTCGCAGATAATCAACTAAAAGGATCTAATGTTCCTCAAACACTTCACGAAATATCCAATGATCACAATAAGGGTACACGGAGACGGACACATTTAGAGCAAACATAGCAATCCATAGTTCACACAAATCATAAAAATTTCGGTCCAAAGCGCACAAAACTTACACGTAACAGATATCGACGAAATATCACAAATAGGTACAAAATTTCAAACGAACATGAGGAGTGCCAAATAACGGATACAAGTCATATTCTTTTCACGTATCATCCACAGGCATTTCCCCAGACGTCATATGATTTCAATAAGTTCAAATTATATGATCTCGGTATTATCACGTTGATCATGCGTCATAATACTTGCATCACATAACAAGTCCTCATTATCATCATATTCTGTCTCGGGTCATGACAAACCACATAACTAATATCGAACAAAACGGATAACATATGATAACAAGTAACATACCAAAATGCACTGTGTACACATTCATGCAAAGATATAACACATCGATAACTTACCATATTACCAAACAAACGAAGCCACCAACTTGCATAAACGGCTCCTCATGACTCATTAGTGACGATCCGGAAAGAAAAGTCGAGATATACCATAATGCTAAACGATAAAACTTCACGACTCGAACCGAGTTACGAACGAATCAAAGAAAAGTAATACTGATCGTAATCACTTAGCGTAATATCAAACCGTCACAAAACGCATGACAAACGAATCGAGTATCACAAGTCGCGCCCAAATCATATGAAGTAGATGAACCTTCCCACCACCGGTTGAATCATGTCTTCGTCGTTGCGTCTTTGGTTGATTCGTCCGACTTCCTCCAAAGAAGATCCCGATGTCTCCAAAGAAGACGGCGGTCGGGTGTGGCTTTACCACGAATCTCTCCACTGGGGACCGTCGCGGCGATGCAGGGTCGACACCATCAACTTCGGCTTCACGGGTAGTCTCCATCTAACGATCGACAAAGCGGACGGCGAAAACAAAATAACAAAATTTCGATGCGAAAGAGGAGGTCAACTCGGTGAAGACAAAAGAATATCAAGTCAAATCGACGATACCAAAAGGAATCGAAAGATATCCGAATGCATTTGAAACCTAATGTCTACCCAATCCTCACAGTCATAGCCTAAGCTCTAAGGGTCCTAAAACCTAGGCTCGATACCATAAATTGTAACACCCCAACCCGACAAGGGCAAAGATGTCACAATACGGTTTAATATCGAACTTTAAATACTGTACAATAGCGGAAGCCTTTACAAAATATTCAAAAATAAAACATAAATAGCTAAAGTTCAAAATAAATCTAAGATCTCTATGGTCAAATCTTGCTCTCACTCTACTCTCAACCCGATCGGCTATCCCATAAGCTCATCTTGAATACCTAAAACCCGCCGCAGAAAAGAAATGCGGTGAGCTTACAAAGCCAGGAATGATATAACAATAACGAAACTAAACATAACATAAATACGAAATGAAACAAATGAAACGATTACGAAGTCACAATGAATAAGAATGATGAATCATTGAGGATTCATGGAAACACAAATATACAAACCGAAGAACACATAACAAATAAGAACAAACACATAGCATATTGATGACACAAACGCAAACACATCAAAATAACCAGACATTTAATTAATCAGGAAATTTGAGTGCATATAAGCCAAACGGAAAGTCTAAAGACTAACGGAAACAATTTCTAGAAAGTAAACATGGCATTCACACAATTCAAATAATTAGATTTAATAACTTACTTAGTATCGTCATAGCGGAAATAACAGCAGTCAACACATAGCAGTTCACGCATACAAACAGAAAACATAGTAGGAAAACTATAACAAAATAACAAAAGACATAGCATAGCAATTAGCAAGTCATCAAACCAGATATCATGAGTTAAACCATTTCCGGATCAAACCTTAACATAAGCGTAGTTTAAACATGGCGCATCACATAGACGATTGTGTACACTAACGGATAGGCAAAGTTTACAAAATTAACTAAACAAATTATACATACTAAACTCTCGAACAATTGATTATCACTAACATAATCACCACACGTATCAACGAGTTCACATAACGATAAGCTAACATAAAATCGATAACCACATGCGAATCACATATAAACATATTAATCGTATCCTAGCATAGTAGACGGTAGTCACATAAACATGTCAAAGCATAAACACATTCAATAAACATATAATAATTCAAGATATAAATGGAAACGTTGACAAATACGGAATCATAAACAAATATCTAACACGTAAATAACACTCTGATTTAGGTATCTACCACGAGCCCGAGCAGATCATATCGAAGTAACTTTCTTATTCGTAGGGTGACCTCGAATACCTTATATAATATGAGGAGACCTCAATAACAAATGGAGTAACTAGCTCCCGAATTTGTGAAGACGCCGAGATGCACACAACATCATTCACCGCACAAATCATATCGATAACGATCGATCTAGGATGCATCCATACGCCCAGTGACGGATAGTGGCCATACTATCAATAAACAGATAACGGAAAGGGACGTGGCGAACATCACTCTCGCCCTAGAGTCATGTCGAGGTGCATCATCGACACGGACATGGAACCCCATGACTAGTGAAATATTGGCTCGGGTGTCAAACTAACTTAGGTCAAACAGTTGTCATAAATGACACGATCATAATTCATCAAAAGGTCAAACAGATTTACAAATCGTAGTTTTCATATCATAAGTTCAAATCGGATGTTTCATGGTTCAATAAATGAGATTTCGGATAAGCAACGGATCAAACAAATCGAAAGAGTTCATATCAAATGTTCGAAATCAAAGGTTCATATCACGATCACATATCATACGCTCATAATCGAGGTTCATAATCGATGTTCATAATCGAAGTTCATAATCGAAATTCATACTCAAACATAGCAAGGTTCAACAAACGAAGTTCGGACAAACAGAGATTCACATAAATGTAGGGAATCATAGCAATGGAATAGGGAATCCTAATAAGCATAAGGCAATGACAAGAAAAGGAGATCATGAGAAAACCTTTACTAAAAAGGTCAGAATATCTGTACCTTAACGCAAATGAGAGAAAAGCAAACGAATGAATGAACACGAAGATACAACGTCGCGTCTCCTTCAACGAATCATTGTGTGAAGAGAAAGAGAGATGAAGACAATAAGGGCTTTAAACCCCTCGACATCAGCCGAAACCATGACCAAGAAGCCCATGAAAAGTAGACAAAACTCACGACAATGGCCTCCCTTCTGCCCTAGAAGGCCACGACCAGCAGCAACCAAAACAACCCTACGACCAGGCCATCAATACCCTCGACAGAACCAGCAAAAGTCCACGACAAAACTGACTCGAAACCCTCCACACGTCCACAGCAGCCTCCAACCAAGAACACCACGATCACTGCCTCTTCACGCCATATTATGAACCTCCTTTGAACTCCTGATGTCGACCAAAAAATGGGAAGGAGAAGGAGGTGTCGTCACTTTGTGATATTAGTGTTTTAGGGTTTTCTTTTGTTTTTTTTTTAAAAAAGGATCGTATTATGGAGAGTGAAAGGGAAATACCGGTTTTTGACAAGCCAAGAGAAAACAAAGGCCAAGCCCAAGTCCAAATTCTGCTTACAAGTTAAATGGGCTCTAAGTATTTTGTGCAAGCGATTGTATAATTAGTAGATCTTCGGCCCATGTAACAATATTAAACCTGTGATTCATATTTGTAACGATCTCATTTATCTTGTACGTATTACACCTTTATGAGTTAGGTTAGGAACGTATTCGACGAGCTTGACGTATTTTATAAGTTTAAATTTTGAGGGGCAAAATAGTCTTTTAACAGTTTATGATTTTTAGGGTTTTACACCTCCCCTGTGCTAGAGTAGTCTATGTTATCTACTTGATTTCATAAGCTCACACAGAGCTTATTAGTGGGACCCAGGGCTTAACCCTTGTCTTTTTAGAAAGCTCACATAGCTGTCTCTTTATTTCAGTTCTAATTTTCCAATTTCTAGCTTATCTAATAAGCCTGCAAGTAGCTTTTTGTTTTGACCATTTCATCTAGTATACTGAGTAATCAGTGTTTACTAGATTTTTCATAAGCTCATTATAAGCTCTCTAGTGAACACCACAGTGAGAGCTTTAGCTTTTTGGAAAACTTAGTTGGTATACTTGTTAGTTCCAGTGATCCTTTTCATTTCCAAGCTTATTTAAGTGCTTAAAAATAAGCTTAAAAGTGCCTAGAAATCCAAAAGGTGTCCTGTGCATCAGTCAAAGCTTGTGCTTATTTGGAATTCATTAAGTGCTTATTTCTAATTCATTGAGCTTTTTCAGTTATAACATTAGCTTATTGTAATTTGCTTAGCTTATTTTCAGTTTACTTGTGCTTATTGATTAGCTTATTAGCCATTTGGCTAATCCTTGTGCTTATTCCATCTTATTTCCCACTGTTAAGTAATAATAAGCTTATTCTGAGCTTATTAGTGTTTTTATAAAAGTTTTAGTTTTATAATTTGCTTATTTCATCGTGCTTAATTAGTTTCAAAAGAAAAGTCCAAAAGAAATAAAAAAAAAAAAAAGGCTTGGGATTCAACCACAGCCACCCACCACCACACAACACACTCACCAACCGCCTGGGTCTTTGACTTGGTTATGCTTTGCATTATTTAATACTTAACCCTTGTTTTCTATTTTAGCTTATACGAGTTCATTAGCTTATTTACGACTTATTAAAACAAGCTTTCACACCTTTTGTATTTTTCCTAGCCTTGTATTGTTATAAAGTATTTTATAAAAAGTTTTAATTTTCTCGAATAGTTTTAGTATTTTTAATCGTTTAATTAGTTTAAAATAGTATTTAATTCATAATAAAAATATAAAAGTCAAAAAATATAAATCTTTTTCTAAAATTTTCTTTTGTCATATAGTAAGTAAGAAAATTATATATAACGCACGTTTTCATTCTAGGTCACGGTTTTAGATAATTTAGGTTTACGCTTTAATTAAAATAGTTTATTTAAGTTATTTTGTTTTATAAATCAAGAAAATCCAACTTTAAAAATAGTGATAGCGTTTATTTAATATAATTTAGCTTTTTAATTTTTTTTAATTTGCATTTAAGCCCCTGTAATTTACAAACTTTCTCTTTAGGTATAATTATTCCAAATCTACAAACCTTTTTCATTCAATATCACTCGATCACTACGCGTTTGGTTATTCAATCGTACAGCTCGTTGGGACTTAACGACTTGGGAAAACCCTAAACTCTCCTGGATCTAATTGCATTGGCTTGAGACTGTTTTGACTTTTATTACGGTTGACCATTCACAAGTGGTTGACTTATTCACAAGTGGTTGACTTGTGTGATAAAACCTGACTGTCTGGAGCGAATCATAATCCCCATATATTTCACGCTTCAGTGAGAGTAATAAACACATCAAACATTATCATTCTCATCTTATCATTCTTCTATAATCTCATATATCACTATCTTACATGGTATCAGCCAAAACGATCCTAACCTAAACTCAATCTTTCATTTGCCGCCCGCCACGGTCACAGCGCGGAGGTTCGAGGCTCTCTTTAAATATTAACCTTTGTCATCTTTCATTTTAAAATATCAAATAATAAAAGACAACCCACCTGCTCCTCTCATCTTCCGGCTGCCGTTCCGGCCAACCTCCGGCCACCACCACCATGCTACACCGCCACACCCAAAAGATAAATCATGAACTTGTGGTTATGTTTTCATGTAGCACGCGCCTTAAAGCCTCCATACGCGCGATTTATCAAAGTTTTCTTTAATCGAACAGTTATGATTTAGCCTTGTGGTTAAAGCTTTAGATTGGGTTGTGTTCCACCTTGTGACGTGCTTTCAAACCGTCGGGGTTGCAACGGGTGTGTCTTCGAGTGTGTATCGCCGCCACAGTGAGCTGTTTGATTTCAGCTTCAGTGAGCTGGAGTGTTTTACCAGGCTTCCCTTTAACTGCAAGTAACCTTTCAATTATATCATCAAGAACAGTTTGTTCCATCATAAATAACCTTTTAGTAATTGATAAAATGTGACATGGTGTTTTAGTTAAAAGACAAAAAGTGGGTCTGTGGATGACTTGCTTTGAATGCGTGTTTGGTGAAGTTTGTTTATGTGGAAAGTGGTACAAAAGCAAACCGACGGTTTTATTTTTGTTTTGTAAAAAAAAAAAAAAAAAAAGAAAAGAAGAAACAATTAGCATACTGTCGAATCCAGGTATCAATCCTCAAGATGACTTTTGTTTTATGTCGAATCCAGGGTATCAATCCTCAAGACGACTTTTGTTTTATGTCAAATCCAGTTAATTCATTCCTGCTTTTGGTGAAAAACTAAATAATAAAAAGACCTTTATTGAATATCGTATCTAAATATAATATTTTTTAAGATTTTGTATTTACACCCTTTTTGTTTCGTACATTATTCTTAAAATCTGTTTGTTATTTCTTAAAAGTTAGAGTAAACTACAACATTCGTCCTTGTGTTATACGTTGACCATCAAGTTTCGTCTTTTGATAAAAAAATTACACCGTTGGTCCTTAACTGCGAAACGTTAGTCATCGTTGGTCCCTCGCCCTAACTGGTTGGACTAACGAGCGTTAAGCCTTGTTAAGTGGAGGGTACATTTATCTTTTCCCACCCACACCACACCCTCAATTATATTTGCCAGCACCATTGATCATTTTCTTCTTCTTGAATCATCATCTTCCCCCATCACCTCTAATATCATCTTCTACCTCTAATATCTCATCATCTACCTCTACTATCTCATCATCTTCATCTTCAAACTCACCCACCACCACCACTGTACACCACCACTCTCACTACCTCCAACCCTAACCCTAACCCTAACAATTCCAGAACTCCTTTCACTAATCTCAGCCAGATTGATGCTGATCTTGCCCTTGCTCGTACTCTTCAAGATCAGGTAGTAGTAACTCTATTTCATTAAATAATCTTTATTAATAATATATTTGTATTTTAACTTGATTGGTTTTGTGGAATTAGGAAAGAGCATATATGTTGTTGAGAATGAATTAGGGATGAGCATTTGGAACCGAATCCCGAAACCGAACCGGAACCGCACTGCACAGATCTTGAACCAGATCGATTCTTGAAATACGGTAGATGCGGGGACTACGAAATAAGGTGAAAAAATCGGGACCACTAATTGATGCGGACCGGTACCAAATCGGAAATTCACAGTAAAAGCGGAAAACCCGATTTCCGATGCCGTACCGGTATCGATATCCGAATCCGTTCGATGCGGTGCCGTACCACTAATTTATGCTCGGAAAAAATCGGTACCACTATTCGGTGCGGGATCGATGCGGGACCGGTGCCGTGCTCATCCCTAGAATGAATAGTAATGGTGGTGATGTCGGTGATGACGAAAGTTGGGAAACTGGAAGCTATAATGATGATGATCATCATCATAATAATAGTGAAGAATATGAAGAAGAAGAAGATGCTTTTGATGTTCATGCTCATCTTGATGATGGTGGATCTGGACAACCAGATGCTCAGGATAATAATAAGAAGATGTTTTTTTTTTACTGTTTTGGTTTTTGTATATGGTTATTGGTTTTGTGATATCATGTTAATAATGTTTTGCCGATTCATAGTGGCTACTGAGGAAATGAAAGGGTAGATGAAAGAATTAATTGAGGGTGTGGTGTGAGCGGAAAAGACAAATATACCTCCACTTAACAAGGCTTAACGCCTGCTAGTCCAACCGATTAGGGTGAGGACCAACGATGATTAACGTTCGCGATTAAGGACCAACGGTGCAATTTTTAGTCAAAGGACGAAACTTGATGGTCAACGTATACCACAAGGACGAATGGTGTAGTTTACTCTAAAAGTTATTTCATAACCCCTTTGAACTTTGGCACATAAACAGATACACGTATAAGTGCTAGACAATCAATTAAAGGTGTAAAGGTAACGAAATTCTAGTTATTGATTGGATTGGATTTCAAAGCGCATACCTGTGCGTCTAAGGAATTCACCATTTCCTGGAACAAGAAAGCTATGATTGATTTAGTCTTGAGGCAATCTAATGGTTATATTGTGGATTGCAAATTAAGCTTAGAGAGACATATCAGACATATTAAATGAAAAAATCTTAGTTTAACTTTGATATATTTTCTTTTGTTTCTTTGAAGTTTAAGCAGAAGTCAACAGATTAAATAAAGATTTTTTCCAAGTAATTTTCAAAGTGAGGAATACAATCAAAATGACAACATTGATACATCACATAGACACATTTTAATTAATGACAAGTGACCAACTTCAGTTGCATGAAAAATATAAAGACAGTTGGGTACAGATAAAGACATGGTTGATAAAGCAAAAAATTCCAGTGACACAATGATGGTATTAGACTATTAGATGGAAGAGATCACATTGGTGGGTCGGGTACAGAACTGGTACGGGTCAAAGCAGGCAAAAATATTAGGTCAAACGAATCAGTTGTGTTGTCCATTATACATTTTATCACTATTGTATTAAATATGATAGATAAGATCATATTATTAGTTGTTATACTGATCTAAATTAAGCAATTTTGGAGGTTGTAAAAGCATTAGTATACAGTTTTGGAAAGTTTCAACCCGTTTGACCCGTTTCATTATCAGCCAATGTGCATAAAAAGAAAGACATAATAGTTAATCTTGTATCGTTGAGATACTTGAACTTAACCACCCTCCAATAGCCGGTTTAAAGATTAAATATCTCATAGACTCGATCAATTATCTGGAAACAAATTTACGCAAACGTTTTAATTGATTAGATGACGTTGAGAGGTATCAGTTTGATAATCACCATGGTCGCCAAACACCTTATTAAATAGAAGAGTATTTCTTTAGTTTTTACTTTTTAGAAATGCGTTCAAAAAAGAGAAAATGTTATATACTGCTGTTCAAGATCAGTTCTTGTTACATGTTCCTGGGAACAACCATTCTTACTTGGTGTATTTCTGCTCCAAGATTATCCCTTGTAGGTTCTGTTTACAGACTCGCACTTCATACACATTCAACACCTTTAATTAAGTCTAACTTTAGCTGAGTTTATTTTAGTTTCATATGTTTGGAAGTGTAAATTGGATTGATGTGTAACGAACTGATTCTTTCAAAGATCTCAATAAAACATAGCACGAATGAGTAAACAACATGCTAATCACTAAACTGAAAACAGATAAGATGCTTTTCAACAGCTTTTGATTTCCTTAAGAAATACTGGAAGGGTAGTAGCATACATCTAATTAGAGAAATAAAAACATAAGAAAGTAGAAGTATTTCATTTGTTAAGCTACTAGAGTTTGATTAAGGCTAAATCAGCGTTCTTGGCTTGCAGGTTTCTTCATATGCATCCAAAAATGTAAAAAGACTCCAGAGAATTCACCTTTTCCTGAAAGAACAAAGATTCAGTGAGTGTGAGTTGTCAATCTAATGTTGATATCGACATACCATGGAGTAAAAGTTAAATACAATGATATAGCTGTGGTAAAAAGTTTTATAACTACTGTAGATCAGAGGCTTAAAAAGGTTACGAAAAGGAATTTGGTTATCCATATTGTTTACCTGTCAGCACAAGACATACAGACCCTTAAGTTTATTCTTACTCAATCAATGACAAGTGCAAATCATCACATCAAACTTAACTCTTTAGTACAAGTTCTGTTATCAGCACATCAGCATATGTGACAACTTCAGTTGCGTAACAGCCTTTTTAGCCTACTGATCCACATGTTCTTAATCATTAGCACTCACATGTTACTCCCACCAATTCAGATTTCTTCACGAATTCTCTAACTAGTGTTTGAAAATTTAGCTCAATGCAATCATTACAAAGCATTAACAATGTATTATTAGTAGTGAAGTAATTCTTCAGTTCAATGATATTTGTGTCCATGTAACATTGCAATTATTTAGTCAGATTCCGAACATATTCCGTAATTACAACTAACCTGAAAGTGAAAGAGTTAAAAGAGAAAATTTTACCTTAATTTTCATCACCATTGTTATCACCAAGGCCTAATGGTGCAAAAGGCGAAATCAAACTCTCAACAACAATACATGCGTCACGAAATCCATCGAAGTTTTGTATCTCTGAGTATGAGCCATTTATACAATCATAAACAACCAACTGATTCCCCAACTGCAACAGCAATTTTCCGTCATTTGAAATATACAAAGGATCATGAAATTTCATATACGAAGGAATCCCATTTCGATCATTTGGATGCGAGATGGAAGCCAATTTAGTCCATGAATCTTTCACTCCATAAACCTTCATTACCCATACAACCACCGCACGACTTTCAATATAATTACAAAGAAGACACAACCATTCTCCCAATACCCCCAAAGCCAATGTCTTATCACCTTTACCATCATGCTCTGGCTGCATAACTTCACCGTAAGTCTCCTTCCCCAAATCAAGAGAAACTATATCCATCGAATCCGTCCAGCCATCACCTGCCGCCCAATGAAGAGCTCCATTTAAAAACTTACCATCATTAAAAGTACCAAGACAAGGAAAACGACCGATTTCCTTCCAACTTCCAGCTTTTAATGAATATATCATAGTACCCCAGTAAGGCCAAGTTCGGTATAATTTCACAGCTTTGTAATCACGAGTCATCTTATCGTACCCAAAACCATAATATTCCTCCATCGAACAATATCGTTGAGGTGATGGCAATAAATTCAATCTCCTAGTGGTCGGGTTGTGAATAAACAGAGTATTATCATCCTCAACTAAAATGCATACTAATCCATCACAAGACCCAACTATCCTAATAGGTAGCGGTTGAGGTCGTTGCAACGGGTTATCGAGCACTAACTCAATATTAACAGATTTATCAAACAACACATCATAGAGAGGACAGGTGCTGAGATTGTTTCTTCGTTCATAAATGTTGTAAATAAGTCTATGATGTTTATAGTTAATGTTGTTGGTACTAGATAAAGTATAATGTGATTTAATGAAATTTTTGTCTGAAATTAAAGAGTACCATTCTTTGCAAACAGACTTACATCGTAACAATGATTCCACAGGAAGCTTTAACAGGATTTCACGGATGATTTCTGTAGGAAATGATGGAGTTATTCTCTTTGATTTTTGTTTATGTTTGTGTGTCATTTTTGTTAGGGTTCTTCAATGATTTGAGTTGGTTGGTTTTGGGGGAAATAATAACAAGACTGTCGTTGGATTTGATTTTGTTGGTTTTGAACTTTTGGAGTATTTGTCTTTCTATATTTACATTTACACCCTTCATCTTTTGTTGTATTTTATTTCTTTTTTCTCTGTTTAGAGTGAAGGGTATCGTGGCTAAGCCACTCTTCTTCATTTAGGCCTCACACGTGCCACATCACTTCAACACACCCATTTAAAAATACACTTCATTCACAACTAACCCAAACCTCTTCATTTGGGCCCCACCCACCCTCATTTTATTTTTTTCCGTATTTTCAAACACAATAAAATTCATTTCATTTAAATAAAAATACAATAGTAAAAATATAAAAACATATGAAATTTAAAATACATTGCGAAATAAAAAAACATACGAAATTTAAACTAATGTTGTTGTTGCTGATGTAGTTGCCGCTCAATAATATTTCGTTGAAGTCTTGCGTGTGTTGGTTTATCACGGAGTTCTTTGGCATTCTTCCGTTGTAAATCGTGATCGCTTTCAACCCATGTCCGTAATATATTTGCTCATGGACAAACATAAATATCGTTCATTTTGGATATCGCATACTTTTGATCTTTCAAATCATGTTATGCAATATGATGCACGTGTACATGACTCTTGAGCTTTTGATAGTCCAAGCCACTTGTAACTCCGTCTGAAACGGAACCTTGGTTTTATGGAATTATAAATTAGATAGACGTCCATAAATCGAGTTAGGATCGAACTCGAGACTATGGGATTGCACACTTTACGTATGAGAATTTAAAGTTAATAATTAAATATAAATGTTGTATTTATTTATTTATTAAATTGGCGAAATAACTAACACCAGTAGCACGTTAAGTAATTAATGTAATGGACTAACTAAAATAGTTCACGGCTCATAAGAAATCGACGTCTAAAATAGTATTTGGAAAAGGACTTAATTGCAAAGATTGGGAAGGTTCTCATAATCAAGAACTTTGAATCCTCGATATGGGATGGATATAAATTAGTAGACATGAAACTCGAGACTATGATTGCCCAAAGAGAAAAGGAAACAACCTCAACTTGTTCACCAAGTTTAGTTAATTGCAAAGATATATATATGCAAGGCTTGGGGTCAACTTGTTCACCAAGTTTTTGGGTATATATACAAGGCTAGGGTCTTGTTTTTCCATCTCTTGTGCACATTGCTTAAACCCTAAAATTGTTTTGTGTGTGTTTTGTTCTTAAACCGATCGTACATCCCTTTAGGGTGTCGATCTTCAAACCTTTTCCACATCTAGTTATTTGTTTGATAAAAACTAGCATTACTTTAATTCGGTTTAGTACGTGTGTACAAGAACATAGTAATAACATACTTTTGTTATTATCTTGGATTGAATTACAAAACGGTAAGGGGTAATTCTTATAATCCTATAAACCCTAATTAGGGTTCATCCTAATTACTAGTTTGTGGATTTGATTCTTGTTCGGCTAGAATCAAGAAAGGTACGCATACTTTATTCTTTAGTTAATTAATTATTCATTATATGTTCCTATACGCCTCGCACTTACTTTGATGTTTATTGTTTATATTTATGATTGTCATGTTATATAATTCCAACAAAGGGCATCACGAGTCATTGGTTTTAATGAGTAATTAATTACTAAACACGTAAAAACGGATATTGTATTGTGTTTGATATGATTTATTCTAGGGTTTTGGTTATGATTATATAAACCCTAATTTTAGGGTTAAGGATTTTGCCCTAATTTGGTTTTAAAAATCTATTATGGATCGAAAATTTTTTTTGGGTGGAAACCCTAAAATTTTTAGTCGATTTCCTAAATTTTTTAGGGTTTATATTAATTGTTATGTTATCAATATCGAAACCTAGATTTAATATATATTTGTTACGTGATAAATTCATGAATAAAGTGTTATGTGACATGGAATTGTATGCGATCTTGTGACTTTATTGAATAATTGTTATGTTATATCCATGATGATACATGCATGTTTGTCATGGATAGTTGCTTGTATTATTATTTAATTGTTAAGATTGGATTAATTGTTAAGTTTTATACACATGTATATTTATTTACGATAAATCTTGAATTGGGGAAGACTCCAATTACATATATTAATGAATCAATTATGTGCAATTTGGTATATTATTAATTATGGGTTTACGCAATCGATTCTTCGATGTATGTGGCTCACTCTCAATTGAGAGAGTGAAAGCCCTAATTAATATATACGTTAATTTAACCTAGACATTGATTATTAATAGGGTTTTATCGAATAAGTTGCATGTGGCTACTTGTTTACACGTATAAATTGTTTATTATGTGCGCATTGTTTTTAGTTGTTTATATTTTTTATTGGTATTACTTGTTTGTTTATTATGTGCGACGCTTTTAAGCAAAGGGTAATTTTGAATAGAAAATAATACTGAACTAAACAATGGTGAAATTTGATTTGTTTTGGAAGAGTTAAGTTTTCAATAGTTTAATTGATTGGTGACTTTGGTACAATGATGAACGGCTCACCCATTCGAATGAACTATAAAGGGTTATTTAAGAAGTGCGCATAATCACCGAATGGATGTCTAAGGTTATGCGTTTGCGCTTACCGGTCCTCTCGCCTCCGTAAGTTCGAATGGAGCTACTTAGTAAGCCATAAAATGTACAAGCTCATCTTAAGGCGAATTAGTTTTAATTCCATGCGCCACTTTGGTAATTATCCGAAACACTAAGTGTTTACACTTATGCAAAAGTACGGTATAATGGATGATAATTAACACTAAATTCCTTGATTGGTGAACCCAATACCTCAATCAAAACTTTGATAATTTGATCTTTATGAATTGGTAATAAAAAGTTTTTTTTATTAAATTTATGTTACAAGATGAATGCATGACATCTTTGTACATATTTGATTTGACCACATAAAATCAAAACTAGTACCCTTTTAAATTAAGAATATGCCATCTAATTAAAAGGAACACTTGAAGTTGCAATTTATGTCATGAGAGTACTTGGCTAGATTGTGATGGAGAGGTAAATCTCTATGTAAAGTGAGATCTTGCATGGACATATTTGCAGTTCTTTAAGTTAGACACTTAAGTTGAGTAGGAAGTGAGATCTTGGACTCAATGGCATAAGATGGGATAAAACATGTTTATATTTGCAATAGCGTTGGAAAATATAAATCCCATAATGATCTAGGAGTTGGAAATTGTTTGCCAATTAATGTTCGACAGATTACCTTATTATATGCGTTCGTTGCTAGCAGATCAACTGATGTAATGAACCTATGATAATTTGGATCCTAGTTTTCGAGAAAATTCTATGGTTATATGAATATTACCTTGGGTATTTTATTTTCTTGAAAAGTTTAATTATCGAAAATACTAAAATTGAATTTTGCTAATTCTTTAAATGTATTAATGCAACATTAAATCGTAAACGAGGTTATTCTTGTATTGGTAAATTGATCTACACCGTAAGGGTTTTTGGTAGAGTCAACTTTGCTAAGAGAATAAACCTAGTCCTCTTTTCACGCGAAAGAGTGAGATTCAACCCTATTCCTTTTCATGAATGAAGAAAGGTATGATAGGACAATTAGAATTGTCTAAATTCTAAATACATAACTCGTAAGCAAATTTTAATAGTTAAGAAAATTGCATATGTTCGAGTTATTAAATTAGAAGCTAGACTAATTCTTCGTATAATTGGTAAAAGACAAACTAGCATATTTTATCTAGTTGTTGTGCTTTGACCATTTAAAAGTACTACTTACAATTGTTGGAATAGTAGAACTATTAAGAAAGATATTGCATGCCCAATTTTCAAGTTAATAGCATTGATGGATAAATTCATCATCTACATAGTAGAATACATTATTTTAAGTACATTTGTAATTGTTATGTATGGACTTTCTCAAAGGTGTAGGAAAGTAAATAGAACGATATTTTCTTTCACTGGTTAATGCAATACTTACAATGTTGTCAAATCCAGTGGGAGTATTTTGTTCTTATTACTGAATAAGGAATTAATGTAATGATCTCTTATTCAGTGGGAGTTACAAGCTTTGTCATCTTGGTAGTAACCCGATTATCTCTAGAATGTCTTAAGATAATTACTTTCCACTTGTAGACACTTATGTTTTCAAGGATAGTCATGTACGCTTCCTTATTAGACAATGAAGTGGTTCTACATCTACTAGTTATGCTAATATCAATGACACAATCATATTAGTCACATAAACAAACATATGTCGTGTTGTTTATTCGCTACATGATGTTGTTCCATGCACAAGTGGGAGAAATCTATATTGTGTGCAAGGTACAACATATAAGTATATGATTTAACGGATTCTCTTGACCGCAAGGTAAGAGACTAACGTTCTAATATAACTTGTACATATCTAATTCAAGAAACACTTGGTGTTACAATTTACGTCATGTGAGAACTTGGCGAGATTGCAACAACAAAGTAAATCTCTATGTAAAGTGAGATCTTGCATGGACATATTTACAGTTTCTAAATTAGACAAGTATTTAGAACATGTGTCAAAATGATATATAAGACTACTTCAAATTAAATATTTATGTATTATTAGAATGACATAAAAATTAAATAAAGTAATCTAATCCTACTTCAATTTGTTTATTTATGTATTTTGGAATGACATAAATGAAAAATAATGTAGTCCTACATTATTGTGAAGAAAATAAATTAACTTGAAATTACTATTGAAACCAAAAGTTGTGTTCATAATTACTTTAGTTAAACATGTTTATGATTCATTGTAAAGACATAAACATAAAGTCTTTTAAGACTTATAATAAAGTAAGCCGTTAACTTGTTATGTTTTTAATTAAGACGATACAAGAAGTCATTGAGTTGATCAATGATTTATAACGTATAATGGGATTATAACAGTTTATGTTTCTTGTTGAGACATGGATATGAAGTAACTTGGTTAAAGAGTACTTGTGTTATAAAGCATGTAATTGGCTTGGAAAGTCTATTATACCATTAAGTTGACTTAGTTGGTAAATAGGTAAGCCAAAAGGAATATGTTTATCTTATATATTGTTAGATTGTCTTACAATATTAATTCTAATGAATACCACAAGTTGATGGTATGTTCGTTAGGAGAATCAAACTCTATTTGATTTGTTTGATTCAAGATAACCATAACTTCTTTCTTAAAAGTAACAAGGTTAGAATATTGAGTATGGATTGAATATACTCAATATGACTCCAACCTAGAAGATTAATAAAACACCATTTCATTATGGAATGTGATGAATCACATTAAGTTTTAAAGTTGAAGATTCGAATTTGTTAAACTACTTATGAATAGGTTATTAACAAACTAATGTCAAGAATTATCAATGTGTATTTGTAATGTCCCAAATAGAGAACAATGTAGTTTTGCTCTAATTGCTAAGTATATATAGATAGTCTATATATTGCAAAAGGCAAGTGGGAGTTTTTATCTTGAAAGATAAAATTACAAAATACATAATCTTCTAAAACACACTAGTAAATATCATGATGAGGTTAGACATGTAAATGATAGACCTCATGATGATGGAATTTTCATTCATAGATCTGCAAGGATATCTCGGATATTTGACTTATATGTTTGAGAAATATGAGTTACTGGATTATAGTAAACCCGATAATCATTATGATGGATTACCAAATATTGAATTGGGTAAATAACTCATACTATGAATGTTAAAGATGTTGTCCATGAAGATAATCAATTTTGGAAATTTGGTTTGTCTTAATAGTTAGACTAGAGAATGGAAATGAGTTTCTTCAAAGAGGTAGAAATCATATGGACAATATTGTACACATATTTAATACATGTTTTATGACAAGATTATTAATCATACTTAAGCAATTAATTGTGATTGAATATTCTTTTCTAGACACATTAAATATATAAAGATGATAATTGTCATACTTGTTTTCATTAATATGAAATATGACAATGGAATATCAAAACTCTTTCTTGAGAAATTACTTGAGCGAGGACGGTAAGTAATTGAAAGGTTTTTTGAATTCATATAATCTTTGGAAGTGTACAGTGCAATAATTCATGAATGGATAAATGCATGCATCTATGAAATTATTCTTATATTTAATTATTAAATTCTAGTTTTGATTTATAATTGAAATAAGATAAATTTTAAGTATTCCCGAAAGCTAGTGGGAGTATTATGTTAAGGTTTTAAATCTTATATGTTGTATAACATATGAGAAGTAACATTCCTTGAAAGCTAAATGTTAAGTCTTAGATTGAATGAAACTTCACTTGTAAGATTTAAGAATTAAAACATACAACCTTGGAATATATGTTTATTATTAATAAACATGTGCAGTAAAAATAAATGATTCTAATAAAACATGATATATCATTTGGGAAATGGATAAATATTTTTTTACAAGATAGAACGTAAATGAAGTCTAAGTTTGACCTGTAGATTCATCATGTACATCATGTAGTGTATTAAAATTGTTGTATCATTCTTGAATAAGAAGTGATTTGACAACATTGATATCTAACTAAAAGTTATTAGATAACTTGTGTAATGAATATTCTAATAGAATTACATCCTTAAAACCTGGAATTGCTCCTAGATTCTATGGATGAACAATATGTCAAATGTTGTGAAAATTGTCATCAGCTTTAAACTTGAAAGTTAGGAAAGCATCAAACATTACACAATAAGATATTAAAGTTTACGGAGTTTTAATGAGCATATTGTTGTTTGCATACAATGATGCTGGTTTAATTGAGATGACACTCAATACTAGTCATGGTAGGATTTCATCCTTGTTAATGGCCATGTGAACTAGTGGTGCTTATCTAAGAGCACGCTTGCATTATACATTAAAAGAATAAGAATACTTTAAACTTTGAAATGTTTGAAAGTTTAAATTGTCATAAATTGGTGATAGAGGATGTCACACACTTTATGAATTATTATGTGGATTGTTGAATGCACACATACAAGGACTTCATTAATTGAATTCTTGAAATAAGTATTCTCAAAATTACGATAGATCAAGTTGGTTGATTTATGCCTTGTCAACAAGTATGATTGTCATTACTTGAGGTATAATTCATCAACTGGAATTTTCATGCATTGATCTATTTGGTATTTGGATAAGGGATGTTAAACAATTGTTATAATATAAATCAAATACTTGGTATGTTTGATTTTATAATATATTGTATCCTATATTTGCATGTTTAATCCATGAATAAATTTATTTATTCTAAATCGTCCATTGTCAATTAATGATATGGGAGTATCATTAAACTAAGACAAATCGAGAGATATGGTAGAATATACTTGAAAGTATATTGATGAGAATGCATACCATTTTCGATGATATTCAATGAATTGAATATAGGACTTATCCCAACTACATAATTTACTTTGTGGATATTGTTATAAGTAAATTATGAATAGTTATCCTCGACTTGAGATACCGGATAAGTGTCATGAATGTAGTGCACTTCGTGGAACAACTTAACGCTATACGTGAATCGGTAGTCATAAGGGTTGTTTCTGAAGTGTTGCAAAGTTTGTGGGTTATTCTCGTAGTCAAGATAGAATTTGTTCCTTCAAATTTATTTTGGAGTTTAATATTCTTTGGGCCCTCGTAGGGTTGACAAGATGTTTGCATGGCCATGCCCAAAGTTCTCCCCGAATATGTTCGGAAGATTTGGTAATCTTGCTCAATCACTAACAACGAGAAATGTAATGGTTGAATAAAGAATGACTTAATTCCATATCTTTATTTAACATGGTATTAGAAACAAAGGATAATAATAATGAGAAATCATTAAAAGGTTTTCCAGGAGCCTTGCTCGAGTTGTACTAGAGGCATCGAAGTGTTGCTAGACGCTAACCGAATGTGATCACTCTATTAAGATATATCCAAGTGGGAGCTGTTGGTTTTATGGATATAAATTAGTAGACGTGAGTTAGGATCGAACTCGAGACTATGGGATTGCACACTTTACGTATGAGAATTTAAAGTTAATAATTAAATATAAATGTTGTATTTATTTATTTATTAAACGAAATAACTAACGAACGTTAAGTAATTAATGTAATGGACTAACGGGCGTTAAAAGTATTTAGAAAAGGACTTAATTGCAAAGATTGGGAAGGTTCTGGAATCCCTATGGGATGCCATGAATTGATCGGCCCAAAGAGAAAAGGAAACAACCTCAACTTGTTCACCAAGTTTAGTTGGGTATATATACAAGGCTAGGGGTCTTGTTTTTCCATCTCTTGTGCACATTGCTTAAACCCTAAAATTGTTTTGTGTGTGTTTTGTTCTTAAACCGATCGTACATCCCTTTAGGGTGTCGATCTTCAAACCTTTTCCACATCTAGTTATTTGTTTGATAAAAACTAGCATTACTTTAATTCGGTTTAGTACGTGTACAAGAACATAGTAATAACATACTTTTGTTATTATCTTGGATTGAATTACAAAACGGTGAGGGTAATTTTATAATCCTATAAACCCTAATTAGGGTTCATCCTAATTACTAGTTTGTGGATTTGATTCTTGTTCGGCTAGAATCAAGAAAGGTACGATACTTTATTCTTTAGTTAATTAATTATTCATTATATGTTCCTATACGCTACGATGTTTATTGTTTATATTTATGATTGTCATGTTATATAATTCCAACATCATCAAGATCGGATCTTATTTGAATCACTTGTTTTATTGATGTTTTGAAAGAAAAGTGTGTGATTTTATAAAAATGGGGTATTATTTATAAAGGGTAAAATTTTTATTTGTTTTTTTTTTTTTTAATCCAACCGTTGGAGGATATTAAATTTTTTTATTGTTTTCCAACAAGGAGAAAGTGGCGAGGAAATGCGGTGTGGTGGCGGACAATGGCGAAGGTGCCACCTCGGACCGGCGAGCCTCCCTCGTTGCCATACCCTGTGCTCTTATAGTTATACTTTGATAGTTCATAGATAATCTTTATGATGGCCCAAAAGTTAATCTCTTTCTTTCTGGATGCTAAAATTCTAGCAAGTCTAGCTTTCCTAAAACTTAGTATATTCATTATGTTTATTTAGAGCATACTATAGTCTATAGGGACAAGCCATAGCGATAATAAGTTGCCTCTTTTGATAATTTTTTGGTCGTTGCAACTTCATTACAGTGAGACCGACGATGGCTCCTGTTGAAACCACAGCCGAGTTTGAGGAAATCGTTTCAGGGACTCAAAGAAAGTATTACATGTTAGGCGGAAAGGTGGTGTTGGTAAAACAAGCTGTGCTGCTTCACTTGCTGTCAAATTCTCGGATTGACAGTTTAAACCTGAGTAGGTTATCCTGTCTCTATCTTTCTCTTAACTACCAGTACTGATAATTAGCATTTTTTCTTAATGAAATTGTTTATGAAACAGAGTTGTGTGTTATATTGATATCATCGTAAAGTGAAAGTGAAATATTTGTCTCATTAGTGGACTATGTTGTTAAGAATATGAATTTATGTTAGAAATCTTGAATTGGTCCAAGCAAGGAATCTTCATTTACAAAATGTCTCATACTTGCTTCCCTGCTACCCACAGCAGCATGAGATCGGTGCTATCCCATATGTCGGTTGTATCTCCAAGGATGATTATGTTCATCGTTTTAGTACTTAGTCATGCAAAGTTGGCTTTGTACAAGCACAAAACGAAGAAGCATCAGCCCTTTTAGAATGGAAAGCAAGCCTTGACGGACAAAGCCAATCAGCGCTCGTATCTTGGGCTAAAGACAATAATCCTTGCCAAAGCTGGATTGGGATCAATTGTACAAACGGAAATTTATCGGAAAGTGGCGTGACCCATATTAGTCTTGGAAGTCTTGGCCTAAAAGGTAATCTTTTGAATCTTAATTTTGGGTCATTAGGTTATCTTCAAGTTTTGGATCTTCATAATAATTTGCTCTTTGGGTCTCTTCCTTCCGGCTTGTCCAATGTTTCCCAACTAAGAGTTCTTACCTTGTCTTACAACGACTTCTCAGGAGTGATTCCTTTGGAGATAGGAGACCTAAGATCATTAGAATTCCTATATTTGCAGTCGAACAGGCTTACTGGTAATATACCGTATACGATAGGTAACTTAACCAAATTAGTTCACCTTTACCTATTTCAAAATAACCTTTCTGGATCAATACCAAAAGAAATTGGGATGCTGCCAATCAGGAATTTAGAGAATCTTGACTTCTCGTCTAACAATCTCACTGGGGAAATCCCTTCTTCTTTAGGAAACTTAACTCGTATGTATTTCTTCTATCTATACGATAATAAACTTTCAGGTACAATCCCAGCAGAACTTGTAGGTGCATACGATCTCATGGACCTCCAGATTTCTAATAATCTTCTCACTGGTTCAATCCCAGCATCGTTCAGAAACTTAAGTAAAATTAGAAGGTTCTCGGTTGATAGCAACATGCTCTCTGGTTCTTTACCACAAGTTGGTGAATTAATCGAGTCATTCACAGCAAGCGATAATTATTTCTCAGGTCATATACCTGCAGAAATTGGAAATGCAAAAAGTTTGGTTCAGTTATACCTTTCTAGAAATCATCTGTCGGGTCCAATTCCTGAAACAATTGGAAATATATCGTCCCTTATATTTCTCAATCTTGATGACAATATGTTTCATGGAACCCTCCCAGCAGTTCCTGTTAGCATAATTGCGTACTCTATTAAGAATAACACAATGACAGGAGATTTACCTTCTTCGATCTGCCACTCGAATTCCATACAAATTTTTCATGTGTCGGATAATAACATCACCGGTGAGATCCCCGAGTGTTTCAAGAAAGGCAGTAGCTTGACTAGCCTAAACCTCAATAACAATCGATTACAAGGGTTGGTGCCAAGAAGCCTGGTGAATTGTAGACTTCTAGAAGTTCTTGATCTTGGAAAAAACATGATAAGCGACACGTTTCCCTCTTGGCTTGCATCTCTTCCACAGCTACAAGTTCTTGTTCTGAAATCTAATAGGCTCTATGATGCTATCGAAACGTCAAGCAGTGAAACTCCCTTTAATAAATTACGAATCCTTGATCTCTCTAGAAACTTGTTTACCGGTCTTTTGCCCTCAATGTACTTTGAGAAATTCGAAGGGATGATGGATATTGATGGAAAACTCCCGACGCCATTATACATGGGTTGGAAGAATTGGAACGGAATATACCAAGATAGCGTCGAGCTAATAGTGAAAGGAAGGGAGTTAAAATTTGAAAGAATTCTCACTCTATTGACGGCTGTAGACCTTTCAAACAACAAATTTGAAGGAGAGATTCCAAGCAACATTCGAATGCTTAACTCTCTTCGATATCTCAATCTTTCTCACAACCAACTTAAAGGACAGATCCCTGCGATGCTTAGAAACTTGTCAAAACTCGAGTCTCTAGATCTCTCTTCAAACCAACTCAAAGGAAAGATTCCTGTAGAGCTTGCTAGCCTAACATTTCTGGTCGTATTCAATGTTTCAAGCAATCAACTCTCGGGAACTATTCCTCAAGGAGGACAATTTAATACATTCGAGAACAATTCATACCAAGAAAACCCCGCATTGTGTGGATTTCCATTGCCAAGATGTGGAAACAAAGAAATGCCAACTCTACCAGTGTCACCGCAACATGAAGATTCTTCTTCGACCTTTTTTAATGGATTTACATGGGAATCTGTTGTTCTGGGATATGGTTGTGGCGTTGTACTTGGCGTAGGTTTAGGATGTCTTATGTTCGTGTTGGGAAAACCATATTGGGTTATGAAGTTAGTTAATGAACAGAGAAAAGAGAAATGATTGAAATAAAAGAAAGAAAAAACACTACACATGTTATCAACCCATCTTTCTTTTGGTGTTTGTTGTTTGTACGGACCGGGTTCAATGTTTGTTTAATAACATCATATTGTAAGATAGTACCCCATCTAGCTTGTCGTTGGCGTGTTTGTACAGACTGGCCAGGTGTTCGTTGTTGTTGTATTTTGTTAGATTTGGGCGTTGTGAAAGACGGGTGGTTCGTGTTTGAAAAATGCTGGTTAGTGATTTTATGTTATTTGCTTCTTCAGGTGTTTGTTTGTTAACAACAACAAAAGTGTATGCTTTCTTTCTGGCGTTTACATGTACATTTATTTATATGCATATATAATTCTGTTTGTTGTCTTATACTCTTTGTGAACGTTGCTGTGATAAATTCGCATAAGGTCGAAAACATGTTGGATATTATTAACGAGAGCTTGTATCGGTTTGGTTCCGTCCCAAAAGACTAAGGCTGAAGACAAGTAAAGCCATAATGTGTAGACATTTTTTAGCAAAAGACTAAACTTTTTTGATGAACAAAATTCAATCCGTGTTACTATCATATTTGTGTTCCATAAACAAACTTTATTAAATTAAATTTTTTATTCGAATAGCAAGTTAGAATTCTATCAAATAGGTCATGGCACAGAGTGTCCTAAAGATACGTCTTATTTGGTAGCTTCAGAGTGTTGGCTTTAGATGAATCGTATGACTATAACTATTAGCGCCTTAGCGGTATGAAAGATTTAAAATCAGTTGCTGATAATGCTGATGTTTAAGGCATTACTTCCATGAGTACAGAAAACAAAACAAAACATAATTGAAGATTCGCTGAATGGTAAAGGTCAAAAAGAGACTATCCACCTTTTTTTTTTCGAGTGAAAAAGGTGAACTATATATTAACTTTCCAAAAATATTACATCAAATAGGAAGAATGGACTTGGACATCACCCGATCCATGAAATACAACTAAGATATACAACAGAAAATACAACTAAGAAACATAGAGCTAGATCCATCCGATATCAGATACAAGATACCATTATCTAAAATGACAAAAGAACTTCATAACTCTAATGCTGCTATAAAGCCTCGGCAGATCAGGCAATCCAACAGTGTTCACCATTATACTTTTTCACCATACCATAACCTCGTGATTACATCCACTTTGAGATATCAATATAAGGCATTCAACCATCATCCACAATACCATATATGATCATCTCAAAGGGCAGTTTCATGTAAGTTATATGTTACCACCGGAAATCAATTTTATGATGATTTGCAGCTGTCATCATTATCTTATTTTGCAGCTGTCAAAAACTAATTCAGTTTCAACCGAGTTTTGAGATCGCTGGGTTCTCTCCTATCGAGCCCTATTTATCTTACCTACAATAGGTCGTCAAGGTAGAAGGTCTCCTAAGCAAGAGGCTGATTTTGCACTTAACGGACCCATAACTAGATCACAGACCCGGGACCGTAACATTATAGCTCCCATTGCTCATAAAAAAGGGCTCTACCCATATTGGCTACATTTCGTGATACAGCGTAGTAGCAGCTAGACTAGCAGCAGCCACCTCACTAGCCTAGCTAAAACCAACAGCTGAATAAGGCATCACCAACTGAGGAACACACACCCTTAATGAGACTACCCATTACCTCCTGTGATAGCATAATGTAAGGACCAAGTAGGTTCATCTTTCACTCCTCACTATTCCTTACAACTTATGCTATCCTCCAAGTTCATTCTACTCTTCACACACAGGGAACCTACTTTATGACCCAACAGCTACTTTGAATCCAATATCATCTTGAAGATACTTATCATTACCTAACAAAGGCCAAACAATAAGCTCCACAATTTGATTATAGACTGAAAGTAGAGAGAGTCAAGATACAAGGCCATCTGTAAGGAACCATGTCCTCTACTCTATGGCCATAAGACCACTCCCTACAATGACTATGCTCGAGTAATATGCTAATATACAAACTGTTGGGACTTAAATAATGTTGGCAAGTTTGGCCACTTATGAAGCACAAAGGTATTACACTTGAAGCCGCAAGTGATAGTATTTATAACAAAGCTATTGGTACAAGTTAGAGTAGCACTTGTATTTGAGATAAAGTTTGACCTGATCATATGGTTAGCAACCACCCATTATCTCCTTATATTTTGGGAGTGGGTTATCACGACTACAATTTTCTTTGCTATATAGAGATAGCAGAATGTGTATCAAGAGATAACGAAAATAACAAACATATTCACTCAAGAAACACATAGCTTTGTGTTAGTTTTATGGATATAAATTAGTAGTCGTGAGTTACGATCGAACTCGAGACCACGGGATTGCACGTTTTACGTATGAGAATTAAAGTTAATAATTAAATGTAAAATGTTATATTTATTTATTAATTACACGAAATATATAACGGGCGTTAAGTTAATTAAGTGTAATGGACTAACGATCGTTAAATGTTGAATGGAAGGACTAGATTGCAAAATAGAGATTGGGAAGGTTCCGGAATCCCTTTGAGATAGCCAAACCGATCGGCCAAAGGGGAATCCCCCAAACTTAACTTGGTAACAAAGTTATCTTGTGTATAAATACAAGGCCTAGGGTCTTTGTTTTGCATCTCTTGTACTCATTGTCTAAACCCTAAAATTATTTTGTGTGTTTCTTTGTTTCAATCGGTCGACCACCTCCCAAGGGTGTCGAAACTTTTGTTTTTCCAAAACAAATATTTCCGTGTGATTAAAACTAGCATTACTTTAATTTGATTTAGTACGTGTACAAGAACGTGGTACTAACATACTTTTGTTGGTATCTTGGATTGAATTACAAAATCGGTAAGGGGTAATTCTTATAATCCTATAAACCCTAATTAGGGTTCATCACTTGCTAGTTTTGTAGAATTGATTCTTGTTCGGCTGGAATAAAAAGTGCATGCACGTTTATGTTTATGTTAGTTAATTATTCATTAATCGTTCCTATCGCTTCCGCATGTTTCTTTGATGTATTATGTGTTTTATATATGATTGTCATAATATATAATTCCAACAGTGGCATCACGAGTCATTGGTTTAATGAGTAATTAATTACTAAACACGTAAAAAACGAATATTGTATGTTGTTTGATATGATTGTTCTATGGTTTTGGTTATGATTATGTAAACCCTAATTTTAGGGTTAGGGCTTTTGCCCTAATTTGGTTTAATTTTTTTTATCGACAAAATTTTTTTATGGGTCGATACCCTAAATTTTTTTAGTCGATTTCTTTAAATTTTTTTTAGGGTTTATATATAATTGTTATGTTATCGATATCGAAACCTAGAATTAATGTATTTGTTACGTGATAAATTCATGAGTAATGGTTATGTGTCATGGAGTTGTATGCGATCTTGTGACTTACTTGAATAATTGTTATGTTATATCCATGATGATACATGCATGTTCGTCATGGATGGTTGCTTTCTTCAAGGTACGCTCACCATAATACAGTACAATTCTTCCGAACACCCCATAAAACATCAGGCTTCAAACCAATCTTCTTAAATCTTTTTTCCCCAGTAAAGATGGGATTCAACAACCAGTAAAGATGGGATTCAATCATTGCCTCCTGTCGTTTTCCCCAAATCTTCTCTAACCCAAAATCTTTCCCCACTTTTCAAACCCTTATTTACAAAATCCCAATTTATCCTTTTTTTTTTCGTGTGCTTCTGTGTTTTTGATGGGAGATTCAGATTGGCATGTGGTTAATCGAAAGAACCGTCATTCAGTGTTTGAGAGATTGAAACCCTCTCAAACACAAAAATCAAACGTGGACGAATTGGCGAAGATTTCCTTATCCGTGTATGTTTCGAACTTTCCTTCTCATCTTACGGTACGAGAGCTGTGGAATATTTGCGGTAAGATGGGTACTCTTGTGGATGTCTATACTGCTAAGCGTAAGAATCATTTAGGGCAAATGTTTGCTTTTTGACGTTTTATTAAGGTGTCTAATGTTACGCCCCCAAAACGGAAATTTTGAAACTTTTATTAATGACATGGATGACACGACTCACATTACGTTTTTACAAAACATCCATTAGAATGGACCACAAAGAAGGAAAATTTGGAAGGTTATCTTGTTAGTTTGAGTTGAAAAGAAAGGACTTAGTTAATTCAATCAGATGGGCAGACGCCGTTACCCACATTACGTGACGTCGTCCGCCTTAAAGAAATGTCAGGTCAATAAACCCAGACTTTTAAGTCTGACGGCTCAGAAGGTTTTTAACCCGATGGCGTCAGGTTCTAAACGCGACGCCATCGCTCTTTGAAATGCGACGCCGTCTAAGACTCAACATAGCCTGACGGCTCAGAAGGTTTTTAACCTGACGGCGTCAGGTTCTAAACGCGACGCCATCTAGAACCTGACGCCATCGCTCTTTGAAATGCGACGCCGTCGAGACTCAACATAGCCCGGCGGCTCGGAAGGTTTTAACCCGGCGTCGGGTTCTAAACGCGACGCCATCGGGGCCCGGACTGCACATTTTGTGCGATTCTTTACTTAGACCCAACAAAAGTTACATATCACTTTGAACATTATAAGATAAACGAGGACCATACAATTTGTACATAAACCATCATTAGCCCATTTAACACTTATTTGACCCATTCAACCAAAAATGGGTAGAAATACACTTTAATCCAAACACCCTTTTTAAATTTACCATGACTTCCAATTTGACCAATTAAAATACTAAAACGACTATGAGACATACTTGTCGATTAATGACACTTTACAAAACCATAAAAAGACTCACGGGGGTACAAAGTCATCACACGAGCTCGGTATCTACCTAGCTCCTATTATGACATATTACATCTTCGATAATCATTCCATGATCCAACACCCAATCCAAGCCATATCGCTTCAAGCACATTAACCTACAATAACATTAACAACTATAACATGTAAGCGATAGCGCTTAGTAAGTAATTGATTAATATATATATATATATATATATATATATATATATATATATATATATATATATATATATATATATATATATATATATATATATATATATATATATATATATATATACATTCTTATAACATCACAACCACATAATCCTAACATACAATTTATCAATTAGCACATAAAATATATAACCCATACCTTAGCCATTCAATAATTCCAAGATATATCTATAACCACTTAACACAACATTAATCGCATTCTATAACATTTTCATATTAACCATATAGTAACCAAGTTACTTACCTTAGCTAGCCAAGCTAAGCTATTATGAGATTATCATCATCTTCCATCATCTCCATCGTCAACGCCATCCAAAGCTAACATCCTTAACACATAATCAAAATATACTTAAAACATAAACAATAAACTATAGTCATGGTTTACACAACCATTAGGCTTTCATAACATCCTCTAATCATCACATAATCATATATTTGATTATATGATGATTTACCCATAATAAGATTCCTCTAAGATTACTATAATTCTTCTTTTAATCAAACCTTATGATCATAACATGATCATATCCAATTTACCCAATTACTTCAATTAAATAAAAAGGGTTTCACCCAATTACACTATATTATCTTAATTAGTGTTTAAAAACCACAATTACCCAAAACCCCCAACTTGGATACATGAACCCTAACTCTTAAATTTACAATTAATTACAATTAGAGATACTTACTTGCACAAGAGTGATAGAAACTAGTTTATTAGTTGATTGGGAACACTAATCCCATCCCAATTGATCATCATTCTTGCTATCATTTTTCCCTCTCTTTTTCTAAACCGACTTTCACTAATCTCCTGGAACTTTGAGAAGCCTAACTTAATATACTTGTAGCTTTCTTCATTTTAAATTTATATTAATATTTGGCACTTTTGGTCCTTCAAGTTCCTTTCCTTCTATTTTGGCCACAAGACACTTATTTCAAGTTTACAATGTGGCAACTTATGTCCCCCTCATTTATATAACTATAACATAACATTTATAAATTATTATTTTGACTATCGGGTTAACTAGTTAATTCCGTCAAGTCCTTAGACCATATTCATCTAGGGTAAGGCCTATTTGTATTTCGGGATACGGGTGTAACATCTAATTCAAAAACTCTAATTGATTCGTTGTCTAATGTGTGGATTGGGAAATTGCGATTACATGCCAATGTGGCTAGGTTTGATAGGAATGTGACTGTCAAACCCCCTCATGTTAGTGAGAAGGCTGACAACGGTGTGCAACCTAACAAAGCTCATGTGGGTTCTGTTAAGGACTTAGGTGCTACTAATACATTTGCTTTTGTTTTGAATGTTGGAAGAAGAAACACAAATGCTGTTGTCGAATCGCATCCAACCATTATACTTGATGAGGAGTGTTTTATGGAGCGTGACTTTTCCTGTTCTTTAATGGGAAAAATCAAGGATGTAAACGCCTTAACAAACCAATACTTAATACTCTCCAACGAAGGTTATGAGAACGTTAATGTCACTCACTTGGGCGGAATGTGGGTTCTTTTAGACATGGGTTCCATTGAAACTAAATACAAAATTCACAAACATGTTGGTATTGGATCGTGGTTCACTGAGTTAAAGCCTGCTTGTAATTCATTTGTGAGTGATGAACGAATCACTTGGATATCCATAGAAGGACTCCCTATTATAGCGCTGACTCGTAACACTTTTGCTAGAATTGTTTCCTCTTGGGCTGAACTGATTGATGTGGACGAACCTGAAAGTACGACATTGTCCTACAAGAAGTTGTGTGTGAAAGTTAAATCTAATGTGACCATCAATGGTAAGGTTAAAGTTATTGTGAAAGGGAAAATATTTTGGATTCAAATTAAAGAGCTTGAAACATGGGTTCCTAAATTCATTGAAGCGAAGAAGGATGACCTCTATTCTGAGGATGAGCTTGATGGGGAAGATAAGGAGAATAGTGATTCTGAATTGGATATTGATAATGAAGTTGAACATGTTTCTGAATCTAGTTGCATGAATGAATATGGGAACGATTAGACTTCTAAAAAAATCTCCAACAGGTAATGATCAGTCGGCTTCTGATAAATCTGATGATCCTTTTGGATTGTACAAGATTTTGAAAAGAAATACTGATAAGGTGGCTTCGGAAAGTGTTGACCCTCAGTTTCCCCCAGGGTTTACACCTGATGTTGCTGAGGTAAATGTTGTGGACGCTGATACAAATAAGGTTCTCCATCCTAAGATCGATATGGCTAATAACAATAAATATGTTTCTAGTGCTACCAGGGGGTACAATGGTGCATCGAAGATAAAATCAGGAGGTTCTTTGTTGGATGTGATAGATGAATTGATTAAAGTGGGGCAAACAATGGGCTACAATATGGAAGGATGCATGCATAATATTGAAGCTATTATTGGCTCACAGGGAGATGGTAAGGTTATTACATGAATTTCTTGTCCTTAAATATTCAAGGCCTTGGTCATAAGGCTAAGAAAGGGTGGATACAGGAGTTGAACACGAAACATCATGTAAATTTTGTAACTTTACAAGAAACAAATATGGAGACGATGGATCTTTTTTCTATTAAGGCGCTTTGGGGGAACTTCTCTTTTGATTATGTCCATAGTCCTTCCGTTGGTTTTTCAGGAGGCATCTTATGTGTTTGGGATCCGAATGTATTTATCAAAGACAGTTCTACTATATCTGACTACTTCGTGGCCATAAGGGGAAATTGGGTTGCTTCGTCTACTCAGATTCTTATTATTTCTGTTTACGCCCCTCAAGAGCTACAGAAAAAAGGGAATTATGGGATTTTCTTCATCATATGATCGATTATTGGGACGGCGAGTGTGTTCTTATGGGAGATTTTAATGAAGTTCGTACGCAACATGAAAGATATGGTACCGTGTTTAATTTACATGGTGCTAATGCTTTTAATAGCTTCATTAATACGACGGGCTTAGTTGATCTTCCCTTAGAAGGTTATTCTTATACTTGGTCTCATAAATCTGCTTCCAAGATGAGTAAATTGGATAGATTTCTCATTACGAAAGGCTTATTGACAATTTTTCCTTTCTTATCGGCTTTATGTCTTGATAGACATTTATCTGATCACCGCCCTATTCTTATGCGTGAGTTGTGTTAATACAAATAAGCCGTAAAAACGTTTATTTATATTTTACGATCTTCTAATGTTTTGTCGATAACAAACGTAAAATCATTTTAACGAAACAAATAAAATACGTAAATGGTTTGAGCCAATAGTTTTCTAACACACTTACGTTTTCACATAAAACCCTAAAACAAGTATAAGTGATTTTATGATTTAATAATATATATGTACAACAATTAGTGTTTACATATTGGGCAAATATATACATAACTAGTATGTATTATAATGGGTAATACAATTGGGTAGAAACTTAAGTATTTGACCCATTGACCAAATACATTGAATGTAGTTGGGTACAACCCAAAGTCCATGACCCATACCCATGGAACTTGACCCATAGCCCATTGCATAACATCATGCTTAAGTCAAACATGGTTTTAATCCATGTCCCATAGTTTTAATCCATGAACCATGGACTAGATGCATTGCATCTTGGAGATACATTGTATCTAGTTGGATACCCATGATCCATAAACCATGACCCATGACCCATGACCCAAAACCCATGGGCAAAATGGAGCGTCCCACGGATCCCCAGTATTACACTGGACGGATCCCTAAAGTGAGGGATCTGTGGGATCCGTGGAACAGTAGATGTTTTTCTTCAATAAATAGTGAGCCATTTCTTCCTTTTGGGTTGCCACTCCCACACATACTTTCTCCAAGTATTGTAACCTTCTAACCACAGATCCTATAGGATCTTTCTATGTGGTTTGTCTTTTGTTTTTGTGTGATTCTATAGGTTCCTGTTAAAGGCGAGATCACCACTTATTGAAGTCAAGCAAGCTCAAGTCCATGAGTTGCCATGCTTCGTCATCTTCAAGACAACTGAGGTTCTCTTGTTGATACTTCTTTCTTTCTCCATAGAAGTGTTGTGTCGAAGGCATTAGTGAAGGATGCTGAAAGAGTCAAGATGAAAGCATTAGTGAAGGGTGTTTAACGTCCGTGTCAAAAGCATTAGTGAAGAATGCTAAAGGAGTCAAGACGAAGGCATTAGTGAAAGGTGCCAAGCGTTCGTGTCAAGGGCATTAGTGAAAGATGCCTATGAGTCAAATCAAGTGGCATTAGTGAAGTATGCCAAGGTCGTATAATCGATGAGGTGCATCGTTATACAAATAGTGATAGTTTGTTTCCAAGGATATTGATATCCTTGATGGTGTTGTAATAAGCAGTGCGTCTCCTTTGGGGTTAGGTGTTGTGTAGTGTTGGGTAGTAGTTCCTCCATTGTAATGGAACTCGGTACTTAGCCTAGTACCGGATAAAGGGTAGGCGACGTTGTGGTAGGTGTGTGATGTGCTACGTGTGTACAAGTTTTAAATTTATAAAAGGTGAATTACCAATATTACCAATAACACATCGACAACTATACTGTCCTTTATAGCAAGATTGTGAAGGTAAGTCGGGATCGTTTCGTGAGATTTGAGTGAATCTAAACACAAGTTTGAATCAACGAGTCTATCCAAAACATATAACAACGCAAATAGATATAATGAAATTCGGATGATTAAAACTACACTTTCTTAAACTAGTTTCATATCATAGATTAATGTGATTGTGTTAACCTCTTAACATGTTGGTTATGATAATTAGTTGGTGGACTAATCTATTGTTCTTACAAGTTAAACCTTCACAAGATTTTAGTTCATAAAACAAGCATTACGTTTAACCAATCAATTCAAGTTTCATAAGTTTACTTGCATAAACTTAAACACAAAAACATCTACTTGTTTCATCAAATTGCTTAAAAATGGTCAATGCAAAGGTAACCGATCATAGACAAAAGGCTATAATTGATTCTCAACAACTAATCTTACGACCTTTTAGATGTTTCCAACCAATCCAATTTGATAATCAAAAAGTGTTTCTATTACAACCACACCTTAGTTCCTTTGTATAGTCAAGAATAATGGGTAAAAACAATCATCCATAGACAAAATGATTATAACTAGTTGAATAACAATAAGTTCTTTCGACCTCTACGATTACTATCAACAAGTCAAACTTGATTAACAAATGTCACTATGAAACTTTAGCACAATTGGATCTTAGAATCAACTTGAAATTGAATTAAAACATGTTAACACAATCACTAACTAATCATATGACAATCAACATCATTTAAGCAAGTGTATAAAGAAACTAGCCACTCATAGCAAACATAAACATGAACTCAGAACTTTGAACATTAGAAAACATGATTAAAATTCTTACAATGCTTGGAATAAGATTACAAATGGTGAAGTAATGATTCCCAAAGTATTGGGGTAGACTAATTGGTGATTTGGCCTCCAATTGTGGAACTTCTGGAACTCCAAACTTTCATGGACTTCTAAGGACGAATTTGAGAGCTTAAGAGCTTTGTTTGATGAGTAGAGAGATTTGTATTGAAGTGTGTGTCTCATATGCTCACAAATGGCCTCTATTTATACTAGTTCCAAAGCCTAGGGTATTAATTACTGAACTTGGCCTCCAAGGAGTAAGGAAGGGACTAGAATACACCAATAGAAGGACCTAGAATCGTTTGGATGCAAAGGAAACTTAGTGATGAAGATTTGGCGGATCGACTTCTCCAACCGGATAGGTTACACGACCAACCGATCCGGTTGGTCTTCTAAAGAGCCAACCGTTCCGGTTGCGGTGGCGACGAGCGGTTGGTGATGGCATTTTGGCATTTTGGTCATTTTCAACCGATCCGGTTGGATTTCTGAGTTACGAAACTTGGTATTTACTTCCTTTATCTTGTAGAACTTGGTTCTTCAATCACTATGGTCTTCAAAGGTACTTGAGATACTGATTTGTGCTTGACCTGCTTCACTGAAATGGAAATCTTCTATTTACTGAACATTTCTTTACTTTTTCTTCCGTTTCTCGGCACTTGGTTATAAATACTAGGCAAACGCCTTTTGATGCAATAAAGCACTAAAATCACACAAATATAACCAAATAACATATATAAAAGCACACATAACGCTACTAGAAACATGCACAATCTGAGCGTTATCGAATTCCCCCACACTTAAACTTTGCTTGCCCTCAAGCAAATCTAGGAAAAAGCATCCACTGGTACAAGATTGCGATTATGAAAAATGTGATGCAAATCAACCAAGTATAAATAAGAGAGAAGATTCATCAATTATGCTTTATAAAGGTGAAACATCAAGATGTTTGACAATATCCAATGATTTTCTTGCATGATTAACATTTCAAAACACCTCACGAAAAGGCGAAATATAATTCACTCAATCACTCATTTTTAGTGGAGTAACAAGATAAATCACACTCATTGCTCAGTCATGATTAGATTATTACCATAAGCTTGTACAAGAAAAAAAACTCCACCAACATGGCGTGAGCACCAAGTAAAAACATCTAAAGAGGACTTTTATTTGGGTTATAATGATATGGCTTCGGGTTAAGGGTATGGATAAGGCATGGGAATGTTTATGAAATTGGTGTTAAAATAGAAATAAAATCAAGTTTAATACCCGTGTTGCTAGCTACCAAACAATCCACAAACCAATAAATGATTATAGCTTCAATTTCTTCTTTTCCGCTTTCCACAGTTTTTTGCTTTGCCATGAAAATTGTTCTTTGATCATAGCACATTGGCTATTATTTCCATACTTTCAACCCTTTTTTTTTTTGAACTCATGGCTTTCATGAAATGGCTCAATCAATCTCACAAGATGTGGTATTCATAATCATTTGAAAAATCTTCACTTTCCAGGCGACTAGCAACCAACCGATTAGACATTGATAAGGGTTAGGCTAAGGTTAAAGTGTAAAATCTTTTGTATTTTCCGGTGAAGCAAAATGAAAAGGATGGCTCGAGTGTGTAACTAGGGGTATCTAGTGCTAAAAATGAGCACTACAAATGGGTCCATGTGGGTGGTTAACTAACCGATATGGCTAGCTAATATATCTGTGGAAAACTAGAAGGGGGGGTTGAATAGTTTTACCAATTTAAAACTTCCTTTTAAATATTTAGATCGACTAATGTCAATCTATTTGGTTGTTTATGTTGGACGTTGATAGATAGATATATAAACGTGTAATGAAAGATAAAGAGTAAGAAGCACATCACCACGACACAAGTATTTATAGTGGTTCGGCTACAAGGACACCTTCCTTGCCCTACTCCACTCCCCGAGTCACCTACTCGAGAGTTCGTAAACACTACACCAACTCCTTATGGCGGAGAAGCCTTCACAACGTCGCTTAACCTTTTTCGGTACAAAGCTAAATACCGAGTTCCTTCACAACAAGGCGAACCACACCTAACACAACGTCGCCTACCCTTTATACGGTGCTAGGCTAACCACCGAGTTCTTTCACACCAAGGAGAACTAATCCTATCACAACGTCGCTTACCCTTTATTAGGTACAAGGCTACGCACCTAGTTCCATTACTATGGAGGAACTACTACCCTTCACAACATAACACCTAATCTCAAGGAGATCTACTCCTTGTTACAACACCATCAAGGATATCACTATCCTTGGAAATAAATAATTACTTATATGTATAACGATGCACCTCATCGATTATACGACCTAGGCATTCTTCCCAAATGCCACTTGATTTGATTCTTCGGCATCCTTCACTAATGCCTTTGACACAACGCTTGGCACCCTTCACTAATGCCTTCGTCTTGACACCTATAGCATTCTTCACTAATGCTCTTGACACGAGCGATAAGCACCTTTCACTAAGGATTTCGTCTTGACACTTTCGGCATCCTTCACTAATGCCTTCAACATCTATGGAGAAATTATGAACTATCAACAAGAGAACTTCAGTTATCTTGATGATGACGAAGCATGGCAACTCATGGACTTGAGCTTGCTTGACTTCAAGAAGTGGTGATCTTGCCTTTAAAAGGAACCTAGAAGATCACACAAAAACAAAAGACAAACTACATAGATCTCTTGGATATGAGGTTAGAGATATAAAACTTGGAGAGTATATGTGAAGTGGTGAGCTAAAAGGAAAGAAATGGCTCACTATTTATAGAAAATTCTCTATTGTTCCCGGATCACGGATCCTTCCACTGGGATCCGGCTAGCACAAAGCCGGGATCCGTGGGCGCCCTCTTGCCCATGGGTATTTTTGGTTATGGGTCATGGGTCATGGGTTATTCATGGGTCTTTAGCTAGATACAATGTATCTCTCGAGTGCTCACCAGGGTTCAATGTATCTAGACATTCTCTTGAGTGCTTTCAAGAGTTCAATGTATCTAGACATTGGGTATGGGTCAATACCATGGATTATGGATATTATCCATATATGATATAAGCATGATGTCATGCAATGTGTTATGGGTCAAGCTCCATGGGTCATGGGCTTTTGGGTTGTACCCAACTACATTCAATGTATTTGCCCAATGGGTTATGATACTTAAGTTTCTACCCATTTATATTACCCAATATACTACATACTAGTTATGTGTATATTTTACCCAAATATGTAAACACTAGTTGTTGTACATATGTAATATTAAATCATAAAATCACTTATACTTGTTTTAGTGTTTTATGTGAAAATGTGAATATGTTAGAAACTATTAGTTCAAACCATTTACGTATTTTATTTGTTTCGTTAAAATGATTTTCGTTTGTTATCGACAAAACATTAGAAGATCGTAAAATATAAATAAGCGTTTTCTGACTTATTTGTATTAACAATCTCCCTTTTGTTGATGGTGATGAGTATCTAAATACTCATCATTTTGTACAATATAAATGCAAAATCATCCGAAAACACTCAAAATGCTTCAAAATGATAAAAATATCACAAATCAGTGTTTTTGTGTTTTAAATGCAAAAATATCAAAATCGGATAAACGTATCAAATTTGCAAAATGGCGTTTTAGTCCCCAGTTTCAAAATTTGTCAAAAGCAGGTCCACTGGTAAATCTAAATAAAGGAAATTGTCATTTAAGGTCCATGGGATTCAAAAGTTGTCAAAACAAACCCTTGAAATGTAAAATTTGCAAAATTACAACTTTGGTCCCTCAAGTTTGAAAATTGTCAAAAATGGTCCTTGGAATTTGGAAATTGTCAAGTTTGGTCCTTATACTTTTGAAGATTGTTACTTGTGGTCCCTTGGAATAGCTTTGATAAAATGGCAGCCTTGGTCCTTAAAGTTTCAGAAATTACATAATGGTCCTTGTATTATTACCTAAGCCTTTTTGAACCTTGAACCTTGGACCCTTGTCTAAACCCTTGGACCCTTGTCTAAACCTTTGGACCCTTTCCCATTTGACCCCCTGGCTTATCACTAATATCTGGTCAAACCTCTGGTCAAAAACAAACACCCCGCCAAAGTCTCTTCTCCCCAACTGCTTCCCTGCTCATCCATGTCCACCCTCACCTCCACCTCATTATATCAACACCCTTGTCCCCTCTACCTCAACACATCCAAGATTCATTAATTGCATTCCCTTCCCAAACACTCAAGTCCTCCACCTGTCAAAAACCAATTTCCCGCCAAAAACAGATTTAACGGCCAAGATGAATTTAAGCCATCCAATGGCTGAGGAAATTGCTGGGAAACAATCAGAAACAAGTGGGAAGAAGCTTGGAGTATAAAAGAGAAGCTAAGAGAAGCAATGGAGGGCAGTAGTTAGTTTATATAATTTTCCTTATGTCGTTTTTATTTTCCAGTGTTTATTAAATCTTTCAAGCTTTGTATTAAGTAATCTTATTGTGTTATAAACCTATTTTAATAATCAATTGCAAGCTTTCTTTTCATTTTTCAGTTTATGTAAATTTTCAAGATCAAGGAAATCTCAAATTACTTAAATGTTGTTCTTAGTTGTTGTTAAGGATTGAAAAGGCTCATAAGCTTTTATTAAGCTCTTTAAGCTTTTAGAAGTCGTAAAGTTCAGTTTAAAGTTTTAACTCAAAAATTCTCAAAAATACCAAAAAATTAGTCTAAAATTAAAAATCCATGGGAATGAAGTTCAAGGACTGAAGCTGGTTGATTATGGATTGTTTACTGGTTTAGAGCTTTGTGGAAAGCTATAGGTTGTGTTTCATTCCTCAGTTCTCAGTCTACATTGGAATTCAAATTTGTAAGCCATTTATTGAAAACTTGCATTTCCTAGTTTCAGTGTTTAATCCTTGTTACTTATAGCTTAATCTTGCTTTAATATAGTTAATATTAGTTAATCAATAGGTAATTTGGTTTAAAAATTTGTTTTAGCATAAAAAGCTTAAAAACTGTCTCATTAAGGAGTGTTTGTTTTAATTTGGTAAAGCTGCATTAGAAAGTATTAGAACCTTTGTTATTGTTTGTGGCATGTCTCATTAGGTTATATTAACTCATACAAACAAGAAAAACCAGTACTTATTCAACAAAAGTCAAAATCTTCTTAATCCTCTCAGCAGTTCCTTTGTTGGGAATTTTGAGTTGCAAAATTCATTTTACAAGCTTAAAGTTGTTGGTTTAGCTTTAGATAATCTTATAATAGCTTAATATAACATATACAGTCATTAAAATCAATCCAAAGTTCATGAAAGTCAAAGTTTTAGTGTAAGTAAAAAAGTCAAAATTTTCATATACCCGTTTTTGAATAAAATTTAGAATTTTACTGTGTGTTCATTATTAAGAGTTAGCTTAAGTACTTTTGGGAAATTAATATTTAGTTGCTCAACAAAAATATGAAAATACTAGATTGCCTTTAATCAACTTATAGAGTGCTTATTTGTTAGCTTATTTTGAGCACCTAACCGAGAAAGTGCCACATGCATGCATTTTTAAGCTTTTGCATAAGCTCCTTATAAGCTCATTAGTTAACACCACGGTGAGTACTTTAGCTTTTAGAGAGCTTAGTTGGTCTACTTGATAGTCCCACTGTTTATTTTCAATTAAGTAGCTTATTTAAGTGCTTAAAGTAGCTAGAAAAGTGCTAGTGATTCTAAAGGTGTGTTGTGTAACAAAGGCAGACTTGTGCTTATTTAGTGTTAATCGATGCTTATTATTAATTATTGTGCTTATTCAGTGTTTATTCTAGCTTATAATCATGAGTTTAGCTTATTCTAGTTCACATTTGCTTATTGAGTAGTTTTATACCCATTTTAGTTTAGACTTAAGCTTATTTTATAAGTTTGTCCACTGTTGTGAAATTAAGCTGTAACTGAGCTTATTGGTCATTTTTGTAAAAAGTCATAGTTATCAAAAGTGCTTATCTTCATGTGCTTAATAAGTTTGAAAAAGAAAATCACAAAAATAAAATAGTAGCAAAAAGGCAAGAGGTGGGATTCGAACCCAAGACCTCCTGCCCAAACAGTCCACGCTCCAACACTCCTCACAGAAACCATCTGCCCTTGGGACTTCCTTGGTTCAAATCTTGCACAATCAAATATATAAGTACTCTTTTCCAGTTTAGCTTATCGATTGCTTTAGCTTATTTGTAGCTTATTCAGTACTAGCTTTTTCCACTTTTGTATTTTCTTTAGTTTTATTAGTATTAAGTATTTTATAAAAAGTTTGATTTTTCTAATTAGTTTTAGTATTTTTAATCATTTAATTAGTGTTTTATAGTAATTAATTCATAATAAAAATATAAAAGTCAAAAAATATAAATCTTTTTCTAAAATTTTCTTTTATCATATAGTACGTAATAAAATTGGTTTCACACTCGTAGGCCTTTTATTTCATAAATTTTACGTTTTGCTTGCGCTCAAATTATTTTACACGTAACGTGCGCTTTTGTTTTAGACCACGTTTTAGATATTTTAAGTTTACATTTTAGTTAATATAGTTTATTTAAGTTATTTTATTTTATAAAACACAAAAACATCATTGTAAAAATAGTGATAGCGTTTATTTAATATATTTTAGCTTTTTAATTTTCTTTAATTTGCATTTAAGTCGCTGTTATTTATAAACTTTTTCTTTAGGAATAGTTATCCATCAAAATCCTTTCCGATCACTATCCTTAGTGATCATTCTATCGTCTGATCAAGTGTTTGCACACCATTGAGTCTCCGTGGGACTTAACGACCCGGGAATTCCCTATATTCCTCTGATCTTAATTGAATTTGTGTTTTAAGCAGTTTTAAGTCTGTTACGGTTAGCCATTCACAAGTGGTTAGCTTGTGTGATTAGACTTGACTGTTTAGCACAGATCAATGACAAAACATAAAATTATTTTAAGGAAAAGCTAAAATTCATAAAAGTTTGAATTTGTAGTTTTACTTTCTTCTTCCCTTTTTGTCGAAACAAAAGAGCCTTGAAAGAAAGCAACACATTGTTTTTAAGAAAACATGTGAAAGGAATAAAAAGAGGTAGAGAGCAAGTAACGGAAAGGATCTCGTCTTTACTCCCCTTGACGAGTCCATCCCTAGGTAAGGCGTCAAGAAAGTAGTACTAATCTAGTTTGTTTGCAACTAAGTTTGCAAAGATTTAAATCTAAGTGACGAATGTGCTCCCCCTTGATGATTGCAATTTTGCAAAGAATCCTAATATTGCAAGTAATTTGCAATGTATTGTTTTGACACAAAGCTCCCCCTAGTTTTAGGGTGTCAAAGGCTTCAAGTGTAGATTGAATAACTACAAAACAAAGGTTAGAAAACAAGTATATAGCACAATTTCTGCATATGTGATCCAAGTTAGTAGAAAAATAGTTTTACGTCTCACGGATCCCATGCTTCCTCCTAGTAGGGATCCGTCTAGGCAATTTTGAGGGATCCGTATAGTGATGATTAAATTCAAGAATGGTGATGTAACAAGTAATGTTAACATCAAAATGAGATATGTATTCAACCAACAAACATATACCCAATGCAATATGGCAAGTAAACTATCATTCAATAAAACATAAGAGATGATCAACAAATCTCTAAAAACTAAGAGAATGATTTAGCCATATTCTACTAATACTAATAAGTAACCAAAGCTTAAGAAGCAACAATGTGCTTGAGTCTAGGGATGAGTAGACTTGTTGATTTGGTCCAATCTTTCAAGAAGATGATTAAACATGAAATGCAACTCATTTCGTACTTCTTGAACAAGTCCTTGGGTGATTAGACAATTAGAGCAATTATTGTCTTGATTAGGAACAAGATGTTTTGAGGAGGTTCTACAAATGATGGTGGAGGTGCATTGAGTAATTTAGGATGAGGTTCTACTAGGAATGAGAGTGGTAGTAATGGAAATTCCTCTATATGATCAAGTCCTTGGTGGTTCATTGTTTCCAACGATGGACTAGTTGGTGATGTAGGTGTTTCCTATTTTAACGAGAAGGTTGGTGAATGGGAAGTTCTCGGTGCTGAATGCTCTAATGAATAGAGAGAGGCTCGGTAAAGGAGTGTAGTCCATGTTCTATGAATGAAGGTTTAGATGTTTTGCTAGAACTAGGTACGTTTGGTTTAGAGCTCGATGATCCCTTTTCTAACCTAAGAGGTTTAATGCTAATTGTTGCGGTTCTCTTGGAAATTGTTGATTGGGTTTGTTGAGGTGAGATTCTAGCACTATTATCTATTACGGATGATGATTCGGTGGATGGGAAGTCCTACCATTTGTGGGTTTAACCGGAGATGATTCGGTTGAGGAAATTTCGTGTACAACACGAGCAAGTTTCTTGGGTGGTTCTTGGTTGGATGAGTTAGCACTAGGAGCTTTCCTCATGATGAAATGACTAAGGAAAAGGTTTCTAAATGCTGAGAATTATGTTGTGTTTGATGACTAAGGGATTCTAGCAAGATGACTTATAAAGGAAGGATTTAGCAAGTGCATTCAAGACTTAAGTCTCTAATATCCCTTGGAATGTGATGATTAGCATGCACAAGAGTCAACTTCAGAGATTTAATTAGGATGAGGTGGAGTGTTCAAGTTAGCAAGATGAGCTTGACATGATTGTTCGAGCAAGAGTTGACATAAATCATCACCGGATACTACGGTTCCCACCAATGGGGATCCGTCTAGGCTAATCCTAGGATCCGGCTCTCGCCTAGGAAAGGATAAAAGTGATGTTTGAAGGTCTAAAGCCTATACCTTTTGAATGTTTCAGTTCTCTAAGTGTCTTTAAATGGAAGGGTACTTAAATGTTCAAGGGCAATGAGTGATGTAGCTAATGATGGCCTTATATGATAGAAATTGGAACTTTCGTGAGTACCAATGAATGAACAAAGTTGATACTAAAATCTTGAGAGTGTCAAATGGAGCTAGATGATCCTAGTGATCAGATAGTGACTTAGGATAATGTCTTGGAGAAGATCCTAAAGGTTTTAAGGTGGAAGAACTAGAATTTGATCCATTTAGACCAATTTTGAGGTAAGGATGATTATGATCAATTTTGCCATAATCGAAAGATTTCTAGGTCTAGATGTGAGGATCATGTGAGAAATAATGAGTGATCTAGAGGCGGAAGAGTAATGAGTTTAGGTGAAGCGATAGATCAAAAAGCACTTTGAGTGTGATCTTTAATGAGCTATGAGTGAGTGTGAAGCTTACTAAGCTTGAGAAGGACTTAAGAGATCCTAAGGTATTAAGTTCACTAGTGTGAAGTAGTCTAGGAACATGGTTTGAGGTGTAAAGTTGAAATTCCACTTCTATTCGCCGGATCCCACGGATCCTTCACTTGAGGATCGGATAGTTACAAACTAGGGATCCGGCATCCGGGACGCTTTACTTAACGATGGCGTTTGTTTTAAGTATCGAACTTAGAAGCTAATGATCTCTACGGTAAGTATACATGTATACAAGTAAAACATACTAAGAGCATGTAGAAATAGCACATAAGCAATTAAATGAGATCTAGCTCACAAGTAACACATAGGTTTATGAAACTTAACAACCGTTACTCAAGAAGCTGAAATAGATTTACGATCTAGATTAGTAAATCGTTTGTATTAACAATGGCGTGCATAGTAGATGATGGTGTTCAAGACAATAGGGTTGTTTTGGCCAACGGAAGCAATGAACTATGTATAGTCATTACGGATGGTGATTAGCATACAATGAACTTTGTCCATGAAGTCATGTAACTCTTCTCGATCAAAGCAAGATAATCGCTTGATGAGGCAAGTGGTTGTGATTAACTAAAAGAAAATTTTATTTTACAACTTGTTTGATTAGTAATCCTAAGACAATGCAAAGTATTTCCATTGTAAACTTACTTTAGGAAAACATAGGAGTATAAATTTCCCAAGTGAGAGAATGAATATGAGACTGTTACTAGCGGTGCTTAATTACGGCTAAACACGACCATTTTACGGTGATTCCACATACCCAACTTCTATCAAGGAAGCAATTCAACCGTTAGGTCAAATTGAGTTTCTAGTGCAATAAGTTCTCTGTATTCATTCTCAAGTTAGGAAAATTTATATTCCTACAATGGCCTATCGAAGAGTAACAATGATGATACTTTGCTTCGTTTAATATTATACTTGAGACAACTAAGGTGACGAAGGCGTCATGTTAAAATAAGTTTAAAAGTTGTCCATATGGTAAACAACAAAAAATGGTTGGATGAGCTAGTTCAACATATGTTGTTGGAAAGCTTTGAGTTTGGACTTTTGGATATGAACAATTATATTTGCGTTGCAAAATAATTTACTTGAGTATATCGGATGAAATAATCAAGTTGTCAATCCTACTATGAAGCTTGGAGAGCGATCATGAAAAGGAAAATGGGAGAGTACATCATCAACACAAGTGTAGGTTATGATCCGATGTACATTCTTCTTGTTTTTAGAAAATGATACAAGAACAAAGGAAATCATATAAGCACATATGACAAACTCAATCAAAAATCCATTTAGTGTGTTATATGTTTTAAACAATTTTTAACCTATATGACTTATCTAAATATCTAAACTAACATTTTCGACACAACTAGATGTTATCCCAAACACTCCTTCAAATAGCACATTGATTAGTAGAATATTACTAAATTGACAAACAAGAGAATGAATAGCAAGGTAAGGAAACCACATATGCTATTCAATCAAACAAGCACAAAAGCTATTTGAGATAATCAAATAATCAAGTAATGCAAAGAAGACAATTTATCATTTAGCATAGCATACAAAAGTTCTTTTTATCGCTTTGTGTTAAATATAAACATGTATACCAAGCTTGATTAGTTTCCTTTATATTTATAAATATGATCAAAACCTTAATTTCAATAGAGGACACATTGTTATTCAAAAGCGAAAAAATCCGTCTCCAATTAGATCAAAAGTTTGTGCAAAAGTTATGACAAAAAATGACTTTCTATTATAAATCAATGATTCTGTAAATTATTGTTTTGAATCAGTTTATGAAATCATTTTTAAATGAAAGTAGACTCAAATACCTTTAAAGCGATAGGTGGCACGACTTCTAACGACTTACGGTTAAAAGTTATGAATTTTGAAATTCGAGATAAAAGCTGTCTTACGTACCACGGATCCCTTGCTTGAGGATCCGTCCGATGTAACTTTGAGGGATCCGCGGATCGACACGAATTACAAAATGTACGTTTTGACCCGGCGAAAAGGTTTAGTCTTTGTAGATTTTTTTTAGTGAAGTTATATTACCCATTTTTACCTTTATTCAAGCTTGATTAACAAGATATCTAACAACAAAACTTCAAAGAAAAGAAATCACTAAAACACTTTTCATATTATGCTTATTATAAGATAGAAGCATATATCACCATTTTGTCCACAAGCAATTTAGCACGTTTTTGAAAAAAATGTAACTAAGAAAACATACCTTCGCTATATCCCCTTTTATGGTTTTAGAAACCATAGGCGAAATACTTCATGATCTTCTAAGATACCCCAATCCTTTGCTATATTCTCTTTTATGGTTTTAGAAACCATATCTGAAATACTTCATGATCTTCTAAGATACCCAAATCCTAGTATGAAGACTTCTCAAAGGAAAATGTTAGAATAATCTATCACTATCCAACATATGATGATTTCTAAAAACATGACTTTTGTTTTAAGAAATTCCCTTCTTTGTAGTTTTTAAACATACGGATCGTATCAAGTTTTCAAAGTACAATATACAAAAAAACTTAGTAACGAAGCTCTGTACCAATTGTGGAAAACTAGAAGGGGTTGAATAGTTTACCAATTTAAAACTTCCTTTTAAATATTTCGATCGACTTATGTCAATCTATTTGGTTGTTTATGTTGGACATTGATAGATAGATATATAAGCGTGTAATGAAAGATAAAGAGTAAGAAGCACATCACCACGACACAAGTATTTATAGTGGTTCGGCTACAAGGACACCTTCCTTGCCCTACTCCACTCCCAGAGTCACCTACTAGAGAGTTCGTAAACACTACACCAACTCCTTATGGCGGAGAAGCCTTCACAACGTAAGCAACCTTTTTCCCAGTACAAAGCTAAATACCGAGTTCCTTCACAACAAGGCGAACCACACCTAGCACAACATCGCCTACCCTTTATACGGTGCTAGGCTAACCACCGAGTTCTTTCACACCAAGGAGAACTAATCCTATCACAACGTCGCCTACCCTTTATTAGGTACTAGGCTAAGCACCTAGTTCCATTACTATGGAGGAACTACTACCCTTCACAACACAACACCTAATCTTAAGGAGATCTACTCCTTGTTACAACACCATCAAGGATATCACCATCCTTGGAAATAAACAATTACTTATATGTATAACGATGCACCTCATCGATTATACGACCTAGGCATTCTTCCCAAATGCCACTTCATTTGATTCTTCGGCATCCTTCACTAATGCCTTTGACACAACGCTTGGCACCCTTTACTAATGCCTTCGTCTTGACACCTATAGCATTCTTCACTAATGCTCTTGACACGAACGATAAGCACCTTTCACTAAGGATTTCGTCTTGACACTTTCGGCATCCTTCACTAATGCCTTCAACATCTATGGAGATATTAAGAGCTATCAACAAGAGAACTTCAGTTATCTTGATGATGACGAAGCATGGCAACTCATGGACTTGAGCTTGCTTGACTTCAAGAAGTGGTGATCTTGCCTTTAAAAGGAACCTAGAAGATCACACAAAAACAAAAGACAAACTACATAGATCTCTTGGATATGAGGTTAGAGAGATATAAAACTTGGAGAGAGTATATGTGAAGTGGTGAGCTAAAAGGAAAGAAATGGCTAACTATTTATAGAGAAAATTCTCTACTGTTCCCCGGATCCCACGGATCCCTTCCACTTGGGATCCGGCTAGCACAAAGCCAGGGATCCGTGGAACGCTCCTCTTTGCCCATGGGTATTTTTGGTTATGATTCATGGGTCATGGGTTATTCATGGGTCTTTAGCTAGATACAATGTATCTCTTGAGTGCTCACCAAGGGTTCAATGTATCTAGACATTCTCTTGAGTGCTCACCAAGGGTTCAATGTATCTAGACATTGGGTATGGGTCAATACCATGGATTATGGATATTATCCATATATGATATAAGCATGATGTCATGCAATGGGTTATGGGTGAAGCTCCATGGGTCATGGGCTTTTAGGTTGTACCCAACTACATTCAATGTATTTGCCCAATGGGTTATGATACTTAAGTTTCTACCCATTTATATTACCCAATATACTACATACTAGTTATGTGTATATTTTACCCAAATATGTAAACACTAGTTGTTGTACATATGTAATATTAAATCATAAAATCACTTATACTTGTTTTAGTGTTTTATGTGAAAATGTGAATATGTTAGAAACTATTAGTTCAAACCATTTACGTATTTTATTTGTTTCGTTAAAATGATTTTACGTTTGTTATCGACAAAACATTAGAAGATCGTAAAATATAAATAAACGTTTTACGACTTATTTGTATTAACAATCTCCCTTTTGTTGATGACAAAACATAAAATTATATTAAGGAAAAGCTAAAATTGTAAAAGTTTGAATTGTAGTTTTACTTTCTTCTCCCTTTTGTCGAAACAAAAGAGCCTTGAAAGAAAGCAACACGTTGTTTTAAGAAAAACATGTGAAAGAAATAAAAGAGGTAGAGAGCAAGTAACAGGAAAGGATCTCGTCTTTACTCCCCTTGACGAGTCCATCCCTAGGTAAGGCGTCAAGAAAGTAATACTAATCTAGTTTGTTTGCAACTAAGTTTGCAAAGATTTCGCCTAAGTAATGAATGTGCTCCCCTTGATGATTGCAATTTTGCAAAGGGATGTCGAGAATGTAATCCTAATATTGCAAGTAATTTGCAATGTATTGTTTTGACACAAAGCTCCCCTAGCTTTAGGGTGTCAAAGGCTTCAAGTGTAGATTGAATAACTACAAAACAAAGGTTAGAAAACAAGTATAATGCACAATTTCATGCATATGTGATCCAAGTTAGTAGAAAAATAGTTTTACGTCTCACGGATCCCATGGTTCCCTCCTAGTAGGGATCCGTCTAGGCAATTTGAGGGATCCGTATAGTGATGATTAAATTGACAATGGTGATGTAACAAGTAATGTTAACATCAAAATGAGATATGTATTCAACCAACAAACATATACTCAATGCAATATGGCAAGTAAACTATCATTCAATAAAACATAAGAGATGATCAACAAATCTCTAAAAACTAAGAGAATGATTTAGCCATATTCTACTAATACTAATAAGTGACCGAAGCTTAAGAAGCAACAATGTGCTTGAGTCTAGGGATGAGTAGACTTGTTGATTTGGTCCAATCTTTCAAGAAGATGATTAAACATGAAATGCAACTCATTTCGTACTTCTTGAACAAGTCCTTGGGTGATTAGACAATTAGAGCAATTATTGTCTTGATTAGGAACAGGATGTTTTGAGGAGGTTCTACAAATGATGGTGGAGGTACATTGAGTAATTTAGGATGAGGTTCTACTAGGAATGAGAGTGGTGGTAATGGAAATTCCTCCATATGATCAAGTCCTTGGTGGTTCATTGTTTCCAACGATGGACTAGTTGGTGATGTAGGTGTTTCCTATTTTAACGAGAAGGTTGGTGAATGGGAAGTTCTCGGTGGTGAATGCTCTAATGAATAGAGAGAGGCTCGGTAAAGGAGTGTAGTCCATGCTCTAGGAATGAAGGTTTAGATGTTTTGCTAGAACTAGGTACGTTTGGTTTAGAGCTCGATGATCCCTTTTCTAACCTAAGAGGTTTAATGCTAATTATTGCGGTTCTCTTGGCAATTGTTGATTGGGTTTGTTGAGGTGAGATTCTAGCACTATTATCTCTTACGGATGATGATTCGGTGGATGGGAAGTCCTACCATTTGTGGGTTTAACTGGAGATGATTCGGTTGAGGAAATTTCGTGTACAACACGAGCAAGTTTCTTGGGTGGTTCTTGGTTGGATGAGTTAGCACTAGGAGCTTTCCTCATGATGAAATGACTAAGGAAAAGGTTTCTAAATGATGAGAATTATGTTGTGTTTGATGACTAAGGGATTCTGGCAAGATGACTTATTGTAAAACCCTAAAATCTCAATCGCGTAAAATGACAATTTTGCCCTCCAACTTAAAACTTTACCAACTCGGGAATCACGTTAACATCATTTAACAATTTATAAGATTAATAATAATTACCCATAATGAAAATATGTAACTTATGATATAAATTAGAGAGAACATAAATAAATAAACTATAAATATTACATAAACATTACAATGAGTACACTATTAACTTGGACTTGGAACAAGACTAGATGCATGGTAAAATGATAAGAATGGAATTTATGAAATGGTCTTTTGTTTCCCCATAGTGGCCGGCCATTTAGGCCAAAAATCTCTCATCACATCAATTTGCATTTAACCTAATTATCTCATTCCATTTCATTTCAAATTACACACAAAACCCTAGCTTCTTTTTCTCTCATTATTGTGGCGGCATATCATTTTCTTCACCATTCCATACGAAATATTTCAAACCAAGGGTTACTAGGAGGCTCGTGAACGTGGGTAATCATTGGGTGGACGTAATATTGGTGTTTGGTTCGATTTGGAAGCTTGTACGTGGGGGTTGTATAGTGTACGTGGGTTTGGGGACAACCAAGAGGAGTCTTGGTTTGATTTGGTGGTTTGATTCTTGTCTTTTGTCTCGTATACGCTTCAAGGGTAACGTATCGTCATCTTAATCTATTCCTCCTTGTTTCTTAAATCCAATTCGTGGCATGATAAACTAGGGCTTGGAATATATGGTAAAGGATCACATAAAATCATAACTATATAACACATGAAATGATAACACATGAAATAATAAAACCTTGAATCTTGATCTATATTATTCGAATGATATATGACATATAATATGAATATGAAACTGATTTTCGGTCTTCTCTATGTCGATTTATATTTCATTTATAAAGGGTTAATGATCTTTTGATTACATGTTTTCGTATATGATAAATGGACTTGTTAACAAATGATTACGAGGGTGTTTTTGATTTAATGATGGGACGTACAAAATGATCTTGGTTAAGGGTAATACGAATTGATTTTGATATTACATAAGGTGTCTTTTAATCTTGTTCTAATCGAGCTAATATGGTTGAAAACGGATTCGTTAATCTTAAATCTAAAAACTAGGGTTTATAATGTTTTATGACGATTTAATATAATTAAAGGGTTATTTGGTAAATTATGAAACTTGATGGATTAATATGTTATTATACTAAATAAATGGATCAAATGAGTAAAATGGGTAAACTTACTATATTTACACTTTTAACCCTATACTTTGCAATATTGACATTTTAAACCCTAAACTTTTGTAACTTGTCATAAATAATCCTTAAAGCATTTTAATACTCATTTTAATTATTAACTTGAGATAAGTAACTAAACTTACTAAATATGGAAACCTGCTAAATATGGAAACCTGCTATTTTTAGAAAGTTACTAATTATGGAAATCTGCTAATTCTGGAAAGTTACTAAAAATAGAAACCTGCCTAAAATAGAAATTTTCCTAAAATAGAAGGTTACTTAAAATGGAAAGATTACTAAAATGGGAAAATTTCTAAAAATGGAAAGCCGTCTTAAAACAAGTGTTTCGGATTCTTATAGAACGTTATCTAATTCATATAGGTTCCGGGCGGCGTGATTGATCTCCTTTCTTGACCTTACTTTCATTGTTTGCTTGCTTCGAATAAGGTACATATATTCTGACCTTTCTCATAAGGTTTCTCATGATCTCTTTGCATCTTTGATCTCTTGCCATTTGATATTGAACCTTTGCTCTGCTATTAAACTATTGATATTGAACCTTTGCTATTGACTCTTTGCTATTGAACCCTTGATATTGATCCTTTGCTATTTGAACCTTTGATAATTGAACCATTGATATTGGACTATTGATTTGAATTGTGAACTGCTAATATTGGACCTTTGATATTGATTGAACTCTATATTGTATACTTTGACACATCGATTGATACCGAGCCATTAACTAGGCATGGGGTTCCATGTCCGTGTCATTGATGCACCAATGGCATGACTCGGTGTGGATGAGTGATGTTCCACACCGTCCCCATATTTGTATTGATTATCGCGCTTGGATATATTGTATGGCCACTATTTGTTTTGCGGTATGGATGCATCCTAGATTTGTATTTGTATTGTATTGATATATGGTTTGGTGATGTGGTTGGTGTGTGCAATACACCCCCTCACATTTTGGGAGCTGATCACTCCATTGGCTACTCGAGGACTCCTCTCATATTGGTTTGGTATTCCGAGGTCACCCCTCCGAATACAATGGTTACTACATGATATTGATATATGATTTGATTTGGTTTGTTTTGTTGGCTCGTGGTGGAAAACTGACCTTCCTTTCCTTTGTTTCATTTACCTACTATATATTGCCTCATATCCTTCATATCTTATTTATCTAGCCTTTGGTTCTATTATTGCTTTTGTATTGTTATATCTGTCCACTGGGCTTTTTAAGCTCAGCCGCATTTCTTTTCCTGCGGCAGGTTATTAAGCTAGGAGCTGGGGCTTATCTTGGGGATTGAGAGTAGGATGCTTTTGAGGACTTGCTTTAGTTATCTAGACTTTGATTACCATTGTTATTTGTTTTGGAGACTTAGACTTTGTATCGTTTCTTTTCCTTTGGGACATCTTTTGGAACTTTTGTATTGATCAAGTCGTGTTGACTTGTTACTCTTTTGATTATTATTATAAGACTTCCGCTTGCATGGTTTATATGTATTGTTCTGATTTGACTCCATAAATGTGATACTTCTACCCTTATCGGGTTGGGGTGTTACACTTATAAAGGGAAGGATTTAGCAAGTGCATTCAAGACTTAAGTCTCTAATATCCCTTGGAATGTGATGATTAGCATGCACAAGAGTCAACTTCAGAGATTTAATTAGGATGAGGTGGAGTGTTCAAGTTAGCAAGATGAGCTTGACATGATTGTTCGAGAAGAGTTGACATAAATCTGTCACCCGGATCCTACGGTTCCCACCAATGGGGGATCCGTCTAGGCTAATCCTAGGGATCCGACTCTCAGCAGCTAGGAAAGGATAGAAGTGATGTTTTAAAGGTCTAAAGCCTATACCTTTTTGATTGTTTCAGTTCTCCTAAGTGTCTTTAAATGGAAGGGTACTTAAATGTTCAAGGGCAATGAGTGATGTAGCTAATGATTGCCTTATATGATAGAAATTGGAACTTTCGTGAGTACCAATGAATGAACAAAGATGACACTAAAATCTTGAGAGTGTCAAATGGAGCTAGATGATCCTAGTGATCAGATAGTGACTTAGGATAATATCTTGGAGAAGATCCTAAAGGTTTTAAGGTGGAAGAACTAGAATTTGATCCATTTAGACCAATTTTGAGGTAAGGATGATTATGATCAATTTTGCCATAATCGAAAGATTTCTAGGTCTAGATGTGAGGGATCATGTGAGAAATAATGAGTGATCTAGAGAGCGGAAGAGTAATGAGTTTAGGTGAAACGATATATCGAAAAGCACTTTGAGTGTGATCCTTAATGAGCTATGAGTGAGTGTGAAGCTTACTAAGCTTGAGAAGGACTTAAGAGATCCTAAGGTATTAAGTTCAGCTAGTGTGAAGTAGTCTAGGAACATGGTTTGAGGTGTAAAGGATTGAAATTCCACTTCTATTCGCTCAATCCCACGGATCCTTCACTTGAGGATCCGGATAGTTCAAACTAGGGATCCGGCATCCAGGACGATTTTACTTAACGATGGCGTTTGTTCTAAGTATCGAACTTAGAAGCTAATGATCTCTGATGAAGTATACATGTATACAAGTAAAACATACTAAGAGCATGTAGAAATAGCACATAAGCAATTAAATGAGATCTAGCTCACAAGTAACACATAGGTTTATCAAACTTAACAACCGTTACTCAAGATATAAAATGGAAGGCCATTTGGGTTTTATTCCTAAGGTGCCTCTTTATCACACGAATTCACTTATATCGCACGAATGCAATCTCACTGCGGTCTGGTAATGATATACAAGTACAAGTTATAGAATAAATAAAATCACCGGCACACTCATAGCAAAAGATCCAAGCATAAAAGATGTATGCTATATATAGAACATGCTTCAAATCCTCATAATTTTAGTGGAAAAGGGTTATAATATGTGCTAGCAAATGTTTATCGATCCCAGAATGGATTGCAATAGTAATCGGAACACATCTCGAAGTTTCAAATATTAGAATAACTGGATAATATATTGAAAATAGAGATGAAACCAGATATGTCAATGAGTTTGTCAGCTTAAAATTCTTTTCTTCATTCCTAGCGTCCACTGGAGAAATCATTACTTGCACAAAATCTTATAAACAAACAAAAGGTTTTATTAAAAGGTGGCACCCCCCCCCACACTTAAGTTCAACAAAAGATTTAAACTTTGGGGAGCGACCACAGAAAATCAAATCTGAAACACACGGGTTGCCTCCCGAGAAGCGCTTGTGTTATTACCGAGTCATCATCCTGACTCGAATCTTCCCGAATTCACTTGGCTACAAGAGCGACCTTGAACATTTTGAAAAGTTCGGGATGTACATGAATTCTTCACCAAGAGCTTCAATATCGTCCTGCATTTAATTCAAAGATGGTTTCAAGGAACAATTTGTGGATTCTTCCTAGAAATGGTGCTACAAAGGTGATAGTTTCAAATTCATTTTCAGGGGAAACTGTTGCAACTGAAACTTTATTCGTTTGCTCCTTTTCATAATATAACTTGATTCGGTGCCCATTAACAATGAAACTTCCACCTTATTTGTCATAGAGTTCGACATACCCGGATGGATATCCATGTTTAACGATATATGGTCCAAACCATTTTGGTTGTAATTTAGGAGCTCTGAATTTGAATTTCATGTTGAAAAGCAGAAATTTATCTCCGGCTTTGAATTCTTTTCGAACTCTTAGATTTTTGTCGTGATAAGATTTTTTTCTAGCTTTATACAGTTTGGAATTTTCATAAGCTCGGAGTCTTAATTCATCGAGTTCGTGCAATTGCAGGAATCTCTTTTCTCCAACTATTTTGAGATCGGTGTTACAGTTTACGAGAGCCCGGTAAGCACGATGTTCAACTTGAACGGAAAATGACAAGTCTTTCCATACAAGAGTCTGTAAGGAGTTATGCCAATTGGAGTTTTATAAGCCGTCGAAATGCCCACAGAGCATCGTCAAGTTTCTTTGCCCACACCGAAGGATTGTCCTACACCGCTTTCTCTAGTATTCTTTTGAGAGCTCATTGGTATTTTCAACTTGCCCACCGGTTTGTGGATGATAGGCGATCGCGAATCGGTGATGAACTCCATATCTTTTCATGGTTTTCTCCATTTGTTGGTTACAGAAATGGGTTCCTCGATCGCTTATCAAGGCCTTGGGAATTCCATAAGAAGCAAAAAGCTTTTTGAGGAAATTAACAACGACACGAGCATTGTTTGTTGGTAAATCTTCAGCTTCTGCCCATTTGGACACATAATCTATAGCAACGAGAATGTATTCGAATTTGTGGTATTTAGGGAAAGGTCCCATGAAATCTATTCCCCAAATAGCGAATATTTCGCATACTTGAATGCTTGTCAATGGCATTTCATCTCTTCGTGAAAGATTGGTGGTTCGTTGGCAAGCGTCACAATTTTGAACAAGTGTATGTGCTTCTTTGAATATTGTTGGCCAATAGAATCCAGCATCAAAAACTTTTTTAGCTGTGGTGGAAGGACCATAATGTCCCCCAGTTGGGCCATGATGACATTCGTCAAGAATCTTACGGGTTTCGGAACCAGAAACACATCTTCGGATCATTCTGTCAGGACACATTTTGAAAAGATATGGCTCTTCCCAAAAATAGTATTTAAGTTCCGAAAAGAATTTACTTCTTTGAGCATGAGTTAATCCTTTTCTAATAATTCCTCCAACGAGATAATTTGCAAAGTCAACGAACCAAGGATCGTCAGTTCCATCGATGGTCATGAGAGTTTCATCGGGAAATAATCATCGATTTCTTCTTCTTTAACTCCTCAAGATCGGGTTTTCAAGGCGAGATAAGTGATCACCAAGATTTTCTCGCTCCTTTCTTATCTTTGATTTCGATGTCAAATTCTTGGAGTAGCAAAATCCATCGAATAAGACGTGGTTTAGCATCTTGCTTGGTGAACAGATACTTGAGCCCTGAATGATCGGTTAAAATGACTGTTTTTGAGAGCACAAGGTAGGATCGGAATTTGTCGAATGCAAAACGACGACCCGATAATTCCTTTTCGGTGACGGTATAATTTTGCCGAGCACTATTCGGTGTCTTGCTAGCAAAATATATAGGCGAAAGTGTTTTCCTTCACGTTGGCCTAAGACGGCTCCAACAGCAAAATCGCTTGCGTCGCACATAAGTTCGAAGGGTAGTGACCAATTAGGTGAAACCATGATCGAAGCACTAGTTAGTTGAGATTTCAACGTTTCGAAAGCTTTTATGCAATCAACATTGAAGTCAAAGATAGATTCTTTCTCAAGAAGTTTTGTCATCGGACGAGATATTTTTGAGAAATCTTTGATAAATCGGCGGTAAAAACCAGCATGTCCTAAAAAACTTCTAACGGCTTTGACGTTAGTTGGTGGTGGAAGCTTTGAGATGACATCGACCTTTGCTTTGTCTACTTCCATTCCTCGTGACCGGAGATTTTGTGGCCAAGCACAATTCCTTGGTCACCATAAAGTGACATTTTTCCCGATTAAGGACAAGATGCGACTTCGCATCTTTCGAGCATTTTATCGAGATTAGAAAGACAAGCTTCAAATGAGTCTCCGAAGACTGAAAAGTCATCCATGAAAACTTCCATGGAGGTTTCTAGCATGTCTTGGAATATGGCGATCATACACCTTTGAAAAGTCGCAGGTGCATTGCAAAGACCAAAAGGCATACGCCGATATGCGTAGGTTCCAAAAGGACAAGTGAAAGTGGTCTTTTCTTGATTGTTAGGATCGATTGGAATTTGGAAATATCCTGAAAATCCGTCGAGGAAACAAAAGAATTTATTTCCTGCTAGTCTTTCAAGCATTTGATCCATGAACGGGAGTGGAAAGTGATATTTTCTGGTGGCTTTGTTTAATTTCTGATAGTCAATACAAACGCCGCCACCGATGGATTCTAGTTGGAACTAGTTCATTTCGTTCATTAGTCATGGTTTTATAAAAAATCAATAATAGAGAAGTGTGTAGTATGTTGGGTAACTCAAACGTGTTAGGTTTGAGCACCGAGATCGCTTCGAACGAGGTTGAATGGAATTTCCAACTCACGTCGCGATTATCGGATTTGAATAAGAGAAGGGATAAAATGATGTTTTCTAAGCTACGGGATAAGGAAAGTAAATGGAACTAAAATCTATGGGAAAACCTAAGAATTAAGGCAAACTACACAAATCTATATTAAAATGCAATCACGGATTAAAACGAACGCTTAATAAAATGCAACTACGTCTATTCTAAATCCTAAAATAACCTAAAATTACTTTTACTCTAAAAATGATATTAGAAAACTATTTATGAATTAAAACTATTTTTTATGATTTTTCTAGATTTTATTAGAATTAAAAACTAATTTTTAACTATTAAAACTAAATTAAAATACTAGAAATTATGAAAATTAAAGGGAAAAATATGAAACTATTTTTATAAAAATCTAAAATAACTAAAGAGAATTTTCAAAACAAATTTTGTATTTTTCGATTATTTTCTATTTTCTACAATTTAAAACTAATGAAAACTAATTTAAATTGTGAAAATACCAAATTAAAGAGGAAAAATAGGAAAAATATTTTTATGCTTTTATATTTATCTTAATCTGTAAAAATTGAAAAATTATTTTTTGGAACTTTTTCTGAATTATTTGCAATAAAAGCTATTTAAAATACTCCTAAAAATTGATTTTAAATAAGAAAAATACTAAACAGTAGCTAAAAATTATGAAAAATTCATGGAAAATCTAAAATATTAAACTAAATCTATGAAAAATAAGAAATCATAAGCTAATGTGGAAGAAATAAGAGCTGTAGTGTTAACTGCCTCTAAATAAGCACTTTAAAATAAGCAAATAAGCACTATAAGCTACCAAACTACTACAGAAGCTGATTTGTACTGAAACAAGCAAATTCTAACAGAATCCACCTAATCCTAACAAGCTATAAGCTCTGTCTAATGAATTATGCAAACTGACTATCTTATCCAAACAGCTCTTGAACCTTATGTTTAAGCTGTTGCACAGGCTTATATAATAAGCTAAAGTGAAATCCAAAACTGTGGTTCTCAAGACCACCAACCAAAAAGCTTGTTTCCAAAATTTCAGCTCATTTGGACATAAATTGAGAAGATTAAAAGCATAAGGAGAATGGGGTAAAAATTGATCTGATGCAGTAACAAAAGGGACAGAGAAAGGCTTATTGCAGGCCTGATTAGCTACTTAAAAAGCAGCTAGGATTCTATCTAAGGGCAAATGAGTTATATCTAGTCCTAAAGCCACCCTAAGAAGCTATCATTCAGCAATTAAATTGAAAAGATAAACCCAAATCGACTTGCTACAAGTCGATATATGTAAAACAGATATGAAAGTATGCTCAGCAGAAGCAGACTAAAACTCAAATGTACTGATATGAATAGAACAAGGAAATCAGCAAATCAAGAGGCAATCAAGCAATTAGAGATCAAAACTAAGCAATCTAAGCAACTCTATATGGCAAATAAGCTACAAACAAATAGACTATGATCTAGTAAGAACAAACAAAAGCAATATAAACTAACCTGGAACCTGCTAATGGATATGAAATAAGCTAATGAATAACTGACTTTGAGACAGAACAAGAGTGGTGCAGGGGGAAAAGTGACTAAATGACCAACTCCAAGCTACTCAAAAGCTAAATAAGCCTAATGTGGACTACTTGAAGCAGCTTTTACCTCTGAAACACACTTGATCTCATTGACAAACTACTAAACCAAACACCCTTTTACATGATCAAACTGCAATTAACTTTAGAAATTTGATGAAATCTAAGCTGAACTGAACTGAACTTGCTTCAATTAACATAAAATACATCATTAATTCAGAATAAACCCAAAGATTTCCTTAAAATTGTTTTGACTCTAAACTTTGACTTTTATTGACTTTTTTTAAAACTGAGAATTAAGAGTAATTAACCAACAATAAACTCAAATAAGCTGTAATAAGCTTATTTGAGCTTATCAAAACAGTGAAATAGCTATTTAAACTAATTACATCAAAATTAAATGACAATGGATTTAAATGATGAAAGAAAATTGTATTAATGAAAACTGATCACAATGATGAAAAGTAAAGGTTTACACTAATTAAAAAGTAAATGACAAGAAATTAAAATGGTCAAAACTATTCTAAAACATGAAAAGTTGGACGACTTGATCTTTGTGAAGAAATGGGTATATATAGCTGAGCTGAGGCCTTTGGGATGCTTTGAGGAAGCTCCTAGATGCTCTAATCTTCACCCTTGATTCACCATTTTGTCATCAAATCTATTCTTGGCCCTTGGATTGAATTGGTGATGTGGCTGCTCCAATGAGAGCTCTCCATTTGTCCACGTTGGCAATCTTATGACACAACCTTACTGACACGTTGTCAGTATCCTTCTAGAAACACTCTAAATACGGGTAAATGATTGGGGATTAAGGGTAAATGTGGGGAAGTAAGTAAAATAGTAACTGGGTTTATTTGGGGGAAAGAAATGGGCGCGTGTGTTTGTTTATATTTATTTGATTTTCTTTGACCGGGTTGTGGGTTGGGTTGACCGGGGTTCATATTGGGTAAACGGTATAAGTAAAACCGGGTATAAGGTTGGATTATGGATTGGACCGGGTAATTTGATTGGGCCGTGAGTTTTATTTGGATTTTGGACTTAGGACTAGTATGTTGGATTTAGGATATACATTAAACCCATTTGATATTTCAGGGACCAAAGATGCAAAAGCTGGAAATCCAGGGACCAAATCTGTAATTTCTGAAAATCTCTTTCAAGGGCTAAACTTGTAATTCTCAAATAATCCAAGGGTGAAATTTGTAAATTCTGAAACTTGAAGGGTCATTCTTGCCAAAAGCTCAAAGTTCAAGGACTATTTCTGACAATTCCTCAAACTTGATTATATCTTCTAAAAATCATCCTCAGAGAATAAAATCTTCCAAAATGCACAATCCCGACCTTCCTACCTTAAGCTCTCTTAATCTCTCGTGCTCGGTTTACGTCGATTTGGTTCCTTTTTGTGTGTTTAACATATCCGTACTGCAAATGCACAAACTCAAGAAACCACAAATATTAGCAATAAACGGCTCTTTCTTGGTTGTTTTGGGTCAGTTTTGATAATGAAAAGGTATGTGTTTTAGCACATACCAGTCACAACCGTCATTCCTCCTTTCTTGGGAACACAGTAAACATGACTTATCCATGGGCTATCCTTAATTGGGTAAATGATACCAGCATCGAGAAGTTTTATGATTTCCTTTTTAACAACTTCTTTCATGTTGGGTTTGAGTCGACGTTGACGTTCTACCACATGTTTAATCCCTTCTTCAAAATTGATTTTGTGTTTGCAGAAATTAGGGCTAATTCCTGGGATGTCGGATGTTTTCCAAGCGAAAGCTTGTTTGTGATTTTTGAGGACGGAAATTAAACTTTCTTTCTCACTGTCCTTGAGCAATGAAGATATGACTACTGGAAGAAGTGAGTTTTCCTCCAAGTAAGCATATACAAGATGATCTGGGAGAGGTTTGAGTTCGAGATCTGTGGGTGGTTCTTCGATAGAGGATTTAATTCGCATCTCGTCATTGAAAGTTATTTCTTCAAAGTTTTCATCCTCTTCCTCCATTTCTTCTTCTACTGAATTATCTCCTTCGAATTCTACTTTCATGAAATCATCAAACTCTTTATCAAAGTCTGTTTCATTGATTTTTTCAGAAGTAGTCATGAATGGATCCGATTCGTTAAGTAATGTGTCCAATTCTTCGTCAGTGACTTCATCAATAATATCGATGTTAAAACAAGTGTCATCACTGGAATGTGGGTAGCGCATCGCTTTATCGATTAGAAAAGTGATTAGCTTGCCTTTGTTATTAAGAAGTTCTTTCAAAAATTTCCCGTAATTGGGCATTCCGGCTAAGACATCAACGAGAGGAACATTGAGTCTAACCTCTTTGATTATTTCAATGAACTTCTTATAACGCTCTTCCATCTTTTCTTTCTTTAGGCGTTGAGGATAAGGAATTTTTGGTGTATACGCCTTGACAGATGGAATGTTTTTCTTTTTGGTGGTTTGGGTTGTGTTTGGTTCCTCGGCTTCATCCTCACTATCATTGGTGATAGGAGTATTGTCATTAGGATTCGGTGGTGGATCGTACGAGAGACCACTTCTTGTGAAGACAGCATTGATATGCTCATTTCTTGTTTGTGGTGGATGGTACGTCTTATCATTTGATGGTTTTGGGTTGGATTGGGTATTACTTGGTAATGAACCGTAAGGTCTAGAGGAATGTTGGTCGAAAGTCGCTAAACTTGTTTTCAAGATCTTGGATAGATGCTTGATGATTTTTCCGTCCTTGCTCAACTTTGGCTTTGAGATTGAAAAATTGATTTTGATAAAATCATTTGCAAATTTTGAGCGACCACGAATTCTCTCATGGTTTTCTCGAATTCGGTTTCTTCCATCTTTTGTCGGGGTTTTGTGGTGGTGGATCGCCGGTTCGTGGTTGAGAATCACGGTTGTCATCCCTTGGTCGGCGATCTTGCCAATTTCTAGAATTTCGACCGTAATAATTACTACGATATCCTCCTCCACGGTATCCTCCTTGAGCGTAATTCGCTTCTCCTTACTTCGGTCCACCCATAGGCTTATCGTCGCACTCGGACGATGGATGATTTCCTCCACAATTGTTGCATCCGTCTCGCATTTCCTTCATTTCATCTTTGATATCTTTGTATTGCGAGTCGATTTTTGAGGTTAACGCTTCCATCTTCTCCATGAGTTTTGAGGTATCGGTGTTTTCGACAAAAGCAACAATTTTTCGGAGAGGTTTAGTTTTGGAATCTTTGGACCAATCGAGTTTGAGAAGTACTCTATCTTCGAGCAATTGATGTGCATCGTTGGGAGTCTTATAGAGAAAAATTCCTCCAGCATCAAGGATTCCTTGAGAGATTTCATCTAGTCCATGGTAAAGATTTGGATAATGGTTCCTTTGGATAGTCCATGTCTATGACAACTCTGGCAAATCTTTCATTCAAGCCAAGCTTCGACAAGTGATTCGTTTGGGTTTTGGGTGAAAGCGAATTTCTCTCATTAATCGATCAAACATGGCGGTGGAAAGAATCGCTTACAAAGCTTGCCTCATCTCCTCCCAAGTGTTGATGATTCACGGGTTAATTCAATGTACCATACTTTAGCATCTCCGGAGTGATGATGGAAAAAGCTTGAGTTTGATGGCATTGACATCGGTGTCGCCATATCGGAACATGCCGCAAATTTTGATGAATTCGGCTATGTGCTTGTGCGGATCGGCCATGCACGCCATCGAATTGACGGTCTTTGATCATAGAAAGGTGATGACCCTTCACGGTGAAGTTTTCACCAAGGTTGACAACAACAATAGCACTTAGGGGTTGGTGCTACGGCTCGGTTGGTTCCCCACATGGGTTGATCGTCCGCCATGGGGAAAGGTAAAATTGGTGAAAGGGTTGTAAACAACTTTGGCTTCTACGAGGTTATCAAATGGTGGGTTTGGTACTCTTGGTACACGATTTTCCAATGGTATGAAAAGTGTTCTTCTTCTTCTTCGAATCAAACATTTGGGGTTGGTAAGAGGTGTAATTGGTTCTATTCCCGCAGCTCGAGTGTCATACAATGCCCTAGAGAATCCAGGAAATATCTAAACACACGGATAAACAACGAAAATAGTTCTTCTGGGACAGATTGGGTAACCGGTCGGTTGCGGGCTGCGACCGATCGGTTAGATCAGTTGGGTTATGGGTAAAATCGTAACCAATTCGGTTGAATGGCAACCGGATAAGGTTGAAGTTTCTGAGAGAAAAATATTGGTTGAATCGACTGAGGGAAATTCAAAAACTTGTTGAAACACAATCAAATCCCCGGCAGCGGCGCCAAAAACTTGATGTGCTACGTGTGTACAAGTTTTAAATTTATAAAAGGTGAATTACCAATATTACCAATAACACATACGAGCAAGTATACTCGTCCGTTATAGCAAGATTGTGAAGGTAAGTCGGGATCGTTCGCAGGGATTTGAGTGAATCTAAACACAAGTTTGAATCAACAGAGTCTATCCAAAACATATAACAACGCAAAATAGATATAATGAAATTCAGATGATTAAAAACTACACTTGCTTAAACTAGTTTCATATCATAGATTAATGTTATTGTGTTAACCTCTTAACATGTTGGTTATGATAATTAGTTGGTGGACTAATCTATTGTTCTTATAAGTTAAACCTTCGTCAAGATTTTAGTTCATAAAAACAAGCATTACGTTTAACCAATCAATTCAAGATCAATTCAAGTTTCATAAGTTACTTGCATAAACTTAAACACAAAAACATCCACTTGTTTCATCAAATTGCTTAAGAAATGGTCAATGCAAAAGGTAACCGATCATAGACAAAAGGCTACAATTGATTCTCAACAACTAATCTTACGACCTTTTAGATGTTTCCAACCAATCCAATTTGATTATCAAAAAGTGTTTCTATTACAACCAAACCTTAGTTCCTTTATATAATCAAGAATAATGGGTAAAAACAATCATCCATAGACAAAATGATTATAACTAGTTGAATAACAATAAGTTCTTTTGACCTCTACGATTACTATCAACTAGTCAAACTTGATTAACAAATGTCACTATGAAACTTTAGCACAATTGGATCTTAGAATCAACTTGAAATTGAATTAAAACATGTTAACACAATCACTAACTAATCATATGACAATCAACATCATTTAAGCAAGTGTATAAAGAAACTAGCCACTCATAGCAAACATAAACATGAACTCAGAACTTTGAACATTAGAAAACATGATTAAAAGTCTTATAATGCTTGGAATAAGATTACAAATGGTGAAGTAATGATTCCCAAAGTATTGGGGTAGACTTCTTGGTGATTTGGCCTCCAATTGTGGAACTTCTGGAACTCCAAACTTTCCTGGACTTCTAAGGACGAATTTGAGAGCTTAAGAGCTTTGTTTGATGAGTAGAGAGATTTGTATTGAAGTGTGTGCCTCATATGCTCACAAATGGCCTCTATTTATACTAGTTCCAAAGCCTAGGGTATTAATTGCTGAACTTGGCCTCCAAGGAGTAAGGAAGGGACTAGAATTCACCAATAGAAGGACCTAGAATCGCTTTGGATGCAAAGGGAAACTTAGTGATGAATATTTGGCGATCGACTTCTCCAACCGGATCGGTTACACGACCAACCGATCCGGTTGGTCTTCATAAAAGAGCCAACCGTTCCGGTTGCGGTGGCGACCGAATGGTTGGTGATGGCATTTTGGCATTTTTGGTCATTTTCCAACCGATTCGGTTGCACTCGCAACCGATCCGGTTGGATTTCCTGAGTTTCGGAAACTTGGTCTTTACTTTCTTTATCTTGTAGAACTTGGTTCTTCAATCACTATGGTCTTCAAAGGTACTTGAGATACTGATTTGTGCTTGACCTGCTTCACTGAAATGGAAATCTTCTATTTGTTGAACATTTCTTTACTTTTTCTTCCGTTTCCCTGCACTTGGTTATAAATACTAGGCAAACGCCTTTTGATGCAATAAAGCACTAAAATCACACAAATATAACCAAATAACATATATAAAAGCACACATAACGCTACTAGAAACATGCACAATCTGAGCGTTTTCAGTGTGGTTCTCCTTGGTGGAATAACCCGGTGGTTAGCCTAGTACCGAAAAAAGAGTAGGCGACGTTGTGAAGGCTTCTCCGCCATAAGGAGTTGGTGTCGTGTAGTGATTACGAACTCTCGAGTAGGTGACTCGGGAGTGGAGTAGGCAAGGAAGGTGTCCTTGTACCGAACCACTATAAATACTCGTGTCATGGTTATGTGCTTCTTACTCTTTATCTTTCATTACACATTTATATATCTATCTATCAATGTCCAACATACACATCTAAATAGATTGACATAAGTCGATCTAAATATTTTAAAACAAAGTTTTAATTGGTAAAACTATTCAACCCCCCCTTCTAGTTTTCCACAAGTTGAATGTGGATTATGGACCTATTCCATTTCATCTTTTTCATTCTTGGTTTAATAAGAATGGGTTTCATAAAATGGTGGAAGACTCTTGGAAAGATTCGGCTGTTATTGAACCGAATATTATTGTTTCTTTAAAGAAAAAACTTGAAGTCTTAAAGACATCGATCAAACATTGGATTACAGGTGTAATGATGGGCTTCTTAACGAAAGGACCAACCTGTTAAAAGACCTACATGACCTTAATTCAGGTGTTGCGTCTGATATGATACAAAAAACTAAAGTCCGTTGGGCTATTGAAGGAGACGAAAACTCAAAATACTTTCATGGAGTCTTAAATAAGAAACGCTCTCAAATGGCTATACGTGGGGTTTTTATCGATGGTGAATGGATTATTGATCCTTCTAACGTTAAAAATGAATTTCTGAACCATTTCTCCAACTGATTTGCTGCTCCTAATTCGCAAAGACTTGTCCTCGAATCTCAGTTTCCTAGTATTTTTTCTATGGACCAACAAAACGATCTTGAAGGAGATGTGTCTTACAATGAGATCAAGAATGCGGTTTGGGAATGTGGTACTAATAAATCTCCTGGCCCCGATGGTTTTACTTTCGAATTCTTTCGTCGGTTTTAGAGTACCATTGATAAGGACATTGTGGTTGCTGTTAAATAATTATTTTCGTCAGGTATTTTCCCTCCAGGCTGTAATTCATCTTTCATCGCCTTAATTCCTAAGAACCAAGAAGCCAAGGTGGTTCAATACTTTCGCCCTATAAGTCTAATTGGTAGCGTGTACAAAATCATTGCTAAAATCTTAGCTAACCGCCTAAGCTTTGTTATCTCAAGTCTTATTAGTGAGGTTCAATCGGCTTTTGTCTCTAATCGGCAAATCCTTGATGGTCCTTTTATTCTTAATGAGCTTCTTTCTTGGTGCAAATTCAAAAAGTATAAAGCCATGGTCTTTAAGGTCGACTTTGAAAAGGCTTTTGATTCGGTGAGATGGGATTTTCCTGATGATGTGTTAGCTAAGTTCGGTTTTGGAGATAAATGGCGCGGTTGGATTCAAGGTTGTTTAAACAATGCTAAGGGGTCTATTCTTGTTAATGGCAGCCCAACTTCTGAGTTCCAGTTCTACAAAGGCTTAAAACAGGGAGATCCATTATCGTCGTTTCTCTTTATTTTGATTATGGAAAGTTTGCATCTATCGTTCAAAAATGTGGTGAATGCAGGTATCTACAAAGGTATTCCTATTGACAACACTTTAACCTTAACTCACATGTTCTATGCCGACGATGTGGTTTTCGTTGGAAAATGGGATACGTCGAATGTTAATAACATAGTTAATGTGCTCAAATGTTTTTTCTTGGCCTCGGGTCTCAAGATCAATCTCCATAAAAGTAACCTCATTGGTATTGGCGTTCCTCACAACGAAGTGGTTTTAGTAGTTGATTCAATAGGATGCTTGACTTTCTTTGCAGATTTTAACTTTCTTGGTGTTAAAGTGGGTGGTATCATGTCAAGACGTGGATCTTGGGACGACGTCATTGGAAAATTTTCCTCTCGGTTATCCAATTGGAAGCTTAAAACTCTCTCTATTGGTGGTCGTTTTACTTTGATAAAATCGGTTTTAAGCTCCTTACCGCTATACCATATGTCCATTTTCAAATGTCCTATGGGAGTTCTTAATTTATTGGAAGCTATTCGTCAGAACTTCTTCAATGGAGTGACAAATTCAGATAGAAAATTAGCTCTAATTGGATGGAAAAAAATTATGGCCTCCAAGAAAAATGGAGGGCTTGGCATTTTAAGTTTTTTGCTCTTAAGCGAGGGTTACTCTTTAAATGGATATGGCGCCTCATTTCCCATAGCTCTTCATTATGGTCTCAGTTTATCGAGGCCATCCATGGTCCAAAAGGTCTTCTTGATAATTCTCGTATTCCTCCTAGATGCTCTCCTTGGTTTAACATCATCCGCGAGTTCAAAGGTCTCATTTTTAAAGGTATTGATCTTTTATCTTTTGTAAATAAAAAAAAAAGTGGGAAATGGAGAAAACACCTCTTTTTGGGATGATCATTGGCTTACTGATTCACCCTTGAAGACCTTGTATCCAAGACTTTTTTTGTTGGAGTTAAATAAACAAGCTACAGTTGCTTACAAATTAAGGGATACTTCCCTCGTCGCGTCCTTTAGGAGAGAACCAAGAGGTGGTATAGAAGAGGAGCAACTTTGACTTCTAGAAGATAGCTTGGGTCACATTCTTTTGCTGGATTCTAGTGACCGATGGGTTTGGAATCTTGAGTCGTCAGGTGAGTTTTCGGTTTAATCAGCTCGCTCCTTTATAGATGATGTGGAAAACTAGAGGGGGGTTGAATAGTTTTACCAATTTAAAACTTCATTTTAAAATATTTAGATCGACTTATGTCAATCTATTTAGATGTGTATGTTGGACGTTGATAGATAGATATATAAAAGTGTAATGAAAGATAAAGAGTAAGAAGCACATAACCACGACACGAGTATTTATAGTGGTTTGGCTACAAGGACACCTTCCTTGCCTTACTCCACTCCCCGAGTCACCAACTCGAGAGTTCGTAATCACTACACGACACCAACTTCTTATGGCGGAGAAGCCTTCACAACGTCGCCTACTCTTTTTCCGGTACTAGGCTAACCACCGGGTTCTTTCACACCAAGGTGAACCACACCTACCACAATGTCGCCTACCCTTTATCCGGTACTAGGCTAAGTACCGAGTTCCATTACAATGGAGGAACTACTACCCAACACTACACAACACCTAATCCCAAAGGAGACCCACTCCTTATTACAACACCATCAAGGATATCAACATCCTTGGAAACAAACTATCACTATGTGTATAACGATGCACCTCATCGATTATACGACCTAAGCATTCTTCACAAATGCCACTTGATTTGATTCCTAGGCATCATTCACTAATGCCTTTGACACAACGCTTGGCACCTTTCACTAATGCCTTCGTCTTGACACCTTTAGCATTCTTCACTAATGCTTTTGACACGGACGTTAAGCACCTTTCACTAATGATTTCGTCTTGACCCTTTCGGCATCCTTCACTAATGCCTTCAACACAACACTTCTATGGAGGAAGAAAGAACTATCAACAAGAGAACCTCGATGGTCTTGATGATGACGAAACATGGCAACTCATGGACTTGAGCTTGCTCGACTTCCAGTGGTGATCTCGCTTTAAGAGGAACCTAGAGAATCACACAAAATAAAAGACAAACTACATAGAAAGATCCCTTAGGATCAGTGGTTAGAGAGGTACAATACTTGGGGAAAGTATGTGTGAGAGTGGTAAGCCAAAAAGAAGAAATGGCTCACTATTTATAGAGGAGAAATGCTTATTGTTCCCTGGATCCCACAGATCCCTCCCACAAGGGATCCGTCTTGTGTAAAACTAGGGATCCGTGGGACGCTCCTCTTTGCCCATGGGTATTTTGGTTATGGGTCATAGGTCATGGGTTATGGGTTGATCCATGGGTCTTTTATTAGATACAATGTATCTAATGAGTGCAATGCACCTAGTCAAATGGGTATGGGTCAATACCATGGGTTATGGATATATTCCATGGGTTGTAGTTTTTACCCATTTATAATACATACTAGTTATGTATATATTTTGCCCAATATGTAAACACTAGTTGTTGTACATATGTATTACTAAATCATAAAATCACTTATACTTGTTTTAGTGTTTTATGTAAGAACGTAAGTGTGTTAGAAAACTATTGGCTCAAACTATTTACGTATTTTATTTGTTTCGTTAAAATGATTTTACGTTTGTTATCGACAAAACATTAGAAGATCGTAAAATAAAAATAAACGCTTTTTCGGCTTATTTGTATTAACAATCTCCCTTTTGTTGATGACAAAACATAAAATTATTTTAAGGAAAACTAAAATTGTAAAAGTTCTAATTGAGTTTTACTCTCTTCTCCCCCTTTTTGTCGAAACAAAGAGAGCGTCGAAAAGAAACTAACACATTCTTTTATGAAAAACATGTAAAAGAGAAAAAATGTAAAGAGAGCAAGTGACGAGAATGGTTCTTGTCTTAACTCCCCCTTGAAGAGTCCATCCCTTTGTGAGGGCGTCAAGTAAATATAAACTAATAAGCTAATGAATTGCAATTTTGTTTGCAAATAGTTTCGTCCTTGTGACAAAAATGCTCCCCCTTGAAGATTGCAACTTTGCAATGGGGTGTCATGAAGTGTAATCCAAAATAAGGATTATGTTGCAAATGGTTTTGCAATGTATGGTTTGACACAAAGCTCCCCCTAGCTTAGTATGTCAAGGTCTTCATGTGTATTTTGAAAATCTACAAAACAAAGGTTAGAAAGCAAGAGTATAGTGCATAATTTCCTGCAAATAAGACTCAATTTAGTAGAAAATTGTTCTTCTATACCACGGATCCCACGGTTCCCTCCTTTGTAGGATCCGTCTAGGCAATTTCCAGGGATCCGTCTGTCTGGTGACAGATTATTCAGCAAAGGTGATATACCGACCAATGCTAAATATAAGAGTGAGATATGTATACAAAAACCAAACATATACTCAAAGCAATATGGCAAATAGGTTCTCATTCAATAAAACAAAGAGATAATCAACAAATCTCTAAAACTAAAAGAATGATCTAGCAATACATTTTCTACTAATAATAATAAGTTACTAAACTTAAGAAGCAACTAGGTGCTTTAAAGGTGATCAATCATAAAATGGAATTCCTAAACGTTCTAGTTTGAGCTTGAGACTAGGACACCATTTTAGGCTCATAGTTGTTTAGGTTTGTTGTCCTCTTCGAAACGTTCGAGGAGGTGATAAAACATGAAACGTTGCTCTTCACATAGTTCATGTATCAACTTTTCAACATGTTGACAATGATAACAATCCTTGTCATGGTTTTGAAGAGATGGTGGTAAAAGGTGAGCTTCTTCAAGCGGAGGTTCAAGTGAAGTGGGTTGAGGATCCTCAAAAGGAGGAATTGGTGGAGGCTCATTTAGTGGTGGCTCAACAAGGTTTGAGGGTGGAGGTAGAGAAGTGTCAACTTCCATGTGGTCGGGTGGTTGACTTTGATGTCTCCTCGTAATCCAAAATGGACCATTGGAGGGAAATGGAAAAATTGACATTGGTGCAAGTGTTGATTCAACACTTTGGTTTTGTTGTACAACCTTTTCTAATGAATGTGTTGGTAATGGTGGAGGATGAGATGGCCTAGGGGGTAAGTCCTCTAAGTTGTGAGAATGTGGAGATGATTGTGAGGTGTTAAATGATGTAGCTCTAGGCACCAACGATGTTGGTTTGGTTGAAAAGGGTGTGTTTGGTTTAGTAGAGTTTGGTGATGATATCCTTGTGGGAACGATCCTCTTGGGAATTAGTTTGATTGGTCTATTTGGTGTAGGGGAAATCCTAGCATTTGTGGACTTAACCGGAGATGATTCGGTTGAGGAAACTTCGTGTATGACCCTAGCAAGTTTCTTGGGTGGTTCTTGGGTGGATGAGTTAGCACTATGAGCTTTTCTCATGATGAAATGACTAAAGAAGATGTTTGTAATTGCTAAGGATTATGTTGTGTTTGATGACTAAGGAGTTCTAGGAAGATGACTTATATGGGGAAGAATTTGGCAAGTGCATTTAAGACTTAAGCCACTAAGATTCTTAGGAATGTAACGATTAACATGCACAAGAGTCAAATTTAGAGTTTTACTGATCTAGAGACTCATTTAAGATGAGGTGGAGTGTTCAAGTTAGCAAGATGGGCTTGAAATGATTGTTTTAGCTAGAGTTGACATAATCTGTCACCCTGATCCCACGGTTCCCTCCTTTGAGGGATCCGTCTAGGCTAATCCTAGGGATCCGGCTCTCAGCAGCTATGAAAGGTTAAAAATAATGTTTCTAAGATCTAAAACCTATACCATCTTGAGTGTTTTAGTCCTCCTAATTATCTTAAATGCGGGTGAACTTGAATGATCAAGAGCAATGAGTGATATAGCTAATGATTGCCTTTTATGGAAGGAAAGATGAGACTTTGTGACCACCAATGGATGTTCAAGGATGACACTAAGAAATTTTGATGGTGTCAAACTATAATAAATGATCCTAGAGATCAGTTGTGAGCTTTGAGATGAAGTTTGAAAAATCCTCAAAAATCAAAAGAATTGAAAAACTAATTTTTGACCCGTTTTGAAATAAGGATGGGTAGAAACAATTTCCTAAAATTGATCAATATATCCACCTAGGTGTATTGAGATATGAAAGGCAATGTGTAAGTGTTGAAGCGGAAATATGGTGAATTTTGATGAGTTGATAAATCAAAAGCACTTTGAGTTAGATCTTATGTAAGCTATGGGAGTTTGAAGCTTTCTCATGCTTTGAAGAAGACTTAGTTGGGTTCTAAAGTCTTATGTTTAGCAAGTGTGAAGTGATCTAGTAAGCTATTTTGATGTATGGGAATCTGTATTGCTGTTCTGTTATCACGGATCTCACGGTTCCCTTAAGAGAGGGATCCGTCTAGGCTAATCCTAGGGATCCGGCATCTGTATATCAGAACCATCACAGAATCAAGTGCAGATTTTGCACCTAGCAATATACACTAATAACCATTAAACAAAACAACGATATAAGCATGTCATCACATAAGATATATCATAGATAATGGTAGAAATAGTAATAACCAAGTTAACACAAACAAGAGTGCTAAAACATAATCATTCATACACAAATCAAGTGTCTCAAAACAATCATAATCCTATAGTTTCTTTCGTCAATTCTTTCTTTTCCTCTTTCCTGACTTTGTAACGTGGTAAGCTAGGTTTTGAATCATACCCCTTAATTGTTTGAATTCCGCGGTCTCGTTTGGAATATCCGAAAGTTGTTGATAGTAGTCAAAGGTTCCAATTCAATGTTAGCTATGGGGTCGACGTCTTCTTCTTCTTCATCTTCTTCTACTTCTCCGTCCGAGAAGTCCGAGAGAGCTTTAGGTTTTCTTCCATTGACCATGAACCATTTAGGAGGATGTTTGGTAAGAAGTACCATGACGTGATCGGCAAAGAAATGATCATTGTTGATAGGAGATGGTTGTAATGCACTAACATACTTAAAAAGTCGTGTTAGGAGCATACCATATGGAAGTACCATGTTGGAAACTTTGAATACCCCGGCCATTCTCTTCACCATGTAATAGGCGAGATTAAATGGCTTTTGGTGGATAAGACAATAGATCATTTGCACGAGACATGCATTTGGATGATCCTCGTTACCAACTAGGCTAATGACGTTTTCCCTAAGAATTCCTTCCCATTTTCTAAACATGGGGTGCATTTCGAAGAGTTCCATTTGAAAGGGATCACGGTGAATGAGCTTTTTGTTTTGGTTGAGACGGGATTGGTCGGCTCTTACTTTGAAAATGGTGTCTCGGACGGTTTCGGGTTCATCAAGAGGAATATGGTATATTGGGTTGGGATCAAGAGCAAAGGATTGACAAGATATTGCCCAATCTTGAGAGTACATACAAATTCCTTCACAAGGAATGCGAAGAATTTGAGCAAATGTGTTGAGAGGTAGAGTGAAGTTTTGTTTATTGATGATGAAGGCGATTGAAATGCTATCATCGATGTTTCGAATGATCCTAATGCTTTTATAGAATTCAAAGATGAAAACCGGGAAAATTTGTTCATCAATGTCAAGAAGACAATCAAAGTTGATTGCTGAGAAAACTAGACGAGTGTCGGTATCTTCAAGGAAACATTCCTTGACTACACGACCTTCGTCGATAAGTCGTTTTTCAAGTCTTTTGAAGACTTTGCGATCGGTTTTTGACAATCCTTCTTTCCGATAGTAATGGTTGAGGTAATAAACAGTATCATGGTGGTCTTTTTGAGTGGCTTTAGGCATGATTTGTCCTAGAAATACAAATATTTCAATTAGGCAAAAAATTTTGAGATGGGTTTATGGTTTTGATTTGTATTAACAATGTTGTGAACACAAAGTAATCTTAGCTGTGTGAAAGCCCCTTTTAATGATTAATTTTGAAAACCCTAATTAAATTAATTGATTAAGAATTAAGAAACCATAAACCTTAGGATGAGAATGATGAAGATTAGAACATGTTAGTGTAATTACTTACAATGATGTTTTAGAGAAGAGTACTTGAGGATATGGAGTCCTATGAGGATGAAATCAGTTCTTGAGTCGTTTTTGAGTTTTATGGGGAGAGGGAAAAGATCAGTAATGGTTTTCAAAAGCGTATAGTCGTTTTACGTCCACGGTTCCCGGATCCCTTGTATTTGGGATCCGGCTAGTACAACTACTGATTCGACTACGTGGATAGAAAAAGGGTTGTTTGGCACTATTTTGTAGTAGGCTATAAACTAGCTTCGGAACAAAAGCGCTTTTGTGGTTTCAGTGAAAAGATGTTTTGGTCAAATGGTTTCATAAGTTAATTATCAAGGATCCATTTGTGACGATTAGTTTGATTTAAATCAAGAGGAATACTATTCCGATGATGAGTAAGTCGGAAAAGTGACGAAGAGAGACTTTAAAGAGACTAGCGATTATTAAATAAAAAGAACTATGATATCAACATAATCATGTAAGCTAGCTAATGAAAAGTAAACATACCTCTATGCTCTTGGTTTGGTTTATGAAGACATAAGACCAACAATACTTTATGAGCTTTTAAAGTAATCCGTTGTACTTAGAATAAGTAGATAGTGATTACTTTTAGGTTCTTCCTTGATAGTTGACTTCATTGTCCTTTGAAAAGAAATGAAGATTTTGGAGAGATCCTAGCATGAATATTTCTTGAAAAGAAGCTATTAGAATAATGTATCAATATCCAACACAAATGAAAAAAAAATTGTTTCAAAAGATTTCCTTTTTTGTAGTTTTCAAACATACAATGATCGTATCAATTTTTAAAGTACAACATACTCTAAGAAACTTGGTAACGAAGCACTGATGCCAATTGTGGAAAACTAGAAGGGGTGGTTGAATAGTTTTACCAATTTAAAACTTCCTTTTAAAATATTTAGATCGACTTAAGTCAATCTATTTAGATGTGTATGTTGGACGTTGATAGATAGATATATAATAGTGTAATGAAAGATAAAGAGTAAGAAGCACATAACCACGACACGAGTATTTATAGTGGTTCGGCTATAAGGACACCTTCCTTGCCCTACTCCACTCCCCGAGTCACCTACTCGAGAGTTCGTAATCACTACACGACACCAAATCCTTATAGCGGAGAAGCCTTCACAACGTCACCTACTCTTTTCCCTAAGACTAGGCTAACCACCGGGTTCTTTCACACCAAGGTGAACCACACCTACCACAACGTCGCCTACCCTTTATCCGGTACTAGGCTAAGTACCGAGTTCCATTACAATGGAGGAACTACTACCCAACACCTAATCCCAAAGGAGACCCACTCCTTATTACAACACCATCAAGGATATCAACATCCTTGGAAACAAACTATCACTATGTGTATAACGATGCACCTCATCGATTATACGACCTAGGCATTCTTCACAAATGCCACTTGATTTGATTCCTAGGCATCCTTCACTAATGCATTTGACACAACGCTTGGCACCTTTCACTAATGCCTTCATCTTGACACCTTTAGCATTCTTCACTAATGCTTTTGACACGGACGTTAAGCACCTTTCACTAATGCTTTCGTCTTGACCCTTTCGGCATCCTTCACTAATGCCTTCAACACAACACTTCTATAGAGGAAGAAAGAACTATCAACAAGAGAACCTCGGTGGTCTTGATGATGATGAAGCAACAACTCATGGACTTGAGCTTGCTCGACTTCAAGTAGTGATCTAGCCTTTAAGAGGAACCTAGAGAATCACACAAAACAAAAGACAACTACATAGAAAGATCCCTTAGGATCAGTGGTTAGAGAGGTACAATACTTGGGGAAAGTATGTGTGAGAGTGGTAAGCCAAAAGGAAGAAATGGCTCACTATTTATAGATGATAAATACTTACTGTTCCCCGGATCCCACGGATCCCTCCCACAAGAGATCCGTCTAGTGTAAAACTAGGGATCCGTGGGACGCTCCTCTTTGACCATGGGTATTTTGGTTATGGGTCACGGGTCATGGGTTATGGGTTGATCCAAGGGTCTTGTATTAGATACAATGTATCTAATGAGTGCAATGCACCTAGTCAAATGGGTATGGGTCAATACCATGGGTTATGGATATATTCCATGGGTTGTAGTTTTTACCCATTTATAATACATACTAGTTATGTATATATTTTTCCCAATATGTAAACACTAGTTGTTGTACATATGTATTACTAAATCATAAAATCACTTATACTTGTTTTAGTGTTTTATGTAAAAACGTAAGTGTGTTAGAAAACTATTGGCTCAAACTATTTACGTATTTTATTTGTTTCGTTAAAATGATTTTACGTTTGTTATCGACAAAACATTAGAAGATCGTAAAATATAAATAAACGTTTTTACGGCTTATTTGTATTAACAGACGATTCTTTACTTCCTAAGCTGGAAGTTCCTACTCGATGGATAAAATCCTTTCCCATTAAGATTAATATATTTGCTTGGAGAGTTTGTTTGGATAAGTTGCCAACAAGGTTAAATCTTTATCTTAGGGGGGTCGAATTACCTTCTATTCTATGTCCTCTTTGTAGTATCGCTTTGGAGTCTTCATCACATCTTCTCTTTTCTTGCCATTTAGCAAGGCATCTGATGCTTAAAGTTGCTCGCTGGTGGGAGTTGGAGCATTATGACCTTAATTCGTATGAAGATTGGCTCACTTGGTTCAATAATATCCGGTTATCAAAGAGACTTAAGGATATTCTTGAAGGCACTTGTTACGTCATGTGGTGGGCTATTTGGAACTTTCGTAATCAAGTCTTGTTCGGGAGTAAACAGCCGCGTATGGAGTTACTTTTTGATGACATTGTTCGTTTATCTTTTTCTTGGTGTTCAAACCGTTGTAATTTCAACCTTGATTGGAACTCTTGGATGAAATGTCCTAGTTCCATGACTTTGTAATTTTTTCTAGCACCTTGCTAGTTTAATAAATTTGCCTTTCTAAAAAAAATTACGTGCAATTTGGTATATTTTTAATTATGGCTTACGCAATCGATTTGTCGATGTATGTGGCTCACTTTCAATTGTGCGAGTGAAAGGCCTAGTTAATATATACGTTAATTTACCTAGATATTGATTATTAATAGGTTTTATCAAATAAGTTGCATGTGGCTACTTGTTTACACATATTAATTATTAGTTATGTGTGCATTGTTTTAGTTATTTATTTTTTATTGTTACTTGTTTGTTTATTATTTGCGACAAGTTTTAAGCAAAAGGTAATTTTGAATATAAAAATAAATTGGACTAAACAATGTTGGAATTTGATTTGTTTTTTTAAGAGTTAAATTTTCAATAAGTTTAATTGATTGATGGTTTTGGTACAAATAGTGAGAACATCTCATCCAATTTTGACAAACTATAGGAGGGGTATAAGGAGAGGAGCGCATTAAATTGTTACCCGAAAGAAGGAGGTTATTGCTTCAGCGCTGACCAAATTCTCCGCTTCTTTGTTCTTCAAAATTGGAGTTACCAAGTGGGTTATATATGTACAAAATCATCTTAAGGGCGAATTAGCTTTAATTCCATGCGCCACTTTTGTAGTAATTATCCAAAACACTAAGTCTTTAGACTTATGCAAAAGTACGATATAATGGACGATAATTAAAGGTAAATTCCTTGATTGGCGAAACCAATACCTCAATCAAAACTTTGATAATTTGATCTTTACGAATTGGTTAATAAAAAGTTTTTATTAAAATTTATGTTACAAGATGAATGCATGACATCTTTGTACATATTTGATTTGACACCATAAATCAAAACTAGTACCCTTTATAAAAATTAAGTTAGTGCCATCTAGTTAAAGGAACACTTGAAGTTGCAATTTACGTCATGTGGGAACTTGGCGAGATTGTGATGGAGAGGTAAATTTTCATGTGAAGTCAGACCTTGCATGGATACATTTGCAGTTCTTTAAGTTAGACGACTTAAATTGAGTAGTAAGCGAGAACTGGACTCAAGGCACAAGATGGGGATAAAACATGTTTACATTTGCAATAGCGTTGGAAAATGTAAATCCATAATGATCTAGGAATTGAAAAATGTTTGCCAATTATTGGTCAACAGATAACCTTATTATATGCTTTCGTTACTAGCAGATCAACTGATGTAATGAACCTATGATAATTTGGATCCTAGTTTTCGAGAAACTTATATGGTTATATGTTATATTACCTTGGGTATATTTTATTGTCTTGAAAAATTGTATTATCGAAAATACTAATACTTGAACTTTTTCTGTAGAAATGGCTCAAAACAACGATAACACTGCACTAAACTCTGCGTTCAAAACCTTTTTTGATCGAGAAAAGTTGACTGGCTCTAAGAATTTCAATGATTGGCATCACTCTTTGAGAATTGTCTGTGGAGTGGCTGATCGGTTGGATTATCTGTACACGCTTTGCCCTGATGAACCCGCAGCTACTGCCTCTAACGAGGAAAAAGCTGCGTGGAAGATTGAGTATAAGCGTCATAATGATGTGGCTTGCTTGATGTTGGGAACGATGGAATCTGCTCTCCAAAATCAGTTCGAAAATTACTTCCCATACAACATGCTCAATGAACTAAGTACTATGTTTGAGAAACCTGCGACTGTAGAAATATATGATTTGATTGATGTACTTCACAGCTGCAAGCAGGGAGAGGGTAAAACCGTAAGTGCGCATGTATTGGAGATGAAAGGATACATGGACCAATTACAGGCACTTCGCAAAGTTTATGAAAATGACATTGCTGTGAACTTGATCAACAGATCCCTTAACAAGGATTTCAATGGTTTTGTTCCAAACTTCAATATGTAATCGCGTGGGAAGGCGATTCTTGACCTACACGCATTGCTAATTGATTATGAAAGGGTTACCTCAAAAGGCCCCTACTCCCATGTATTTGCTATTCAGGGTGGTAGAATTAATAAGCCAAAATTGCAGCGTGCGAACAACAAGAAGGGTAAGGGGAAAGGTAAGGTTGACAAGGGTAAAAGTTATGGCCTATCAACCAAAACCAAAGAAGAACCCTACTCAAAGGAAGGAAAATCCTAAAAAGGATCAAGCATGCCACCACTGAAAAGTCATTGGGCATTGGAAGAGAAATTGTGTTATCTATCTTGATAAACTGCGGAAAAATAAGTTTAAGTATGTCGGGTCATCGGGCGCCGGTCCTTCAGGTAACTTATTTACGATTGAATTATTTACTCTATATCATAAAAATTCCTGGGTATATGATATTGGATGTGGTATTCACATTTGTAATACACTACAGGGGTTTAGAGTGGAGAGGAAGCTGGCCTATGGGAAGCAATATGTGCATGTGGGCAATGGGGCACCTGCAACTGTTGAAGCCATAGGAGTGTTTAGTTTAGTATTGCCTTCGGGCATAGTAATGTTATTAAACAATTGTTATTATGCACCTTCTATAATTAGAGGTGTTGTTTCCTTTTCAGTATTGTTGGATTTTGGTTTTACTCATACTATCACACGTAATGGAATTTATGTTTCTTTAAATGGTGCATTTTATTTTAATGCGATTACCGTGAATGGTGTGTTTGAAATTGATATGATTGGAAATGAATCTAACAACTATAATAATTTGATATTTAGCATCAATAAGAAAATGAAGTTGGACTTGAATTCTTCTTATCTTTGGCATTGTAGACTTTCTTATATAGGCAAGACTCGCATGCAAAAGCTACAACGTGAAGGGCTTTTGCAAAATATCAATCATGAATCATTTGATAAATGTGAGTCATGCATATCTGGGAAGATGACGAAGAAACCTTTTTATAGCAATATGGAGAGGGTGTCGATCTACTTGGTCTTATTCATCCGATGTGTGTGGACCACTTAGACATGTGTCAAAGAGAGTGCTAGCTACTTAACCTTTACTAATGATTTCGGCCGTTATGGTTATGTTTATTTACTTAAGCATCAACATGAGGTGTTTGAAACATTTAAGGTTTTCAAAGCAGAAGTAGAGCTGCAATTGGGAAAGAATATTAAAGCTCTTCGATCCGATAGAGGCGGTGAATATCTAAGCCAAGAGTTTAAAGATTACTTAGCTGAGAATGGAATTGTCCAGAATCTCACATCTCCATATACTCCACAACAAAATGGTGTATCTGAGAGAATGAATCGTACATTGTTAGACATGGTGCGATCAATGTTTAATCTTACTACTCTGCCTTTATCTTTTTGGGATTATGCTTTAGAATCTGTTGTTCGCATTCTAAATATGGTTCCCACGAAAAAGGTTGATAAGACACCATATGAAATATGGCATGGTAAAGCTCATAACTTGTCTTATTGAAAGGTCTGGGGTTGCGAGGCGTATGTTAGACGTGACTCATCAGATAAACTCCAACAGAGATCTGTAAAGTGTATCTTTGTAGGATACCCTAAGGAAACTATGGGTTACTACTTTTACTATCCAATTGAAAATAAAGTAATTGTTGCTAGGTATGGAAAATTTCTTGAAAAGGATCTCGTATCTCAAGAATTCAGTGGGAGAGTTTATGATCTGGAAGATGATCATAAAGATACATTACCTTCTGAAAACACTAACGTACTTCCGGTAGAACCTGATAGTCTTATTCCTCCACCAAAAGTTGAAGTGATTCCTATTCGTAGATCCGTAAGGTCTACGCGTGTACCTGAACGTCTTTGTCTTAATGTAGAAGTTGAGGAAACTATATTAGGAGATCTTGGAGAGCCTACTAATTATAGAGCTGCCATGGCAAGTCCTGAAATGGAAAAATAGCACGCTGCAATGAATGGGGAAATGCAATCCATAAAAGATAATGAAGTCTGGGAACATGTTGACTTACCTTCAAATGCTAAGGTAGTTGGAAGTAAGTGGCTTTATAAAATAAAGACTGACATGGATGGCAATGTACACATCTATAAAGCTCGTCTATGAGATATGACAGCTGGATTTCAAAACGGCCTTCTTGAATGGTCGCTTAGATGAAGACATCTATATGAAGCAACCTGAGGGGTTCGTGAATCCACAATTTCCAAATCGTGTATGCAAACTTCAAAGGTCCATTTATGGATTGAAGCAAGCATCGAGACAATGGAATAAAAGATTTGATGAAGAGATCAAAAGGTATGGATTTATTCAAAATCTTAATGAGCCATGTGTATATCACAAAGTTAGCGGGAGTGATGTAATTTTCCTTATCCTTTATGTCGATGACATATTAATTATGGGAAAAGACATTCCAAGTTTGCAAAGTGTTAAGGCATATCTTGGACGGTGTTTTCCATGAAGGATTTAGGAGAAGTGCATACATTAAGGGAATTAAGATCTCTTGAGATAGATCAAAGCGGTTAATTGGTTTAAGTCAAAGCGCTTACATTGATAAAATATTGAAGAGATTCAAGATGCAAAATTTCAAGAAAGGATATTTGCCGATGGAAGTAAAGCATGGCTTATGTAGCGATATGTGTGCTTCAACACTGCAGAGGTGGCACACATCAGAAAGTTCCTTATGCTTCGATGGGATCTATTATGTATGCTATAAGATGCACAAGGCCGGATGTGGCGTTCGCTCAAAATATGACGATCGATATCAGCAGTTACGTGATGCGTCACGGTGGAAATCCAGACACGAGCTTGGTGTTACAGGTTTACGTGATGCGTCACGGCAATGTGATAAAGATGATATGAAGTCTCGACGGGTTATGTCTTTGTCATTAATGGAGGAGCGATGGTGGAAGAGCAAGAAGCGATACGATTGCGATGTAAAGAGATGAAGCCGAATATATAGCCGCCTAAGGCGCAATGGAGGCTGTTTGGATTAGGAAATTCATTTGAGGGCTTGGTGTTATGCCTTCAATTGAATCGCCTATTGATATGTATTGTGACAATTCTGTTGCAATCATATTTGCCAATGAACCTGGAGTCATGAAGGGCACCAAACATTTTCTACGGAAGTATCACTATGTTCGGGAACAAGTCCGCGAAGGTGAAATTAATCTATTGAAAGTTCACATAGACGAAAACTTAGCTGATCCTTTCACTAAGGCTTTACCTAGAGAAAATCTTATTGGACTTGCCAATGGCATTGGACTTCGTTTGGCTAATAGTTTCATGCATAACTATGATTAGTATTTGGATAAAGGATATTGTAAACATTTATTATTTTGATGAAATAAAATTTTGATCATGTTTATATTCATTTATACTATTGTTGTCCTATATTTGCATGTTTAATCCATGAGTAACTAAGTTATTATAAATTGTCCATTGTCGATTAATGATATAGGAGTATCATTAAACTAAGACAAATCTGAGAGATGTGGTAGAATATACTTGAAAGTATATTGATGAGAAAGCATACCAATTTCAGATGATATTCAATGAATTGAATATAGGACTTATCCCAACTACATAATTTACTTTATGGATATTGTTATAAGTAAATTGTGAATAGTTATCCTAAGACTTGAGATACCAGATAAGTGTCATAAATGTAGTGCATTTCTGTGGGGCAACTTAACGCTATACGTAACTGGTAATCATAAGGGTTGTTTCCAGAAGTATTGCAAAGTTTGTGGGTTAGTCTCGTAGTCAAGATAGAATTTGTTCCTTCAAATTTATTTGAAGTTTAATACTGTTGGGCCCTTCGTAGGGTTGACAAGATGTTTGTGTAGCCACATCCAAAATCTCCCCTGAATATGTTCAGAAGATTTGGTAATTTTGGTCAATCACTTAAAACGAGAAACAAAATAGTTGAATAAAGAATGACTTAATTCCATATCTTTATTTAACATGGTATTAGAAACAAAAGGATAATAATAATGAGAAATCATTAAAAGGTTTTCCAGGAGCCTTACTCGAGTTGTACTAGAGGCATCGAAGTGTTGCTAGACGCTAACCGATGTGATCACTCTATTAAGATATATCCAAGTGGGAGCTGTTAGTTTTATGGATATAAATTAGTAGTCGTTTGTTAGGATCGAACTCGAGACCACGGGATTGCACGCTTTACGTATGAGAATTAAAGTTAATAATTAAATGTAAAATGTTATAATTATTTATTAATTACACGAAATATATAACGGGCATTAAGTTAATTAAGTGTAATGGACTAACGACCGTTAAATGTTGAATGGAAGGACTAGATTGCAAAATAGAGATTGGGAAGGTTCCGGAATCCCTTTGGGATAGCCAAACCGATCAGCCAAAGGGGAATCCCAACCCAACCCAAACTTAACTTGGTAACAAAGTTATCTTGTGTATAAATACAAGGCCTAGGGTCTTTGTTTTGCATCTCTTGTACTCATTGTCTAAACCCTAAAATTGTTTTGTGTGTTTCTTTGTTCCAATCGGTCGACCACCTCCCAAGGGTGTCGAAACTTTTGTTTTTCCAAAACAAATATTTTCATGTGATTAAAACTAGCATTACTTTAATTTGATTTAGTACGTGCGTACAAGAACGTGGTACTAACATACTTTTGTTGGTATCTTGGATTGAATTACAAAATTAGTAAGGGGTAATTCTTATAATCCTATAAACCCTAATTAGGGTTCATCACTTGCTAGTTTTGTGGAATTGATTCTTGTTCGGCTAGAATAAAAAAGGTACGCATACGTTTATGTTTATGTTAGTTAATTATTCATTAATCGTTCCTATATGCTTCCACATGTTTCTTTGATGTATTATGTGTTTTATATATGATTGTCATAGTATATAATTCCAACACTTTGTTTGCTTACATTCTTGTCATTTCATTGCCACCATCGTGTTGTAATCGTGAGTTGTTCTTTGCTCAACGTTACGGTGTAATCTTTATTAATCACGGTACTTGTGCTTGTAGACTCGAGCAACAAACGGAGTGCGAAAGTACTTACAGACGAAATTTCTTCCGTCTGATTACGTATGTTGTGGGTTTTTCTCGGGTTGTAGCATGTTATTGGTGATGATAGTTCTTTGTTTGTTTCGAGTTCGGGTTTGGGCTGATCGAGAGGTTTCTAGTTGCTGGTTCTCTTGCTACAAAGATGTTCATGTGTTTCAAAGCAATGATGAGACACACAATGATGATGCCTCTTCTGGTTTTGTTCATTTTCAAATTCCTTGAGTTCGAGTCCGAGTCCATGATTGTTGTTGTTTCATTTTCTATTTGGTTTTGTTTTGGAACACTATTGTGATTTCTCAGCATGTTAACAAGGTATATGTTTAATCTTGGTGTAATACTTCCACATCAATATGTAAAGATTATTGCATATTGTTGTGATAGAGCACTCAATTACAACACAAACAAACTTCTTTGGTTGCTTGATGGTCTTGTTTTTAAGGAAGCATTTAAACTCATTTGATGAAAATGTGTTATTTCTTGTTTAATCTCGAGTTATCACAATAGAACATTAACTTAAAAGTCTTCTTTTTCATTTATTAAATTGGATAACTAGCAATAGAATATATTCATTGAATGAATAGTTGTCACATGTGTCATTTGTTAATCTGTTTTTTAATCTTTCGTAAAGTAGTTGTTGAACAACAATAACAACATTGCAAAGTCAGCTAAAAGAGGGGTGATCAAGAAAAGAGCGAACTTGAGAAGAAAACATATTAGCAAATGACACATGTGATGACTATTCAATGAATATATTTCATTGCTAGTTGGCCAATTTAATAAACGAAAAAAAAGGACTTTTTAGCCAATATTTTACCGTACTTAACTCGAGATTAACCTAGACATGTGTACATCTTTTCAAGCTCGACAGACACAAATGGCACAACAAGATACTAACAAGATCCCAGGTCTTCACCCAGATACATAAGGCAAGACCCTTGGTCTTATTCATATTCAATGGCTTCAGTCATCATTATTGAGTCAAACAATCTAATTGGGCCTTGAATAGCCCAAATGAAAGGTTACCCTAATAATAATATTACTGGTTAAAAAATAACTATATCCAAATTGATCGAGGGGATAGCTAGCAAGATCACGTTTTAAGTAGAAAGTGTGCCACGTTAAAAAAATTACATAAATACATGCAAGTTAAATTTATATAAAGTCAGTCACTCACGCGTTAAATCATACAAGAGCAGACTCGATCCCCATTGTTTCTTTCTTTATTTCTAATCTTTATAAATAAAGACCTCTTTTATATTTTTCATTCTCACACACATAATAAAAAGAACTCTCTCTAAATATTTTTATTTTCTTTGGTTCGTCTTTAATATTTTTTTGGTTTTGTTTCAAGCAAGCGATTATCCACCACCGTCAAGACTAAAGTCTCAGTCAGGTATGGTTTTGCATGCTTACCGTTAGCATGTTTGTTGAGTTTATGATATATAAAATACAATAAAACATAAAGACATCAAGAGTACACAGCGGAAGACTTAAGATCACAACAAATAAATTAATTAACTGAAAGTATGCGTAACGTACCTCTTGCAAATGTCAAATCCCTCGAGCAAAGCAAAACAAAGAAGTACTTATTAGTGTAAGAATAATGTCTTACAACCACGTTCTTGTACACACGAATTAACCAAACGAATCAAGCGATTGCTAGATCTAACACAAGTCCTCGTTTAAGAAAAACGAAACCAAACTCCCTTACAAGTGGGGTGTTCGGCCGAATATTGGACTAGAGAGAGAGAGAGATCTAGGGTTAATTCAATGCACAAGTGTATGAAACCCTAAAACCTAACCCTCCTTATATACTAGTAGGTAAACTTAGGGAACAAGTTAGGAATTAGGCCTTGGAGAGCCCTATGGCCGACCATGTACACAACCCCAAAGCCAAACCCATAACTTTTCAAGTTTTCCATTTCTAGTCCTTCTTTTCCATTTAACGGTCGTTAGTCATTTTCCATTAAATACTTAACGATCGTTAAGCGAACTTAATGTGTAATAATTAATCGTAAACATAAACATTAATTATTAACTTTAATTCTCATTCGCTAATGTGTGCAATCCGTGGTCACGAGTTCAATCGGACATTCACATATTTGTAAATATATACATTTCCAACGACTCCCACTTGGATATGTTTACAAAGCGTGAAATGACATTGGTTGGCGTCTAGCAACACGCCAATGCCCCGGTACAACTCGTGTATGGTTTTCTGGAGAAAAACCAAGTTCGATGATTCATCATCATATTCATCCTTTGTTTCTAATACCATGTTAATAAGAATATGGATCTCACTCATTTCTTAATTAACTATTACATTTCTCGCTTTATGTGATTGATCAAGATTACCAATTCTTACGAACATATTTGAGAAGACCTTGGGCATGGCCATGCAAACATCTTAACAACCCTACGAGGGCCCAAGAGTATTATACTTCAAAATAAATTTGAAGGAAACAAATCCCATTTTGACTGCAAGCGAGATTCATAAACTTCGCAACACTTACGAAAACAACCCTTATAACTACCGATTCACGTATAGCGTTAGATTGCTTCACAAAATGCACTACATCCATGACATATCTCGGTATCTCAAGTCGGAGGATAAATATTCATGATATACTTAATGACAAAGATCCATAAAGTATCATCATGTGGGTGGGATAAGTCCTATACCCAATCCATTGAATATCATCTGAAATTAGTCATGCTACGCATCAATATAATTTCAAGTATATTCTAACTAATACTCAGATTTGTCTTAATTCAATATCATTCCCATGTTATTGATCGACAACGGACTATTTAGAATAACTTAAGTTATTCAAGGATTTAAACATGCAAATACAGGACACAATATTATAAATGAAATTAAACTTATACCGTACTTTAATTCATTAATAATAATTGTTTAACATCCTTTATCCAAATACTAAATATATCAATGCATGATAATACTTAGTTAATGAATTTTGCCACAAGTCATGAAAATCATACTTGTTGACAAGGCATAATTTCAATTAACTTTGATCTATAGGAATTTTGAGAATACTTATTTCAAGAATTCAATAAGTGAATTTCTTGTATATGTTTACACATATCTTGATATTGTCATATCATTCCATAAGGTGCGTGATAACCTGAACCACCCTTTTATGACAATTATCTTTCAAAACTTTAAAGTTTTAAAGTATTCTTTATTCTTTAATGTATAATGCAACTATGCTCTTAGATGAGCATAACTAGTCAACATGGTCATCACCAACGATACCATGACTAGAATTGAGTGTCATCTCAATTATACTAGCATCATTGTGTACATCAATATGCTCTTTAAACATCCGTAAACTTTGAATATTTATTTGTTTGGTGTCATCCAAACCTCAAGTTTGTTGACTATGACAATTACACAACAATTGTCGTATAGAATCTGGGAGCAACTCCAGGCAGAGGAATGCAATTCTAAATCTAAACATAAATATTACAATATTGTTAAATCATCTTGTAATCAAGCATGATACAACAACCTTATACACAACATGATGTTCATGATGAATCTTCAAGTTAGACTTTAAGATCTCATTCATATACTATCTTGTCAAAGATATGTACTCATCATGTTCTATTAGACTCATTTATTTACCGCATATGTTTATAATAATAAACATATATTCCAAGGTTGTATGTATTATTTTCAAATCTTACAAACTAAGTTGCATTCCCAACTAAAACTTAATTTAGGTGGAATGTAGTTGCCCATACAACATATAAGATTTAAGAAAATAAAAATAATACTCCCACTAGCTTTCAGAAATACTTATGAGCTATCTTATTTTAATTATTAAATCAAACATGGATTTAATATTAAACATAAGAATCATCTCATAGATGCATGCATATATCCATTCATGGATTCTTGCGGTTGTACATATTCAAAGATTATTTGAATTCATAAAACTCCTTTGCATTACTTATCGTCCTCATAAAGTAATTCCAAAACAAAGAGTTTTGATATTCATTGTCAAAATTTCACATCAATGAAACTAAGTATGACAATTATAATCTTTATACTTTTATTTAATGTATCTAGGAAAGAATATTCAATCATGGTTAATTGCTTAAATATGATTAATATTATTATCACTAGACATGCATTAAATATGTGTACAATATTGTCCATATGATTTCTACACAAAGATTTAAACCACTAGGGTTTCCATCCTTTGAAGAAACTCATATTCATTATTAAGATAAACCAAGTATCTAAAGTTGATTATCTTTATGGACAGCATCTCAACATTCATAGTATGATTGATTTACCACAATTCAACATTTGGTAAATTTATCATTATGATTAACAGCTTACCATGATCCCGTAACTCATATTCCTCAACATATTAAATATCCGAGATATCCTTACGGATCTATGAATGACAATTCCATCATATTGAGGTCTATCATATACATGTTTAGCCTCATCATGATATTTGCTAGTGCATTTTAGAAGATTATGTATTTTGTAACTTTAATCTTTCAAGATCTAAACAAAACTCCCACTTGCTTTTAACAATTTAAAGATTATCTCTAAATAGTTTAGCAAGTAGAGCAACAATACATTGTTCTCTTTTGGGATATTACAAAAACATTGACAGGTTCGACTTTAGTTTGTTACAACCCTTTGTACAAGTAGTTTAACAAATTCGAACTTCATTATAAGACTTAATGTGATTCATCACATTCCATAAACAAATGGTGTCTTATCAATCTTCTAGGTTGGAGTCTTATTGAGTATATTCAATCTATACTCAATCTACTAACCTTGATAACATGTGGAAGAAACTATAGTTATCTTGAATCAAACATGCCAATAGATTTTGATTCTTCTAGCGAACATACCATAAGTATATGGTATTTCATTAGAATTAATATTGTAAGATAATCTAACAATATTTAAGATAACATCTACTATTTGGCTTACCTATTTACCAATAAAGTAAAACTTAATGGTACAATAGAATTACCAAATCAATTGCATGTATTATAACACAAGTATTTTGACCAAGTCAAAAGACAAAAGCATTATAATCCCACTATACGTTATAAGTCTTTGATCAACTCATTGACTTCATGCACATGTCTTAAAACATAGCAAGTTAATGTCTTACTTTATATTGTAAGTCTTGTATTAACGAGACTTCATGTTTGTGACTTTACAAAATCATAAACATTTATAATTAAAGTAATTATGAACACCACCTCGGGTTTCAATTAATATTTCAAGTTAATATTTACTACATATATTTAAGTCATTCAACGAATACTCAAATTCAAAGTAGTATCAGATTACTTCATTTAATTATGTCATTCCATGAAATGTTCAATGTAAGAAACTACAGAATCATCCACGCTCGTTTTCACGAAACGTGGATATTTTACCTTGAGCTACAATCTAGTTCACGTTCTCACGTAACGTAAATTGTAATTACAAGTGTTACTTAAATATTGAATGACATAAATATTTAAAGTAGTCTTTGTTATCATCTTGACACATATTCTGAATAGGGCAATCATACACATTAAAATGTATAATTCCTATTAGAACGTAACTCTCTTACCTTGCGATCAAGAGAATCCATTTAAATCATATTTATATGTGTTGTACCTTGCACACAATCAAGATTTCTCCCACTTGTGCATGGAACAACATCATGTAGCAGTTAACAACACGATACACGTTCGTTTATTTGATTAATATGATTTGTGTCATAGATATAACATGTAGATGTAGGACTATATTGTTTTGTAAGGAAACGCACATGACAATCCTTAAAAACATAAGTGCCTACAATTGGAAAGTAATTATCTACATGATATTCAAGAGATAATTTTGATTACTACGCAACAAATAAGGCTTGTAGCTCCCATTTGAATTAGAAATCATTTCAACAACTTCTTATTCATGAATGCAACACAAATGCTCCCTAAATTTGACAACATTGTAAGTGTTGCATAACCAAAGAAAACAACTTGCTTGCTTTTTACTTTCCTACACCTTTAAAGAACCATACGTAATCATTACTAAGGTACTAAAAGGTGTATTCTACTCTGTGAATGATGGGTTATCCATCAATGTTATTAACTTGAAAAATTTGGTATGCAATTTCTTCCTTAACAGGCCTACCATGCCCATACTGGTATGTAGCACCTTTAAAGGCTAAAGCAAAACAACTAGATAAATTAAGCTAGTTTTCCTTTTACCAATTTTCGCGATAATTTGTCTAGCTTCTAATTTTGTAACTCATATACATGTTTTCCAGTTAACCAACATTCATGTTTGCTACAAAAGGATTCATTCACCTAATGAAGGTAATGAAATCTTTATGGAAAATATGACGTGCAATTCATTGCTATGAGTTACATTAGAATTTAGACAATTCAAAACGTTCTATTATACCTTTCTCATTCATGAAAAGGAATAGGATTGAGTCTAATGCTTCTCCCATGGAAAAGAGACTTCGTTTGTCTTTTCAAGAAATTATTCTCGATCAAACATTTGTTTGAAAGCGAAATGGAGCAATTCTTGATCAAAGACTAAACTTTGTTTACTGGTTAAATGTTGCAATTATACATTCAAAAGAATTACAAAATTCAATTTTAGTATTTTCGATAATTAACCTTTTTCAAGAAAATTAATTACCCATGGTTCATAAGCATATAACCATTTAATTTTCACTGAAAAACTAGGATCCAAATTGTCATAATCTCATCACATCAATTGATCTGCTAGTAATGAACCTTATACAAAGTGGTAGAGCTTTTGCTCAATTGCCAATTTCAATTGCAATTCCTAGATTTATGGTATTTACATATAGCCAATTTCAATTGCCATGTAAACATGTTTTATCCCATCTTATGCCTTGAGTTTCCAGTTCTCACTACAAAACTCAATTAAGTTGTCCAACTTAAGAAACTGCAAAATCGTCCATGCCCGTTCTCACGACACGTGGACATTTTACCCTTTGATTCGATCTAAGTCACGATCTCACGCAAATAAAGGTAATCTTAGGTGTTTCCGTTTCGTTGGATGGCATATAACTTAAATTAAAGGGTAATGATTTTGATGTTAAATCAAATATGTACAAAGATGTCATACATTCATCTTCGTAACATAGGTTTTATTAAAACATTTATATCTTGTTTTAATGTTTAAGTTTTCATCATCAAACTTAATTGAGGTATTGGTTTCACCAATCAAGGAATTTAGTGTTAATTATCATCCATTATACCGTACTTTTGCATAAGTGTAAACACTTAGTGTTTGGGATAATTACCACCTAAGTGGCGCATGGAATCAATACTAATTCGCCCTTAAGATGAGCTTGCACATTTAATGGCTTACTAAGTAGTTCCATTCGAACTTCTGAGGCGAGGACCGGTGCACGCGCTAAAGCACAACCTTAGACATCCTTTCGGTGTATTGTGCGCACTTCTTTAAACCACTTTTATTAGGTCATTCTCATGGGTGAGCCGTTCATCATTTGTACCAAAATCATCATCAATTAAGCGATTATGACTACTATTCTTAAAATACATGTTTCACCATTGTTTAGGTCGGTTTATTTTTCTTGTAAAAATACCCTTGTTACAAAACACAAACAAGCAAGTATTTATAAAAATAAACAAATAAACAATGAATGCATAACAAATAAAAGTCATGCATATCAAATAGCCACATGCAAACGGTTTTGATAAATCTTATTAATAACCAATTCTAGATCATCAATATGCATATATTTAATTAAGACTTCCACCCGTTTTCATCTATGTACAAGGTGAACCACATGCATCGATTCATCGATTCGTGAAGTCAAAACTAAATATATACCACATAGCACATAATTGATTAAATTAATAATTATTGAGGTCTTCCCAAGTTTAAGATCTATCATAATTTAATGTATATCACTTAAAACATGAAAGACATACAATAAAAAGCAGATCCATGATAAAACATGCGATAATTATCATGGATATCAATTACACTTAACAATTAATGCAATTAAATGAGTTACGCATATACACATAAAGTTGCATGCATCTTAGGGTTTCTAATCCAATTAAAGCAATGAGTTTACAAAACCCTAATTAGGGCACCAAAACCCCCTCAAAATTAGGTTTTAGGTTTTGCAAACCCTAGATCTAAGCATACAAATAATAACACATTCATGTTTATTTTAATTATGTGTTTCGAGAATTAATTACTTGTTATACAAGGCTCGTGATGCCATCTGTTGAGTTTATGATATATAAAATACAATAAAACATAAAGACATCAAGAGTACACATGGAAGACTTAAGATCATAACAAATAAATTAATTAGCGAAAGTATGCGTAACGTACCTCTTGCAAATGTCAAATCCTCGAGCAAAGCAAAACAAAGAAGTACTTATTAGTGTAAGAATAATGTCTTACAACCACGTTCTTGTACACGAATTAACCAAACGAATCAAGCGATTGCTAGATCTAACACAAGTCCTCGTTTAAGAAAAGCGAAACCAAACTCCCTTACAAGTGGGGTGTTCGGCGAATATTGGACTAGAGAGAGAGAGAGATCTAGGGTTAATTCAATGCACAAGTGTATGAAACCCTAAAACCTAACCTCCTTATATACTAGTAGGTAAACTTATGGAACAAGTTAGGGAATTAGGCCTTGGAGAGGCCCTATGGCCGGCCATGTACACAAGCCCAAAGCCAAACCCATAACTTTCCAAGTTTTCCATTTCTAGCCCTTCTCTTTTCCATTTAACGGTCGTTAGTCATTTTTCCATTAAATACTTAACGATCGTTAAACGAACTTAATGTGTAATAATTAATCGTAAACATAAACATTAATTATTAACTTTAATTCTCATTCGCTAATGTGTGCAATCCCGTGGTCACGAGTTCGAATCCGGACATTCACATATTTGTAAATATATACATTTCCAACAATGTTAACAGCAACTCATCTTTCTTTCTTTTTATGTTTATTTTATGATTGTGTTTGTATTGTGCGGATGAAATGTTTCTTAGATGTTGTTGGGTTTAATAACATTGTATGATTTTGTCTTGTTTTTCATTGTTAGTATATTTCGAAACAGGGGTAGTAGATGTGGATGCTTTTCATGTCTTCCAAAAATGTTAGTGTATTTTGCGTAGGTGTTTTGGATTGCTTATTTTGACAATTAGCTTGTAACATACTAGCTGCTTATTTCTTCTAAAATAAGCAATTTACTTTTACTGTTTGCCAAACTATAACTACTTGTGTTAATTTGTTGTTGTATTTTGAAGCTGTAGGTGTTACTTTGTTGAGTAATAATAAAGATGGTTTTTTGTTAGATTTCAACGGGCGGGTTGTGAAAGAGGGGTAGATGTAGATGGATGCTTGTTATTATTATTATTATTATGTGATTCAGTGGTTGTTCATGTTTTAAAATGGTAATAGTAGTGTTTAACACTTGACCGGATTATATTTTTTTTTACTTCGTACAGGTGTTTGGGATTGTGTATAGTAAACTGCTTATCTGGTATAGTAAACTGCTTATCTGGTTTATTAAAAGATAAGCAGCAGCTTACTGTATAGTGTTTGAGAAAGTATATCTGTCAAGTGCTTGTTGTATCCTTATACAACAAGCAGATAAGCACTTATGTACGAAAACTTCTCTTAAACTGCTTATCTGCTTCAAAAATAAGCTGATACACTTTGATGTGTTGTTTTGTTGGGATTTAATACTCATAACAATTATATATAATCAAATAACATCATCAAAGCATGCAGCGGAAGTAAATAGGAATAATATATGTAAATAATTAACCGAACAAGAAAGTGTGTACCTTTTAGCAATTCAAGAATCAAACGATGATTGAACAAGAACCAAAACCCAAAACCCTAATTTTAGGGTTTATATATTCGACCTACACAAAAGTCGACCACCAAGATTACAAGCTCAGCGTGCTTGTCCTTCGTTCTTGTACACACGCATCTTATTAGCGATTTGATGTGAAAAGCTAGTTTCTTGAATCACAAATAAAACCAAACACTTGTTTCTTTGAGTTAAGCAAAATCGAACACCCTTGTGGTGAGGGTATCTGACCGCCACACAAAGAGGAGAGAGGAGAAGAGAATTAGGTATATTGGTGATCCAGGTTAAGTTGTGAATGAATCTGAGGATTGTATTTATAGGTAACTTAACTTGGTGACCAAGTTGAGTGGTATTGGGTTTGGAGCCCAACCGATCGGCCAAAGGCAATCCCAAGGGATTCTAGAACTTTCCGACTTGTTATTTCATCTCTAGTCCCTATAGTTTATATTTAACGACCGTTAACCAAACCTCGTTAATTATTTAACTATCGTTATGTTTTATTTCGTGACTAATAATTAATAATAACATTTTATGTATTAATTATTAATATCAACTCTCATACGTAATGTGTGTAATCCCGAAGTCTCGAGTTCGAATCCAGACATACATATATTTAAATATCCATAAAACCTTTCATGTTTTGCTCTACATTAAGCAAAAAAGCAGTTGAGCTAATGTGTTTCAAAAATAAACAAATAATCATTTTATAATTGCAATCCCAATTGTTAGTCAATTAAAAGTAAGCAGATAGGCATTTGAATAAGCAATTCTAAACAACCTCTAAGTTGTTTTATTTTCACTTGCAAATAATCAGCAGTTTGGATAAGTGAAACCAAACACTTATAATTGCTTATAAACATCTCACACATTTCTGTCTATCCTCTTAAGACATTGGGTGTTGTTTCTTTATAATAGGTCGCAGCAAAATCACGATCAATATTTTACACACATGAACGTAGTAGATGTGTATGAAGCAAATATGTTACATACATGTACATTTATATATGTTGGGGTGTCAAGAAAGCCAATCTGATCCGAACACGAATCCGATTAAGTCTATTCAGGTCGGGTTAATCATGTCAATATTTTATTCGGGTCAACCCAAATACTAGATAGGGTCGGATATTGGGTTGAAAATGTTTGCCTAACTCGGGTTCGGGTTGACCCAGTTGACTTTTTTTTTTTTTTCTTAATATATATTTTTAAAAATTATCTATTTAAACTAGTACAAATTGTCTATTTTATTATCATTTTACTCATATTCAGGTTGACTCGAACCCGAATAGACACGACCCGAGCCGACCCGACCCCGAATTGACCAGAACCGACTAACCCGAATTCAAATAAGGTCGGGTTCGAGTATGGTATTTTCAGCCTTGACCTAACTTTCACCCAACTCAAATTGACCCGACCCCAACCGACCTGACCCGATTAACGTCCCTCATGCATATATGATTATGTTTGTTGTCTTGTACTCTTTGTGAACGTTGCTGTGATAAATTCACTATGTACATTTATATGCATATATAATAGGATTCATGCGTTATCAGTGGTCGAATCAGGACCAAGACTTATTAGGTTCATTTTATGAAAAATATCAAAAATTGTAACCAAAAAATGAAAAACCAAGTTTTCTTTTGAGAAATACTGGTATATTTAAACACTACTAAAAAAATATATGTTATTCCCATGCGCCCTCGAGAACCTCCTTGTTCCGCCCCTGCATGTGATGATACTAGTATATCACCATTACTCCCGGCCTTAAGTTTACACAAGAGTTAGAAAACATTAGTAGTTAGAGCATCTATAAACAACAATAGCTTTTTATTATTTTAAAAAGTATTTTGAAAGGGTAAACATTACAAAACTTATTAAAAATTAAGAACATCACAAAGAATTAAAAAATTGTGTGTTTAAAAATTTGTTTGAGGTTGATATTTATAATGTTTTAAATGTTGTAAAGTTTTTAAAAAAAAGTTTTTTTTTTTTTTTTCTTTTCAATGGTACAAAAGTTTTGTCAATTTGTGAGATAGCAACTCGGTCGGCAGAACGAACTAGTTCGTCCAAACTTTGCCCCCCAACCGAAGGTGACCGAATGACCACAATGGCTCAACCGAACATAACCGGTCGGTTGACCGATCCATTGCTGAAAGCCTAAAGCTTATACACGTCAGTATGGACTTTTGCAATTTTGACGTTGAGAAAGGAAAAGTAATGGTTGGGCCATAGATAATAAGTTGAGTGGCCCATCAAGGATAAGGTTACCCTAATACTAGTAATATTTAAAACAGGTTAAAAAAAAGTAATCATATCCAAGTCGATCGAGGGGATTGATAAGATAGATCAGCGTTTATATACAAAGCGTGTCACGTTAAATAAATTACTACATACATGCAAGTTTAAGCCATCCACCGACGCGCCACAGTCGCGTGGGTTTGGACTTGTTTCTTTTCTTTGTTTCTACATAAATGAAAAAATCAATTACCAATACATACCATATACACTATCACTTTACTAAAACATACTCAAAATTTTGGTTATTACAAGTAGTCGTCTTTATTATTTTTGGGTTTTGTTTCAAGCAAGAGATTCAACACCGTCAAGACGAAACCAGAAGAAAGGAAAGAAACAAGGTATGTGTGGTTTGCATGTTTACCACCGTCTTTCAACATGTCAACAACCAACCCTCTCTTTCTTTTTTAAATTTTAACTCTTGTTGTTGTTGATGTTGATGTTGTTTTATAGCGTGTTATTTCAACAAGTGTGATTTGTTCATTTTACAACTGGGTTTGTTTTTGTGTGTTTAGTTGTATAACATCACATTCTTCTTGTTTATAACTTCTTGATGTTGTTGTTGTTGTTGTTGTTGTTGTTGTTGTTGTATAATAGATGATGGGTTTTGCTTTATTTTGGGGGATTAATTCTCAAAGATGTCGATGCTTAGCTTGTCGTGTGCTTCTTGTTTCAAAGACGTACGGACTATATATATATATGATTCAATGTTGCAAAACTAACTGTTGTTGTAACCGCAAATTATAAAAAGATGTTATTTTTATAAGCTACTATACATGGGTTTACTTTAACTCTTGTTTACTACCACTATTTGTTACCGGGGTTACAGATGGTGTTTGTTGTTGGATTTTAGTTTGTACGGATGGTTTTATAACATCATCCTCACATTGTAAGACTTTGTCTGGGTAGATGTGTTTGAAATTAAAATGTTGTGTAGTCTGATGGCCAGGATGTTGTTACTATTTTCTACTTCCTATCCTAGCTACAGGTGTTTGTTTGTGACAACAAAAGTGTATGCTTTCTTTCTTTCCGGTGTTTACAGACCACCTCAACCGCATATGTTGTTGTTGTTGTTTAGTGGAGCATAATAACAACACATTGCGACTTTTCTTGTGATACCCATCTTGTTTAAATGTTGTGTTTTTTGTATCTACAAATTGAATGTGTTATTTTGTTTGAGAAAAATGATATGTGTGGTTTTGTTCAATTTCGTCCGGGGTTGTGTAAGAGGCTTGTTATTTATGTGGTGGTTCATGTTTGTAAGTGGAATAATGTTGTAACTCTTGACTGCCCATTGTGTTATGCTTTTTTACTTCCTTCAGGATTGTATATATTCAAAGGGCTGAGATAAGCAGTCTAGTCTACTGTATAGTGTTTGGGGTTATCCTAATAGCAGGATTGAGATTTGCTTAATTAAGTGCTTAGATGCTTATAGGAATATATCTTAAAGTCTATAGACAATACCAGCACTTTACCGAAAACTGCTTATCTACTTATTTAGGTCGGAATAAGCACTTAAAAATAAGCAGCTACTATTTTGGAAAGAGATGCACACTTTGAAATAAACAATCCCAGACATTCCCTGATTTCAAAGGGCTTGTTCACTCTAATATGAACAGATAAGATTTTTTACTTAATACTGCTTTTCAGTCTTAAAGGGTGTTTGGAATTGCTTATTCTACTCTTAAATAAGCACTTATAAATCAGAAGGAACCACATAGGCACTTTAAAATAAGCAGTTCCCAAAACCCCCGTAGTGTATTCAACACGATAAGCATATTATCATCTTTCCCTATGCAATTCCAAAATACCTCCTCGGTTAGTTTCTTTTTGGTTATATATCAGTGTGTAATCTTTATTCGTATCTTTTGACACAATAGGCGTTACTTAGTGATGAATGTGGCTTGTGTATCATTTATCCTATCTAAAACATCGAAAGATACTTTGTGAAATAGTAGCAAACTCACAATCAATATTCATGTTATGAAAAACAAAAAGTAATAGGCTTGTATTACGCAAAAAATCTTTAGCTGTTGTCATATACTCTATGTGACTGTTGCAGTGATGGATTCAATGTGTTCTTACATATATGTACAGTTATTATTATGATATCGTGAGAGTTAGATTGACATATTTCTTTACTTTGATATTTTGTGCAGAAAAATTGAATGGAAATGGATCAAAACGACGATTGTGCAGATGAATTTCCAGAAACTTACGCGTATGGTTTATATGGACCAATACAAGCCCCCCCTCGTGTTGGTAACGAGTACCAAATCAAACTTCCATCAATGATTAAGGGTTCCGACTATTTTGACTACATGAGGAACCCCATGGACCAAGTAGAAGAAGAAGAAGAAGCGAATGCAGTTTTGCCAAGCAATTTCCTTATAGGACTAGATATACCGATAGTGTGGATATCTCACAAGCCCCAAAACTTGATAAACGATATAGGGAATATGAAAAATGAAAATGCGGTTTCGCTTGTTCCTGGCAGGGCTTTGGAATCCTGGAATGAGCTGGAGAGGGAAAGCTTTCTTCTTGGGTTGTATATTTTTAAAAAGAATTTTGCTCGGTTGAGGCGGTTTATTGAGAGTAAAAAAGTTGGGGATATATTGTCGTATTACTATGGAATTTTCTATAAATCGGATGAATATAAAAGATGGTCAGATTGTAGGAAGAGTAAAGGAAAAAAGTGTATATTGGGACCAAGGTTATTTAGTGGCTTACGACTACAGGAGTTTATTGCGCGTTTACTTCCTCATGTATCTGAAGAATGCAAGAATTCCCTTATGGAGGTACGTCAAATAAATTTACATTAGTGTCGCATTTACTTGAAGTTACATTTAAGTGGTTTAGTACATGTGCTTGAAGTTTGTTAAGTGTCTCTGACTCGTGAGTCGTGACTCATGTGCATGTGTGGCAGAAACAAATGATGTCATTACGTTTCTATTTTAAGTCTTTAAAATTTATAGAGGGTGTTTGGGATTGCGTTTTTCGGGAGGTTATATGATTTTGTGTTGGAAAACTCAAATAAACAGAAAATTGTGTTTGGCAAACCATTTGATAAAAGTGATTATCTGCATTATTTTAAAGAGAAGAAAAGGAAATTTTGAAAAAAAGGATTTCTTTGAAAACACCCTTTTGCAATGGCAATCCCAAACAACCCTTAAGAAACTTTATATATTCTTTGCTGGTCTCTTTTTTTTATGGTTATGTGTACTTGAATATTGAAGGCTAGTATGCTGTTAAGACTGTTACTGTGTTGGTATAATTGAGTATTTTGCTCTTCGATGAGGTTTGTGTGGCTATAATATGTCAATCCTTAACATTGAGCATGTTCATTTAAGCAATGTGCATTGGGCCATATTATATATGTGAACAGATAGAAATTCGAAAAATGAAGTGGAATTGCAGCTGAAAAATAACAAACGACTCTTTGGGAGATCCTTTGGATCTTTTAGGTTGACACAAGATATTTGGCATACGAAAAATCAAACTCTTGTGAAAGGAAACCATAATAGTACTTGTATGAGACGAGAAGCACCAAAATACATAAATTCCCTGGATAACCTCAGTTCCCATTTTCTTTGATCTGGTGGCTAATATTATCGGGTTTCTACCTCTTTGAAAGAAGTGACTTCATATATATTTTCACGTCATTCTGCGTTATGTGTATGTTCGTATCTGTTTCCTGTTTATTGATGATATCTGTCTAAAATTACTACACTTGCATTGCTTTACATGTATTTGTGTCGGGATATTAGTTCCACAAAATAGAACTGTTCAACATGTTGGATTCACACTACAATGAGTATTTGTAAAAGCTTTATCTCTACATGTAGCACTTTGCCGTGAGGATGGTGATTACCTAAAAGTAGGAGATGTGCAGAATGACTGAAATTTATTCTTCACCCTGCTTATAAATTCTAATGATAATGCAGGTTTCTAGGTCGTTTGGAGACGATAAGATAGAATTAGAAGAATATGTGTCATCCATAAAAACTTTAATCGGTATCAAAACGTTCATTGACACTGTAGCAATCGGTAAAGGTAAGCAGGATTTAACAGGCAACGCCATTGAACCAACAAAGCAAAACCAAGCGATCCACATTCGTCCTGAAATACCGATTGGAAAAGCTTGTTCAACTCTTACTGCAGCAGAGATAATTCAGTTTCTCACGGGTGATTATCGGCTAAGCAAAGCTCGATCCAATGATTTGTTCTGGGAAGCCGTGTGGCCTCGGTTGCTTGCAAGAGGGTGGCATTCGGAACAACCAAACGGGTACAATTTTACTGCAAACGGGAAGCATTCATTGGTCTTCTTAATGCCTGGTGTAGAAACGTTTTCAAGGAAATTAATCAAAGGCGATGAGTATATGGATTCGGTAACCGATGTTTTGAGTAAAGTCGCGTCGAACCCACAACTTCTAGAGCTCGATAACGAAGAAAAGGTTGAAAAAGTAACAAACTTTGAAGAAAAAGAAGAAAACGGGTTTCTTGAAAAACGTAAAAATCGTTATCTGCAACCTCGTATTCAGAATCGTGGTAATAAAGTTGTGGTTAAGTTTACTGTCGTTGATACGGGTTTATGTGGCGGGAAAATCGTTGAGATGCGGGAAATGGAAATTGTGAAGTTGGTTTCGGACGATGTTAGTAGTGAGTTGGATTCTAGTGACGAGTCTGATAGTGGAAACACATTTCTTGTGGATCCCCGGTTTCTTTTTGATGAAGAAATGGATACTTACGAGGACCATAAGCCGATCAAAAAACAAAAAACAAAATATAAGAAAACCAATGGTCCAGGTTCAATGCCACCCGATGGTACAAAAGTGAGGAAGTCAAAACAAGAAAATTTAGGACATCAGTCAAAAAGATGCAGGAGACTATCTGCATGCACACGAGTTGACTCGAAGGCTGGTTCAAGCTTAGACTCAAATGCCGGTTCATCGTCTCAAGCTAATCCTAAACTGTCATCCAATTTAAGTTTTACATCAAGATGCAGTTCAATCGACACCGTTGAAGAACAACAGATGAATGTGTTTGATTTGAATTTTCCCCATGTTACCACAGAAGTTGGGCATGGTGAATCTGGGACGGTAGTTAAAGTTGAAAGAAATGAGATGGTCCCAGAGAAACCGAAAGAGCAAGAAAACGGCGGTGTTGGGTCGAGGAGACAGGGTACTAGAAATAGGCCACCTACTGCTAAAGCATTGGAAGCAATTGCTAATGGTCTTTTGATGACTCATAGCAAGAAAAAAGGTAAAGAAGATAACGTCCCAAGACCAAGAAAAACGGCTTATTCGAGAGGTGAAGCTGGTGGTACTGTTAGCGAATGTAGTACATGTGATGCTTCTTCTGGTGTGAAAGGAGACGAAGAAGATGGTGAGATTGAGAAATGTTCAAGGATGTTGTAAAACTCGTTCGTATATGGACTTAGAGTAGCAAAATGGGCGGGTCGGGCTGGCTCGGGTCTTAACAGGTACAGATTAAACGGGCAAAGTTGAAATATGAGTCAAATTCTATCTGACAGGAAAATATTGATTGGAATATCAAAATATTTGTCTCAACAGGAAAAAAAGTGTGGTCTTCAAACTATGTCCAACGTATAAGTTTGATTATCATTTTACAAGTGAAAAAAATGTATGAGTGACTTCCGAGCCTAACTGGTACCACATACGACCCTTCCAAGACATAACTCGATCAAGAAACAAGAGACTATCCACCAAAGTAGGTTCATATATGGACTAGAAGCCATAAAACCGATAAAAGAAAACAAGCATAATCACGATACAACAAAAATCAGACCACTCCCCGCAGGCTGCCGTACAACAAGTTGACTAATGTGCTAAACTTAAACCTCACAGCATGAACCAAATCGGTTCAAGTAGTTGCAATCCCAAGTATGCCGAGTTTTCTGAAGTTTATTTGGAACAAGTATAATGCTACTGTTATATCCTGTAAAATTGTGCTCGTTGGCGCTATTTCAATGATGATATAAGCTGAAGTGCGGGTGAAAGCATTATTTTGGATCTTTTTTCTGTTTATTGAAATATTCTGGAGGCATAGAAAGAAACTGCACGGCTCGTTGAACCTGAGCAACATCTACACGAAACTTTTCTGCGATTTGGTTGACGTCCATTGGGCGTTGTGATCTTCGGCTTTGCCTTGATATAGAAGGATGATTTGGCGAAGCTGTGCCACGTTTAAGGTTCCTGGTGGGGCTGGTCTTTGTTCGTATCCGCCGGTCTCTGTAGTTGTATTTCTTAACTTTGGCATTGGTCTATTGTACTTGTCCACCACGAATGCCTGTACAGGTAGTATTTTAGAAGTTAAAAGCTGGTCAAGTTGAATCTGAAAACCTAATATGCATGCCATTTATCGTTACTCCGTGTTCCTAAGACTGAGAAATGACAATTTTGACCAAAATGTTCATGAATGGGTCGATTCAGGTTATGTTTTATCTCGAAGGGCCAAACAGGAAAAAAATATGAGGAAATGACACACAAACAGTTCATAAAAAACACGAGGACAGAAGTGTTTCGGGTTTATCCAACCGAACTTGTACTTTTGACCCTTTTACCAGCATAAAAAACACGAGGACAGAAGTGTTCCGGTAAAATCTAATATCACATGTTTTCCAATTAACATGTTACCAGGTATTTGGTTTTAGTACACAAGATTCACCTATAGTTCATTGTTGGCGGCTCTTTGTAATCTGAAAACGAGTCAAACACTTTCATTGGGGTCCTTTCAGAGTCGAGAGATATTATAAAAGAGACGCACATACACAGAACAAACGCCTACCTAAAGCACATCATAACTACAAATTACTATTGTACATTTGTACATATAGATATAGATGGCTCTGTTTTTTAGACTTTCAATGTGATAAACTGAAGATACTATATGAATCTATATGGAACATCAAGAACGAGTAAAAGAACCACCAAGAAGGACTATTAATCCGACGAAAGGGCTCCTTGTTCTTGCTGCAACTAATTGACCATTTGAGCTTAAAGAGTCTAGACATTCTGAGTAAAACAAATATATTGACTATTAGTAGTTTTATCAACTCACCTCACCCATCTCCAGTTTGCCTCCTGGTTTTGTTTGAATCCGGCCAACCATCTTACTAAGCATAGCATCATATTCGGAATCACGTTCTTCTTCAATAACATTATCAGCAGCGTTTATTGGTTGACCATCTAATAATGTAAAGACCACCAATGAGAACATATCATTTACATAAACAATGTCAGAAATAAGCTTTAAATGTAATTGACTTATTATGCAACATGTTAAAATCCAGAACTTTCAGTCATAGGGCAAAAACTGAAGTTCGTGACAAAGTTTCGTCGCTTCTATAAACCTCAGAGACAGCTAGTACTAAGTTTTGTGTGCCTGTTTATAATGAACTACAGTACTTAAAACCCACAAAACCCTACCTTTTAGCTGATAAGAGGTTTAGCCTACTAGCCTATGAAGAGAATTTGTTACTTTAGAGGGTGTTTGGGCTTGCTTATTAGAAGTGCTTATTTCGCTCAGGAGGAGTAGCTTATTCTGATTACTTATCTAATCATTTCAATACCTTACAGCATAAACAAATACAAACACTATCACCAGCATTGCATTTTGTTACCTACTTGTACTTATTTTGTCCCGCAATGTAGTCCAATGGTGGGCGTAAAGCGGAGGTCATGGGTTCAAATCCTGTCCCGGTGTCCATTTAATCATGGTATCACGTGGTTTACCTCTCCATGTTGGCTATGGGGCTGTCACCCTTTTTCACTTGTACTTAGGAACCAACGATTATCGATTCTTTAACAACCTATGTTCTCCATACTTAATCATCATTTCATTTAAAGAAAAGCATAAGTACTTGTTATAAACAAAAACCACCACCAAATAGCCTCATTAGGGAAAGGTTCACAAACTGTAACCTCGGTTAGGCGAGTAACCCGAACGAAAGAAAACCTCATCTGTTTACATAAGCGCTTCTTAGGCTGAGCATCGGTCGACAAAACCGAAAACCGGAAATCGTGAAAAACCTAAACTGAAACCGAACCGAATATGGTTGGTTCGGTTCGGTTTTGTGTCGGGTCCGTCGGTTCGGTTCAGTTTAGATGCGTTTATGTGTGTTTTTGTCGATTTGGTTTTGGGTCAAACCGAAACCGAAAATCATGAAAAACCGAAACGGAACCGAAGGGCTGTCGGTTCGGTAGGTTTTTTCGGTCCAGTTCGGTTTTGAACCTTCCATGCTCAGCCCTACTTCTTATTAAGCAATCCCAAACACCCCCTAATCATTATATCTTCCCTCAAATACTTAAAAGGTTGAATTACTAAGAACCCTAATTACTTGATAAACCCTACTGAAGACTACAAAACAAAACCTAACTTGTGCAAGCAAATTTATTAACAATGTGCAACTGGGTATTCATTCAAATCAAATTTCAACTCAAAAAATAAAAATTTTATCAAGAAACTAACTAACCGGGAGTGGGGGGAAGGTTAGGATCGACTGGGGGCACTGGTGGCTTCTTGGTGTTTTTATTAAGTTGTTGACTGGGGGCACTGCTGGTTGTTGGTGTACGGATGATCTTACTGCCAGATGCTCGACGAAATGCCTGTCCCATTTTTATTTATTTTCTTGATTTTGGTTATGATTTTGTTGTGTGTGTTTTTATGGTGTTTTTAGTGTGTGTAGGTGCTGCTAGTTGGGATTTCCACGTAACGCCTTCTTAACCCATCCACGTTCCTTGCTTTAAACCTTGGTTAAAAATGTCTCAACATAACACCACTTTTAACCAGGGGTGAGCATGATAGACACCAATAGGGATCAATTAAGATCCGTTAGAGGATTACAAACGGTTGAGCAATCAAGAATGAAGAAATAGACCGCCAAAACCAATTTTGTATTATCAAAGTGTGAAATGTTACAAAGATAGTCGGAAGATTACAAGAGTTGAGAGAGAATTGTATTTCTAAAACTGAAAGTGATAGTAAAACAAAACAAGTATTTAAAGTAGATTTTGGCGGGAAAGGTTGTTAGGAGCGGTTGAGGAGTAAGTCATGCACCTCTTGTCTAGTCTTTAAACTATGCACAAGCACCTCACATGCCATCAACATTCTAACACCTTATCACTTAAGTACTTATCAATCCATCCTCCTCAAATTGATCTTGTCCTCAAGATCAAACAACAAGGAGGAACTTTCTTTGAAGTTCTTGATGGGTTCCCAAGTAGCATCTTCCTTTGACCCATTTGACCACCCAACAAGTCCAAAGACCACAATTTGTGTTGCCTCTCTTAGCCAACCTTCTTTCTAGTATAGCTATGGGTTCGCTAACATAGTACCATCCACACCACAAACCGGTAAACCGCCACTTTGAGTTACCACACCTCTGCATTTCTTGAGTTGGGACACATGAAAACATCATGGATTTGAGAAGAATCTGGTAGCTTGACTTATAAGCAACTTTGTCCAATCTTAGCTTGTACTTGAAAAGGACCATAGTATTTTGGGGACGATTTATTACATTTGCTCTTTCTAATGGTGACTTGCTGCCTGCCAAATTGCAGTTTCAAATAGACCCATTCATCCACTTCATATGCTCTGTACATCTGTTTTTGTCGACTTGGGACTTCATTCTATCTTGGGCCCTTTTAAATGGAATTTAAGCAAATCAATTGCCACTTCTCTAGGCGTGAGAGTTACGTCCCGATTCCACCTTGCTCTCACCACCCACATATGGTACATGAGCAATTGGTGGTTGTCCATATACTACTTCAAAGGGTAGTATGGATTGCGAGAATGGTAATTAGTGTTGTACCACCATTCGACCAAGGATAACCATCTCATCCAATGTTTGGGTTGCTCCTGTCATACACCTCAAATAACACTCCAAGCATCTATGCGACCTCGGTTTGGCCATCGGTTTGAGGATGGTATGATGTAGACATGTGCAACTTAACTTGTAATAGCCTAAGCAGTTCTTTCAAAGTTGCTTAAAAGACTTTGTCCTATCGATATAATTGTGTTTGGTAACCCATGTAATTTGTAGATGTTGTCCAAAAGACTTGTGCAACATCAATAGCGATGAAAGGATGGGCAAGGGCCATAAAGTGTGCATACTTGCTCAACCTATCAACTACTACAAATATTACAGTCTTACCACGAGATTTAGGTAGGCTTCCACAAAATCCATTGAAATCTTGGACCAAATAGTAGGCGGCATAGGCAATGGTTGGAGAAGTCTGGATAAGCCACCAATTCGACTTATTTCTTTGACAAGTATCACATTCTCTCACCATTTGTTTGACATGTTTTCTTAACCTCTTCCAATAAAAACATCAAATTTTGCTAGTGGTAGTCTTAACTCGAATGACCTCAAGTGACCCGGCATGAAAGTGATTGAGCAACTCGCTCTTAATTCTTGATCATTACCTACCACTAACTTCCTTTTCTTCTTAACTCTTGATTAGACCATGTATAAGAACCTTTACATTTTGACCATTCTTCAACTGTGTAATGACATGTTTAAGCTTTTCATCCGAATCCACTAGTCACAATTTTGTGGTACAATTAGATATTCATAGAAGATGTAACCAGTGAACAATTCACTAGAATCTTGAAGTCTTGATAATGCATCGTGATAACATTTTCCACACCCTTTTTGTCTTGAATCTCATAATCAAACCCCATTAACTTTGGTAGCCACTTGGTTTGTGCGGGTAGACATCCTTTGATCCAATAAGTATTTAAGACTAAAATGATCGGTTTAATCTTAAAATGTCTATCAACAAGTATCCTCTCCACTTCTCCAAAGCATATACAATGGCCAGGAATTCTTTTTCATAAGTAGACATAAGCTGGTGTTTTTGTGAAAGTGTTTTGCTAAGAAAAGCTATAGGATGTCCTTCTTGTAACAATACAGCTCCTAATCCCACCCCTGATGCATCAGTTTCCAAGGTAAATTCTTTGGTGAAATCAGGTAACCTCAGCACTGGAGCAGTAACCATAGCATGTTTGAGCTTATCAAAAGCTGCTTGAGACTCATCAGACCAATAAAAACTATTCTTCTTGAGTAATTGGGTGAGTGGTCTACTAATGCTAGCATACCCTTGAATGAATCTTCTATAATAACCTGTAAGACCCAAAACCCTCTAAGTCGTTTCACATTGGTAGGTGCAGACCAACTAGCCATAGCTTTTATCTTCTCGTGGTCGTTAGCTACTCCCATGCGTAAAATAACATGACCCAAATACTCGACTCTATCGATTACAAACACACACTTACTTTCCTTAGCATATAATTTGTGATGTCTCATAGTTTCCAACACAATCTCCAAATGTAACAAGTGATCCTCCATATTTTTGCTATAAATGAGTATATCATCAAAGAACACAAGCACAAGTTTCCTCAAGTAAGAATGGAATACCTCATTCATGAGAGACTGAAAAGTAGAGGGAGCATTAGTCAGTCCAAATGGCATAACCAAGAATTCATAGTGACCTTCATGAGTTCTAAAAGTCGCATTTTCTCCACATCTCGTATCATGCATTCTTATTTGATGGTAACCGGACCTCAAATCCAGTTTGTAAACAATTGTGCCCTATGTAATTCATCTATCGGCTCTTCAATTATGGGTATTGGAAATTTGTCTTTGATGGTTTGTTTGTTCGGTGTCTATAATCTACACATCCTCCATGAATTGTCTTTCTTAACCATAACAATTGGTGAAGAAAAGGACTATTGCTCTTCTTTATCACACGACTCCAAAAGCTCTTTTACCATACCTTCAATAGCATCTTTACGTGTTGGAGGATGTCTATATGGTCTAATGTTCCTTTGGATGAGCACCTTCCACCAATGGAATTACGTGATCATGGGTTCTCTTGGGTGGTAATTCGGTAGGGACTTGAAATACATCTGCAAAGTTCTCCACAATCTTGTGAATCTGTGGGTGCGGTTCCTTCTCCTGGCCCTCCATTTGCATACAAGTAGGTGCAGATTTAGGATATACACAAAGAGCCATAGAATGTAGTTCTGCTTGTCTCACAGTTTTGTCAGAAGTTTTAGTCTTCAACCAATCCATGTTAGACTTGTGAGTTCCTCTGAGCAAAACCTTTTGATTATTATACTTGAAAATCATCCTCAACTCTCCAAAATTCACCCTTATCTCCCCTAAGGTAGCCAACCATTGGATTCCAAGTACCATATCATAACCCCCCAAAGGTAATAGCATCACATCTGTAGTGAAAGGAGTAGTACCAAAATGCCATTTGAAACCTTTACATTCTGCATCAGTAACCAATTTATTACCATCTGCCACTGTAACTGGTAATGGGCATGTACTTCTGGTGACACAACCTATCTGCTTGGCCATATTTTTGTCCAAAAAATTATGTGTAGACCCACAATCAATCAAAATGTGGAGTGTATGTTTACCAACTGTACCAAGAACCCTCATGGTTTGAAAATTTGTGGTACCAGTAAGAGCATTGAGTGAAATCAATGGTTGTGATCGCAAATCAATCAAATCCTCTTCTCCCGGTTTCATCTATCTCCAAAATGACACTCTTCATTTTCCAAATCGTGCACTAAAACCAAAGAGTACAAGCATCCACTACACTTATGTCCGGGTATATTTTGATCACAGTAAAAACAAAGATTATTGGCTCTTTTTACGCATACTCTTTCGGGTCAATCTTTTATTGGTACCAACAAATCAATTATTTGGTTTAGCAACTGAAGTGTTTGGGGTTGGCAACAAAGGTTTGTTAAAAGTGCTAGTAGAAGCTGACCAAATCTTGAATTGTTAGGAACAAAAGTACTCTATTCTTCTTCTTAACCGCATTGAGAGTAGCTTCTTGGAGGTTTGTCAAGCAATAAGTATCAGCCAATGTTTTTGGCTTGAACATCCTAACACTCATAGCCAATTCAGTTGGTAACCCACCCAAAAACAAACTCATTGCATGTGCTTCACTTATCTCTACCCTACTCAAAAGATTATCAAATGCATCTTCATAATCTCTGGCAGTAGTTTCATATTTCAAATTCTTTAATTCAGACATAGGATCATCATAAACACTACCAAATCTATCCAAAATGGCCTGTTTATATACCCCCCCAATCTATAAATCCTCCATGAATCTTAAGAAACTGTGTATGCCATAACAAAGCTTTATCATAAAGGTGAATAGAAACAAGATTTACCTTCTCAATTTCAGCCACCTGATCAATCAAGAACAATTGTTCACATCTAAACAGCCAACCTCTTACATCTTCACCAGAGAATTTAGGAAAATCAATTCTAGATACTCTTGTGTGTTGTAGTGAACCACCTCCATTATTACCACCCATTTGAGTATGTTGCAAACTCAACCTCAGAATTTCTCCGGACATCTGCTCCAATCTTGTATTCATAGCTCGCATAGCCCCACTCATCACTGAGCTATCGATCCGCTATGTACCTTCTTGTTTCATCATCAAAAACCATCAAGATCCGGTGAGCGTGTGATCTCACGAACCAGTTCTTGTAACCACCATTGTTAACTACTTCAAGATTCTCAACTAACTGCCACGTGTACTATTCTTGAATATGATTTACCAGACTTGTTGATCACAAAATAACAACCTCCACCAAAAGTGGATGAGAACTGTGATTGTAATGGATGGAAAATATGAATGAAGACGATATAGAGCCAAGAAAGAGCTCTGATACCACTTGATAGACACCAATAGGGATCAATTAAGATCCGTTAGAGGATTACAAACGGTTGAGCAATCAAGAATGAAGAAATAGACCGCCAAAACCAATTTTGTATTATCAAAGTGTGAAATGTTACAAAGATAGTCGGAAGATTACAAGAGTTGAGAGAGAATTGTATTTCTAAAACTGAAAGTGATACTAAAACAAAACAAGTATTTAAAGTAGATTTTGGCGGGAAAGGTTGTTAGGAGCAGTTGAGGAGTAAGTCATGTGCACCTCTTGTGTCTAGTCTTTAAACTATGCACAAGCACCTCACATGCCATCAACATTCTAACACCTTATCACTTAAGTACTTATCAGAGCATCGGTCCCGTCCTGAACCGGACCGGATAGACCAAGACCGAGATCGAGAACCGGTCGGTTTGGTTCGGTCCGGTCTGGTCTGGTCTCGGTCGGTCCGGTCTTTAAGGCAAAATAGTCGATTTGTGATCCGGACCGATCAAGACCAAGACCAAATTAGCCTAAAAGCCGAGACCAAAGACCGGACCGAATGTGGTCGGTCCGGTCTCGGTCGGTCCGTCGAGCAGTCCGGTCTGTTAGGGTGGTTTGCTCAGCCCTACTTTTAACTACTTACCTTTACGGGTGTAAAAGAGCCGAGTACTGCTAAGCTTAAACCCGACTCAACTACTAAAACTCAGGCTCGAAACTCGACTCAAGCTTGATCGAGATTTAAGTTTCATGCTCGAGCTTGACTCGCTTTCTAATAATCAAGCTTGAATGTGTGCATCTATCAAGCTTGAGCTCATAAATACTCGACATATTTTGCTCGACTCGACTCACTTAATTATGATATTTAAGTAATTTTATGCATATAAAAGGGTAAACGTGTAATTTTATCAAAGCTTGATAAGGCTCACGAACTGGGTATTCTGAAATTCAAACTTGACTAGTGATCGTACTCGAGTAGCTCGACTCAATTAAGGTCGAATCTATTTCGAGTAATTTACCTTCCTCCGTTTTTACCTTTCCTTTTTTTAATACAGTTTTGATATTTTGTTCCATTAGTTCATCGGGTTTAAACTCACATAAAACACACCAATAAAGCTTTTACTTTTCTTTTGAAAAAATAGACATGATATGATCACTTTAAAATTGTTTATAATGTTCTAGAACTAAATTTGACACATCTCGTTTTTTTTTTTTTTAATAATTAGATCACTTGGTTTGCTTGTCTAAAAAGGCAAGGATGCAATCGCAGGCTATTAATGCAGATCGCTAACAGATTAATCGCTTAGATTTTAATTAATTGGATTGGAGTTTGAATATATAAAATTATAAAATTTTGAAACTATATGCTTGGTTTGGCCGATTTTTTATCTGATTTGACCGATTTATGCTTGATTTGGCCGATTTCTATCCGTAATCCGAGTTGACCGATTTATCCGATTTTTGTCCAATTCCGATTTTGCCAATTTTTATTCGATTAATCAGTATGTTGACCGATTTTTTACCAAACCGATTAATAAGGTTGATTAGTGAAAATCAGACGGTTAATCCTCATCTAGCACCTAGGCGTCCACTAATCGACCGCCTAAACCGATTTTTGCAACACTGGAAAAAAAGTTTAAAAAAAAAATCACAGTGGTTTATATATTTTTATCTTACAGGTGTTATTTTATTTCTTATAGAGTGACATTTAAAAAGAGAAAGAAAAAATAAAAGAAAAAATTAAAAAAAAAAAAAAAACTTAACTTTTGTCAAGTAGCTTGCTTTTCGTCTAATTAGACGAAAGAAGCCTGGTTCAAAGTTCATAACCAAGTCCGAGTAAAAACTAAAGTTTTATTATCGAATCGACCGATAACTAGCTAATTTGGTTTCCATTTGTTGTGGTCTCGATGATTTGGAATACTTTACGAAATTTTACTGAATCTGTGCTTTCACAAACGTATACTTTATGGATATAAAGTTTTTGGTACATTTTAACTTTTCTAAGTTAGAAGCTTTAAGTGTAGAGTGAGGAAAGAACAATGGTGAGACAAAACTTTACGTTGATGTGGCAAAATAAGTGGGTCGGGCGGGCTCAGGAAACGGGACAAATAAGCTCGGGCTAACGAGCACATGTCAAATGGGTAAAATTCGGTGTCGTGACAAAACAAACGACCTAAATTGGGTGTTGCTTAAAAAAGAAGGATCTTATATCATTTATCAACCATAACTAATAAACTAAACATTATTACTAAATTTACGTCACAAAAATAAGTTAAAAAAATTAAAACGAGCAAAAAAGTTTTATGACATTGATTAAACGAAAAGGAAAACTAAAACAAAATAAAAACAAATAACATCGAATAAAAATGAGGAAATCATTCTTGTGATTTTACCGCACAAATAAACTAGCCGGAGTCTACCGCCGCTCCTATTACGCCCATCATTAATAAAGTCTACTATTATGTCTGCTCAGTTAGACCTCATAAAAATGTTCATGCTGCCCAAATAAACCCACAACTTTTGTAAAATTACCCATGACAGCCCAACCTTTTGCATAGGGTATATTTTGCCACCTCTACTTTACAAGTTCAATGATCTGAATAATTTATCAAAAAACATGACTAACTTAATTGATATTTCTGATTTTTTTTAGAAAATGCTCCATTTCTCACTTACTAAACGCAACCTTAACTTTCCACCTTGACCCTTTCTAACAAGTCATAAGCACATCAAGAAACCAAAAACCTCTGATGACATGATGTTACTCGAAAAGAAACTCTCGTGACCCGTTGACAGTACATATTTAGATGATCCCACAAAGAAACTTCAGCAGGAAATAAAGACGAGAAAATTCAGACCATTGCACAAAACAACACAAGAGAATGAGATTAACTGCAAGAGTCTTTCAGACTCAGAGGAACCCACATGAGGGTTCATCATCACACACTATTACGCTAATAATCAGGCATGACACTTAACAATGAGCCCACATGAGAATTCGGCTCTAACTTTTGGAACCCCTTTTATATGAATCACCAAAACAGAATCACCAGTGCGACAGATCATTGTTGTACCAAGGTTTAAACCTGCAGGTCATTAGTTGACTGAGCGGGTTTAACCATATAGACTGCAACTTCAATAAGTTTATCTTTCATGGCAAGATTGAATGCCAATCCAAATAGTTACAGCAGAACGAAAGACAATATCACCTACATATACCTAATTCTCAGTCAAATCTTACCAAGTCAAAGATAAAAAAAGATTAAAAAAAAGTCAATGGTATAACCAAATTTATAACGGGTCGACTCAAACCATTTTCTCCTCAACGGGTCATCTTTCAAAATGAGTCTTCACGACAAAACCCCAATTCTGCAACCATACACAAACGAGTATTACAACATCCTTGACCATTTCTCAATTTCATCATCTTCGTCGTCTCCTTTCACACCAGACGAAGCATCACCCATACTACACTCACTAACGGCCCCACCAACTTCACCTCTTGAATAAGGCATTTTTCTTGATTTCGAGACGTTATCTTCTTTACCCTTTTTCTTACTATGAGTCATCAAAAGCCCATTAGCAATTGCTTCCAATGCTTTAGCAGTAGGCGGCCTATTTCTAGTACCCTGTCTCCTCGACCCAACACTGCCGTTTTCTTTCTCTTTCGGTTTCTCTTGGCTTATCTCGTTTCTTTCAACTTTAACTTCCGTCCCAGATTCACCATGCCCAAATTCTGTGGTAACATGGGGAAAATTCAAATCAAACAGATTCATCGGTTGTTCTTCAACGGTGTCGATTGAACTGCATCTTGATGTAAAACTTAAATTGGATGACAGTTTAGGATCAGCTTGAGACGATGAACAGCTTGAACCCGCCTTCGAGTCAATTCGAGTGCATGCAGATAGTCTCCTATGTCTTTTTGACTGATGTCCCAAATTTTCTTGTTTTGACTTCCTCACTTTTGTACCATCGGGTGGTACTAAACCTGAACCATTGGTTTTCTTATGTTTTGTTTTTTGCTTTTTGATCGGCTTATGGTCCTCGTTAGTATCCATTTCTTCATCAAACAGAAACGGGGGATCCACAAGAAACGTGTTTCCACTATCAGACTCGTCACTAGAATCCAACTCACTACTAACATCGTCCGAAACCAGCTTCAAAATTTCCATTTCCCGCATCTCAACGATTTTCCCGCCACATAAACCCGTATCAACGACAGTAAACTTCACCACAACTTTATTACCACGATTCTGTATACGAGGTTGAAGATAACGATTTTTACGTTTCTCAAGAAACCCGTTTTCTTCTTTTTTTTCAAAGTTTGCTACTTTTTCAACCTTTTCTTCTTTATCGAGCTCTAGAAGTTGTGGGTTCGACCCGACTTTACTCAAAACATCGGTTACCGAATCCAAATACTCATCGCCTTTGATTAATTTCCTTGAAAACGTTTCCACACCAGGCATTAAGAAGACCAATGAATGCTTCCCGTTTGCAGTAAAATTGTAACCGTTTGGTTCTTCCGAATGCCACCCTCTTGCAAGCAACCGAGGCCACACGGCTTCCCAAAATAAATCATTGGATCGAGCTTTGCTTAGCCGATAATCACCCGTGAGAAACTGAATGATCTCTGCTGCAGTAAGAGTAGAACAAGCTTTTCCAATCGGTATTTCAGGGCGAATGTGGATCGCTTGGTTTTGCTTTGTTGGTTCAATGGCGTTGCCTGTTAAATCCTGCTTGCCTTTACCGATTGCTACTGTGTCAATGAACGTTTTGATACCGATTAAAGTTTTTATGGATGACACATATTCTTCTAATTCTATCTTCTCGTCTCCAAACGACCTAGAGACCTGCATGATCATTATAACTTATAAGCAGGGTGAAGAATTAATTTCAGTCATTCTGGGTATCTCCTACTTTTAGGTAATCACCGTCTATGTAACCAAGTATAGCACGTCTTTTGAAGTCGACAAATAAACAACGGATTTTAAGTGTGTAAGCACCAAATGACCTTCTAGATACAAGATACCATCCTCAGACCAAAGTGTTCCGGTAGGGATACAACTATCATAAATACTCATTGTCGTGTGAATCCAACATGATTATTATTTTGTAGAAGTCATATCACAACACAGATACACGTAAAGCTATGATATCATCAATAAATAGAAAATAGATATGAACATACACATTACACAGAATGATATGAAAATACATGTTAGCAAGTAATGATGACAAAGCCTGCTGTATCACAAGAGGAGAAACCGGATAATTATTAGCCACCAGTTCCAAGAAATTTTGAAACTGTAATTGTCTAGGGAATTTAGGTATCTTGGTTTCCTAACGAGAGTTGCATTTCGTATACAATATCTAGTGTGAACATAAAAGATGCCAAGGATCTCCCAAAGAGTCATTTGTCGACACCATTTTTCAACTGAAATTCCCACTTCAGTTTTTGAATTCCTATCTATTCACATTTATAAAGTTGGCTCAAAGTCCATTGCTTAAATGAACAAGTTCAAAGTTAAGGATTGACATATTTTAGCCACACACACCTCATCGAAGTGCATAATTCTCAAATATACAAACTTAGTAACAGCATTAACAACAAATTAGCCTTTGATATTCAAGTAAGCTAGAGCCCATACACATGAACCATAAAAAAGGGACCAGCAAAGAATATATAAAGTTTCTTAGGGGGTGTTTGGGATTGCCATTGCAAAAGGGCATTTTCAAAGAAATACTTTTTCTCAAAATTTCGTTTTCTCTCTCTGAAATAATGCAGATAATCACTTTTCTCAAATGGACAATTTTCTGTTTATTTGAGTTTTCCAACACAATAATCATATAACCTCCCGAAAAACGCAATCCCAAACACCCTCTAGAAATTTTAAAGACTTAAAATAGAAACGTAACGATATCATTTGTTTCTGCCATACATGCACATGAGTCACGGGTCAGATATTTTCAAGCACGTGTACTAAACCACTTAAATGTAACTTCAAGTAAATGCGACACTAATGTAAATTTTATTTGACGTACCTCCATAAGGGAATTATTGCATTCTTCAGATACATGAGGAACTAAACGCGCAATAAACTCCTGTAGTCGTAAGCCACTAAATAACCTTGGTCCCAATATACACTTTTTTCCTTTACTCTTCCTACAATCTGACCATCTTTTGTATTCATCCGACTTATAGAAAATACCATAGTAATACGACAATATATCCCCAACTTTTTTACTCTCAATAAACCACCTCAACCGAGCAAAATTCTTTTTAAAAATATACAACCCAAGAAGAAAGCTTTCCCTCTCCAACTCATTCCAGGATTCCAAGGCCCTGCCAGGAACAAGCGAAACCGCATTTTCACTTTTCATATTCCCTAAATCGTTTATCAAGTTTTGGGGTTTGTTAGATATCCACACTATTGGTATATCTAGTCCTATAAGGAAATTGCTTGGCAAAACTTCATTCGCTTCTTCTTCTTCTTCTACTTGGTCCATGGGGTTCCTCATGTAGTCAAAATAGTCGGAGCCCGTAATCATTGATGGAAGTTTGATTTGGTACTCGTTACCAACACGAGGAGGGGCTTGTATTGGTCCATATAAACCATATGCGTAATTTTCTGGAAATTCATCTGCACAGTCGTCGTTTTGATCCATTTCCATTCAATTTTGCTGCACAAGATATCAAAACAAAGTTATACATCAATCTAACTATCAGCGGCAGCATAGTAATAATAGCACGTATGTGTAAGAACATAATGAATCTGTCATTGCCATAGTCACAGATGGTATATGACAACAAGCAAAACGATATATAATAAGTATATACTTATATGCATAGTACATGTATGTAACATCACCTATGCTTAAAAAAGGCATACTACTTTCATAATGCAAATACTAATCGGGATTCTGGAATTATGGTACAAAGTAACTTTCGATTTTTTAGATGGCTTCAAATGAAAAGACAACCCACATTTATCACTGTGGACATACTGCTACCCATCATACACATATAAACTCCAATGTTTCAAAGAAAAGATAAACGAAAAGAAGAAAAAAATAGTAACTATAATAGTTGGAGTGGGTGTTTGGGATTGCTTATTCAATATTCTTATCAGCTTCGATTCAGCTAGGAGCAGTTTTAACTGTTCATATTATGTGAATATGATTATTTGTGACTGAACTGAAGACAACTTAGAGGGTGTTTAGGATTACTTAATTAAAATGCCTATCTGCTTATTTTCAGAGCAAATAAGCTGTTTTGAGTGTCTGAATGAAACTGCTTATCCGCTTATTTTAGGGCAAAAACACTTAATAATAAAAGATGTTTGCTTGAATAAGTATTCATGTGCTTGTTGCATTCTATTAAAACAGACAAACGTTTCCAAACATTATACAGTAAACAGCCTATCGGCTTATTTTAGAAGAAATAAGCAGTTAAAAAATGTAACACCATCACTCCCACGAGATTAAATAACATTTTTCAAACATGAACCACCACCACATAGTAGTAACAAGCATCCATCCACATCCACCCCTCTTTCACAACCCGGCCCGCCAATATCTAACAAAAAAACCCATCTTTATTACTGGAGTACTCAACAAAGTAAGACCTACAACTTATAACAAAATACAACAACAAACACAGTATAGAGTATTAAAAGTAAAGTGGTTTTGTGCGAATAAACAACATTGAATCCTTCTTTGAAACAAGAGGTCTTTGAGAATCCCCCAAAATCAAACAAAACGCATCCATCTATACTACTTTATAATGCATTTAGGCCTTCTAAAATTAGAAGGCTTAAAAATTCAGACTTTTTTTATTATTATGGAAAGATATATTATAATCGTGTAAAATTAAGATAAGAAGCCCAATCATGAGATTTATACGTCACTTATTAACAAACTCCAAGCCTAACTTCTAACAAACCCTCGGCTAACTCCTAACCACCAAAAATTAAGATAAGAAATTTAATTATAAAACGACGTATGTAACTTCAACTAAAAATTCATCTTTATTTTCAAATTAAAATATCTTTTATCTACTTATTTATATTATAATCTAATTTCATCAAATTTTCTAAAATTTTATCTCTTTAATTCAACATCCATTTTAATATATTTCTATGAGTTTTTAGTTTTTATAATTTTAGTGGGTTTATTTTATTTTAATTCAAATTTTTACAACTTTAACCTTTATTTCATTTATTCCAATCATATTATAGTCATTGGGTACCCGCCGCCATATTATAGTCATTGGGTACCCGCCGCCGCATTGCGCGGGTACCCTTCTAGTCATTTATTATGTATACATACATAATACAACAACAACAACAAGAGAAGAAGTTATAAAGTAAACAAGATGGGTATGACTGCAATGTGATGTTATTATAAAAGTAAACAACACCACACATCCGGTGTTCCGTACACACAAAAACAAACAAACCCAGTTATAAAACAACAACAACAAGAGTTAAAACAATAAAGATAAAAAGAAAGAAAGATGTGCTGTTAGCATGTTGAGGGTAAACATGCAAAACATACATACCTGAACCTGACTGACTTTCTTCTTGACGGTGGTGGTGAGTAATCGCTTGCTTCAAACAAAGAAACCTGCAGAAATATATTAAAGTCGACTACTTGTTATAACCAAAGAAAATATAAAATATATACTACCCTATCTCAAAATTATAGTCCCAGGTTTGATTTTTCATTTTTTCCTTTCCACTTTGGATTTTAAATATTTTTATTTGTATATCTGATAATTAATAAAATTATACCAATAAAATATATTTAAAAACCCAATCAATTCATATATATCAGATCAAATATTATATAACACAAACAAAAATACTAAATAAATTTTGTATAGAAAGACGGAAAAAGTAAAAGAGGACTATAATTTTGGAACGGAGGGAGTACATAAGAGGGGGGTTTACTTTTTATTACTAGTATTATTTTTGTGTGTGAGAATGAAAAATATACAAACATGAGATGGTTTTATTTATAAAGACTAGAAATAAACAAAGAAAGAAATTATGGAGATCGAGTCTTGTCATGGTCTAAATCCACGCGATTGATTCAAGCGCGTGACTGACTCACTTTATATAAAACTTGCATGTATTTAGTAATGTAGTAGGAGTATTAATTTTTTAACGTCACACGCTTTGTATATAAACGTTGTTGATCTATCTTATCAATCACCACCTCCATCGATTTATTTAATTACTATTTTTATACCAGCTCTAATATTATTAGGGTAACCTTATCCTCTGATGGGCCACTCAACGTATCTAAGGCCCAACTAAAACTCAAGTCCATAATGACGTGTATATAGGTTTATAGACAAACTAGCTACTAATGTTTTCCAACTCTTTTGTAAACTTAAGGACGCGAGCGATGCTGCATATCGTATCATCACACGTAGGGGCTAGGGGTGTTCAAAAAACACGAGAAACCGAGCCGAACCGCTTAATCCGAAACCAAAAAAACCCGCTTATCACGGTTCGGTTTCGGTTTTTATTTTTAGATATCTGCGGTTAACCGAACCAAACCGTCTATAATATACATGAAGGTTTTTAGCAAAATATTAAATAATTACACATGTATAGATTTTATTATTGCATTGCTTTTATTGTATAACGACTTTTTAATCACACCGTAAACATTACTAAACATATATGTTTGAAATTTATTAATGTGATCTTACTAGAATGACATTTTAAATTTTCGATCATGCAATTGTTCATAGGGACAAACTCGATTAAACATCTAAAATGGTTAACCAGTGACCGAACCATGATATGAATCGCTCATTTTGGGTACACCATAAGTCAAGTTACCCGCTTAGTATGGTTCGATTCGGGTAATAAATGAATTACCGCCTGCGATGGATAACTAAAATCTTTCAACTAACCGAACCGAACCGCCCCATGAACACCCCTAGTAGGGGCGGATCGAGAGGGGTTTTCAAAAGCGCACGGGAACCCAATTTTGTCAACTATACCAATTTTTTAAAAATAAACTTGAACGTTAATTTCTGAGTTACAATTATCCGTATTTCTCATAAAATTAACCTGATGACTCTTAGCCTTGAGTCCATCACTGATAACGTGCAAACCCCATCATATATGCATATAAATGTACATAGTGATGTTATCATAGCAATGTTCACAAAGAGTATAAGCCAATAAATAGAATTAACGATATGCGATGATAGAGTGGTGTGGTGGTGTAGTGGTCCGGTGGTGGAAGGGTTTTGTGGTGGTGAAGATAGTTGTTGATGAGATGTGTGGAAAATGAGAGCATTTTGTATATATTTTTGAGTAAGTTGTGATAAGAGAGTATTAAATATGCCTTTACATATGTCTCTCTCTCATTTGACCATTTCACTTTTTCACTTTGACTGTTTTTCCATTTTATGTAGTATAGATATAGATATGAACACAATATGAGACTCGAGCTAGCGTTAACAAAACAAGAGTTAAAAATCACGAAAATGTTTAAACAGAAGACACAAACCCCAGGAAGAAAGGGAGAAACAAACTAGAGTAAACAAAACAAGAGTTAAAAAGATAAACAAGAAAGAAAGATGGGTTGGTTTTTGTTGTTAACATATGTTGAGGGTAAACATGCAAAAAAAATACATACCTGGTTGACTTTCGTTATGTCTTGACGGTGATGGTGAATAATCGCTTGCTTGCTTCGTTTGTCTCGGCTGTGAAAGGTGATTCACCTTCTATATCTGCTCCCACAACCATTTCTACAGCACCTGCTCTTGTCATAGATGATGCCTTCGTGGTTCAACGTGATTTAGAAAATTTTGTTTTGGGAGAGGTTAAGCAACTATCGTCTATTGTTAACATTCGTTCACTTTTATCGTCTGAGGGTTTTAATAATGTGAAACCCACTTACATGGGAGGTTTGTGGGTAATGTTAGAATTGGACTCTTCTGATGTTAAAACGAAGTTTTTGAAGCATGTGGGGATTGCGTCATGGTTTACCAGGTTATGTGATGCACAGTCGGATTTTGTATGTAGGGAGAGAATTGCTTGGGTTGATATAGAGGGTGTGCACTTTCATGCTTGGTCTCGTGCTACTTTCGAAAAGATTGGCTCCAAATGGGGAGAAGTGATGGACCTTGAAGAATGTAATGATGATTTATTCGCACGAAAAAGGATTTGCATTAAAACTAAAACGGAGGTTAACATCCTTGAAACTTTCAAGATAATCGTGAAACGGAAAGTATTTGTGGTACGTGCTAAAGAGCTTTTTATTTGGTCCCCGGTGCTAAAGGATGCTGAGAATGTGGTGTATTGTTCGGATACCGAATCAGAAGATGAAGATGTAGTTGCTAAGGATGGGAATAAAGATGAGAACGTTATTCTTGACGCTGAAAGTGATGTAGAGGGTGTTGTAGAAACTGATTTTGGTGATCTAAAGGATGGATTGGATACGGAACAAGTTGAATCAGTAAAGAATATGATGGAGTATTCTAGTGACCCGTTCAATATTTACCCGATACTTAACAAGCAAAAAACAGATCCTCCTCATCCAAATGAAGACTCTAGTCCCACTCACCCTCCTGGTTTCACTCCTGAGAGGGCTGATCATGTTTTAGGTGATCAGGAGATTCGTATGCCCGAAAATACTTCTCCTCAAAATCATTCTGTCGGGCTGAACTCTCGAATTATGCAAGATGCGTTGCATAGTGATGATACTGTTGTATCAGATGGTAAGTTTAAGGTGAAAGAGTTACGTACAGGAGGGTCGATGTTGGAAGTCCTTGATGATATGATCAAAGTAGGCCAAGCAATGGGTTTTTCTATGGGGGGTGTTTGAAAGATATGGAGGGTATTATTAGTTCACGAGGAGGTCACGAGGGTGATCGATGAATTGTCTTTCCTTGAACATCCAAGGCCTAGGATCCAAGGCTAAAAAATCATGGATTCGGGAGTTAAATATTAAGCACAAGGTGAATTTCTTGTCCATTCAAGAAACAAAAACGGATGTTATTTCTGATATGGAGATAAAATTCTTATGGGGTAATAGTTTGTTTAAGTATTCGGTGAGTGAAGCTGTAGGCAACTCGGGGGGTATCCTTTGTGTTTGGGATCCCAACGTGTTTTCTAAATCTAATCATGTTATTTCGGACAATTTTGTTGCGGTATATGGGAATTGGATTCCTAATAATATGGATTTGCTTATGATATCAGTTTACGCTCCTCAACCTCTTGTGGAGAAGCGAAACTTATGGAGTTTTATCTCGGCTCTTGTATCTCGTTGGAATGGTGAATATATGGTTTTTGGGGATTTTAATGAAGTTCGTTTTGAAAGAGAGTGTATGGGGTCGGTTTTTAATCAATACGGGGCAAATATCTTTAACTCGTTTATTTTGAATTCGAATCTTGTTGAGGTTCAGTTAGAAGGTTATGATTTTACTTGGTCACATCCGTCGGCTTCCAAAATGAGCAAATTGGATCGTTTTTTTAGTAAGTGAAGGTTTAATTTCTATTTTCCCACATATGTCTGCTATTTGCCTTGACCGGCATCTTTCAGATCATCGCCCCATTTTTCTTCGGGATGTGATTACCGACTATGGTGCTATTCCTTTCAAGTTATATCATTCTTGGCTTGATTGGGACGGTTTTGGGACATTGGTATCTAATATTTGGAAGTCAACGATTCTTACTGATCATAATGGGATGGTTCGGTTTGTTAAGAAGTTACAAATTTTGAAAAAAGAGATTCGATCGTGGACTATGTCTATGAAACAGAAAAAATCAGGCCACATTAACGACATCAATTCTAAGTTGAAAACTATTGATGCTATCTTTGATCAAGGAGGAGTAAATGATGATCTTCTCCTAGCTCGAATGGATTTGATGAAAGATCTTCATGATTCCAAATATAGTGAAGCTCGTGATCATATTCAAAAGGCCAAGATTAAATGGGCTATAGAGGGGGACGAGAACTCTAAGTTCTTTCATGGTATCATTAATCGGAAACGTGCTAATATGTCAATTAAGGGTCTCATGGTTAATGGAGAATGGGTAGATGATCCAAGTCGTGTCAAAGAGGAATTTTGTACTTATTTTTCCTCTAGGTTTCAAGATCCAGGTTCGCGTCAATGTCGTTTAAATTTCTCTTTTCCTAATCGCCTTACTTCAGATCAGATTTTGGATTTAGAGAAGCCGGTTTCCTGTGATGAAATTCGTGATGCAGTATGGGATTGTGGTACAAATAAATCACCTGGGCCTGATGGGTTTTCTTTTGAATTCTTTCGAAAATTTTGGGATATAGTTGGGCCGGATATGTGTATTGCGGTGGGATGGTTCTTTTCTCACAACACGTTTACTAGAGGATGTAACTCTGCTTTTATTTCTCTCATTCCGAAGGTTCAAGATCCTAAATTTGTGAGTGATTATCGTCCTATCAGCCTAATTGGGAGTCTCTATAAGGTTGTGACTAAAATCTTAGCCAGACGTCTTTCGGTTATTATTTCGGAGCTTATTTCAGATGTGCAAACGGCTTTTCTTCCTAATAGGCAGATTCTTGATGGGCCTTTCATTATTGATGAGATTCTTTCTTTGTGTAAACGGAAAAAACATAATGCGATGGTGTTTAAAGCTGACTTTGCTAAAGCATATGATTCCATCCGATGGGATTATTTGGATGACGTTCTCAATGCATTTGGTTTTGGATTTAAATGGAGGGCTTGGATCAAAGGGATTATGTCTTCTGGTATGGCGTCTATTTTAGTTAACGGAAGTCCCACTTCTGAATTTCATTTTCATTGTGGCTTAAAACAAGGCGATCCACTTGCTCCATACCTTTTCATCCTGGTAATGGAGTCGCTTCATCTTTCTTTTTCGAGGGCTGCTGATGAAGGGTTTTTTAAAGGTATAAAGGTTGACTCCTCTCTTACTCTCTCTCTCACCTTTTCTATGCGGATGACGCCATTTTCATTGGAGAATGGTCTAATGATAATTTACGAAGTATCATGTATATGCTCAATTGTTTCTCGATGGCATCTGGTTTAGGGATTAACCTTAAGAAAAGTCACTTACTTGGAGCTGGTGTTTCTAATGATATGATATCCCATGCGGCTCGTTTCCTAGGTTGTGGGGTTTTAAAACTTCCATTTAAGTACTTAGGAGTCACTGTTGGAGGTAGTATGTCGAAAGTTAATGCGTGGGATGATTCTATTGGTAAAATTAAGGCTAGGTTGTCTAAATGGAAACTTAATACTCTTTCTATTGGAGGCCGTCTCACGCTCTTAAAGTCAGTCTTGGGCTCTACACCTATTTACAGCATGTCGATGTATAAGGTTCCAAAATCCGTGTTAAATATAATGGAATCTTTACGTCGAAATTTCTTTAATGGTGTCCAAGGTCAGGAGAGGAAGGTTACTTGGATTAAGTGGTCTAAGGTTCTTGCTTCTAAAAAACATGGAGGGTTGGGAGTAAACAGTTTCTATGCGTTGAATAGGGCACTTCTCTTTAAATGGGTGTGGAGATTTATATCACATGATGGTTCGCTTTGGTTTCGTATCATTAATGCTTTGCATGGGAGCAATATGCAGGTTCTTTCTTCATGCCCTTCTTCACCTTGGAGTGTGATTCTTAAGGAGGTTAGTGTTTTGAAATCTCAAGGTGTTGATCTTCTTGGACATTGCAAAATTCGTATTGGATCTGGTAGTAACACTCGGTTTTGGAGTGACGTTTGGTTAGGAGAGTCTCGACTATGTTTGCTTTTCCTCGTTTATTTGCTTTGGAGACTTGTAAAGAGTGTCTGAGTGATAAAATCCAATGATCTATTTCTTTTACTTTTAGGCGTCTTGTTCGTGGTGGTCGGAAACTCAACAACTCGGCGAGCTTCAATCGTTAGTTGAGACGGTTATGCTTTCTAATGTCGATGATCGTTGGATATGGGATTTAAATGGAGAAGGGAGTTTTTGCGTGAAAGATGCTCGAAACCTCATTGACGAGGTATTCCTTCCTAAAGATCTAGTTGCTACAAGATGGGTAAAACTAATTCCTATCAAAGTTAACATTTTTGCATGGAAACTTCGTCATGACCGTCTTCCTACTAGGGATAATCTGGCTCGAAGAGGTATTTTTATTCATCATAATTGCTGCCCAGTTTGTGAGACGGAGATTGAAGATTTGTCCCACCTGCTTTTCCTTTGTGAAGTTGCAGGGATGTTAGTCGTCTTATTTGTCGGTGGTGGAATATTTCTTGGATGCAAGTTGGTTCTTATGCGAATGGCTAGCTTGGTTTAATTCGATTCGATTGGAGTCCAAACTTAAAAGTCTCCTGAAGGTATTTTCTTGGTCGCACGGTGGAGTATATGGAATTTTCGTAATCAACTTATTTTTTCAACTCGAAGCCTCAAGAAATGTCCTTTTCGATGACATAGTTACTCGTTCATTTATTTGGATTCAAGCTAGATGTAAAAGTAATTTTAGTTGGGATAGTTGGCTTCAACGTCCTTACTCGCTTTCTTTGTAACTTTTCAGCTCTAGCTAGTTTTCTTTTATAAAAGTTGCCGCTCAAAAAAAAAAAAAAATCGCTTGCTTGCTTGCTTTATTCAAAAGTTATAGACTCCAACTAGTTGACTTGTGCAATAAAATCAAATGGCTACCTCTTTTTTTATGTGTTATAGTTTATGTTTTATTTAGTTTTACTTTTCTCTTTTGTTTAATCAATGTTTTCAAATACTGTAAAGCATATATATATAGACATACAACTTTTTAGCTCATTTTAATTTTTTTAAATAATTTTTTGTGACATATATTAGCAATAAAGTTTAGTTTATAGTTATAGTTAATAAATGAACACGAATTCCTTCTCTTTTAAACGACACTCAATTTTTAAGGCCGATTGTTTTGTCTCATGCACATTTAGCCCGTGCCCGTTTGACCTATACTTCAACTTTCCACGTTTAACCCGTACCCGTTAAGACCCCGAGCCTATTTAGCACGTTGCCCGAGCCCGTCCAACCCCTCCATTTTGGCATTTTGCCAACTCTAAGTCCATATACAAACAGGTTTTACAACATCCTTGACCATTTCTCATTCTCACCATCTTCTTCGTCTCCTTTAACACCAGAAGAAGCATCACCTGTACTACACTCACTAACTGCCCCACCAGCTTCATCTCTCGAACAAGTCGTTTTTCTTGGTCTTGGGACGTTATCTTCTTTACCCTTTTTCTTACTATGAGTCATCAAAAGCCCATTAGCAATTGCTTCCAATGCTTTAGCAGTAGGTGGCCTATTTCTAGTGCCCTGTCTCCTCGACCCAACACCGCCGTTTTCTTGCTCTTTCGGCTTTTCTTGTCCCATCTCAGATTCACCATGCCCGAATTCTGTGGTAACATGGGGAAAATTCAAATCGAACAGATTCATCTGTTGTTCTTCAACGGTGTCGATTGAGCTGCATCTTGATGTAAAACTTACATTGGATGACAGTTTAGGAGTAGCTTGAGACGATGAACCAACATTTGAGTCTAAGCTTGAACCCGCCTTCGAGTCAACTTGAGTGCATGCAGATAGTCTCCTACGTCTTTTTGACTCATGTCCCAAATTTTCTTGTTTTGACTTCCTCACTTTTGTACCATCGGGTGGTACTAAACCTGAACCATTGGTTTTCTTATGTTTTGTTTTTTGCTTTTTGATCGGCTTATGATCCTCGTTAGTATCCATTTCTTCATCGAACAGAAACGGGGGATCCACAAGAAACGTGTTTCCACTATCAGACTCGTCACTAGAATCCAACTCACTACTAACATCGTCCGAAACCAACTTCACAATTTCCATTTCCCGCATCTCAACGATTTTACCGCCACATAAACCCGTATCAACGACAGTAAACTTCACCACAACTTTATTACCACGATTCTGAATACGAGGTTGCAGATAACTATTTTTACGTTTTTCAAGAAACCCGTTTTCTTCTTTTTTTTCAACGTTTGTTACTTTTTCTTCATTATCGAGCTCTAGAAGTTGTGGGTTTGACGCGACTTTACTCAAAACATCGGTTACCGAATCCAAATACTCATCGCCTTTGATTAATTTCCTTGAAAACGTTTCCACACCAGGCATTAAGAAGACCAATGAATGCTTCCCCTTTGCAGTAAAATTGTACCCGTTTGGTTGTTCAGAATGCCACCCTCTTGCAAGCAACCGAGGCCACACGGCTTCCCAGAACAAATCATTGGATCGAGCTTTGCTTAGCCGATAATCACCCGTGAGAAACTGAATTATCTCTGCTGCAGTAAGAGTAGAACAAGCTTTTCCAATCGGTATTTCAGGGCGAATGTGGATCGCTTGGTTTTGCTTTGTTGGTTCAATGGCGTTGCCTGTTAAATCCTGCTTGCCTTTACCGATTGCTACTGTGTCAATGAACGTTTTGATACCGATTAAAGTTTTTATGGATGAGACATATTCTTCTAATTCTATCTTGTCGTCTCCAAACGACCTAGAAACCTGCATGATCATTAGAACTTATGAGCAGGGTGAAGAATAAATTTCAGTCATTCTGCGCATCTCCAACTTTTAGGTAATCACCATCCTCACGGCAAAGTGCTACATGTAGAGATAAAGCTTTTACAAATACTCATTGTAGTGTGAATCCAACATGTTGAACAGTTCTATTTTGTGGAACTCATATCCCGACACAAATACATGTAAAGCAATGCAAGTGTAGTAATTTTACACAGGTATCATCAATAAACAGAAAACAGATACGAACACACACATAACGCAAATATATGTTAGCAAGTCTGACACAGCCTGCTGTCACAAGAGGAGCCTAAATCAATCAATCTAGGGAATTTAAGTATTTTGGTGCCTCTCGTCTCATACAAGTACTATTATGGTTTCCTTTCACAAGAGTTTGATTTTTCGTATGCCAAATATCTCGTGTCAACCTAAAAGATCTAAAGGATCTCCCCCAGAGTCGTTTGTTATTTTTCAGCTGCAATTCCACTTCATTTTTCGTATTTCTATCTGTTCACATATATAATATTGGCCCAATGCACATTGCTTAAATGAACATGCTCAATGTTAAGGATTGACATATTTTAGCCACACACACCTCATCGAAGAGCAAAATACTCAATTATACTAACACAGTAACAGCCTTAACAGCATTCTAGCCTTCAATATTCAAGTACACATAACCATAAAAAAAAGAGACCAGCAAAGAATATATAAAGTTTCGTAAGGGCTGTTTGGGATTGCCATTGCAAAAGGGTGTTTTCAAAGAAATCCTTTTTTTCAAAATTTCCTTTTTTTCTCTTTAAAATAATGCAGATAATCAGTTTTATCAAATGGTTTGCCAAACACAATTTTCTGTTTATTTGAATTTTCCAACACAATAATCATATAACCTCCCGAAAAACGCAATCCCAAACACCCTCTATAAATTTTAAAGACTTAAAATAGAAACGAACGTCATCATTTGTTTCTGCCACACATGCACATGAGTCACGAGTCAGAGATATTTAACAATCTTCAAGCACATGTACTAAACCACTTAAATGTAACTTCAAGTAAATGCGACACTAATGTAAAGTTTATTTGACGTACCTCCATAAGGGAATTCTTGCATTCTTCAGATACATGAGGAACTAAACGCGCAATAAACTCCTGTAGTCGTAAGCCACTAAATAACCTTGGTCCCAATATACACTTCTTTCCTTTACTCTTCCTACAATCTGACCATCTTTTGTATTCATCCGACTTATAAAAAATACCATAGTAATACGACAATATATCCCCAACTTTTTTACTCTCAATAAACCGCCTCAACCGAGCAAAATTCTTTTTAAAAATATACAACCCAAGAAGAAAGCTTTCCCTCTCCAGCTCATTCCAGGATTCCAAAGCCCTGCCAGGAACAAGCAAAACCGCATTTTCATTTTTCATATTCCCTAAATCGTTTTTAAAGTTTTGGGGTTTGTGAGATATCCACACTATCGGTATATCTAGTCCTATAAGAAAATTGCTTGGCAGAACTTCATTCGCTTCTTCTTCTTCTACCTCGTCCATGGGGTTCCTCTTGTAGTCAAAATAGTCAGAGCCCGTAATCATTGATGGAAGTTTGATTTGGTACTCGTTACCAACACGAGGGGGAGCTTGTATTGGTCCATATAAACCGTACGCGTAAGTTTCTGGAAATTCACTTTCACAGTCGTCATTTTGATCCATTTCCATTCAATTTTGCTGCACAAGATATCAAAGTAAAGAAATATGTCAAACTAACTATCATTCTATCAACACTATCATAGTTATAATCCAGTCAAGTGTTTAAATGCTACTATTCCCATAACAAAACATGAACAACCACATAATAATACCGAGTAATAACTTTCACAACCCCCGAAATCAAACAAAACCCCCCATCTTTAATTTATTAGAGCAAAGTAACAACTTAAAGTTATAGATACAAACGAGATATACGGGTATCACTCACAATGTGATGTTATTATCTCCGCTAAACAAACAAACAAACATTTAAGTTGTGGGTCTGTAAACACCAGAATGTTATTGTAACAAACACCTGAAGCAAGTAAGTAAAAATCGTAACACCATTCCATCAGACTAAATAACATTTTTCAAACACCGCATCTACCCCTCTTTATTACACACAAACACAATCCCTCCTTCCCAACTTGATGTATACAAAACACAAGAAGAAAAAAATTGTAGCAACATGTAAAACATCACAAAGTCTTACAATGTTATTAAACCGCACAAGTAGAGGTGGCAATTTGTGCCCAAAATAAAAAAGATGGGCAAACTTTTAAAAGATTTGGGCACATCTGGACCCTTTTTTTTTTTTTTTTAAAATGGGCATGTATTGCCTATTTAGAAGTTAAATGGGCATAATGGGCACACGTTTTTCTCAAATATTAGATTGTTTTAAAGAAAAACTTATATTTAATTATTTAAATATAAATGAGGTGTTATGTTCGAAATTTATTTCGTCGTTTAAGTCTTTTAAAAGCGATTAGATAACATGGTAGTTGCTTACCAGTAGCCTCGTGCCCGCCTGTTTGCCACCTCTACGCACAAGTAACATTCAACCCCAGCATCCGTACAAACTGAAACCCAACAACAAAAGACACAAACACCAGTAACAAATAATCTGTTTTTATAATCTCTGGTTATAAAGAACATTGAATCATACACAAACAGCACCTCCACCTTGTATACATAATAGAACAACATCAACAACAACACAAGAAGTTATAAAAGCAAACACACAAAAACAAACCCAGTTATAAAATGAACAACTCACACTTGTTGAAACATAAACAACAACAAGAGTTGAGAAAAAAAGAAAGATGGGTTGGTGGTTGTTAACATATATGTTGAGGGTAAACATGCAAAATAAACATAAATACCTGACTGACTGACTTTTGTTATGTTCTTCACACAAAAATATTAAAGTCGACCAAAGAAAAATATATATATATACGGAGTAATATAAGATGGGTTTTATTTTTGTGTGTGAGAATGAAAAATATAATAAGATGATTTTATTTATTTATATTTATAAAGGGTAGAAACAAAGAAATAAAGAAAGAATGGAGATCGAGTGTGGTCGGTCTTTCTTGGTCCAAACCCACGCGATTGTGGCGCGTCGGTGGTTTTTTTCCTTAAAACTTGCATGTAGTAATTTTTTAAGATAAAATTTTTTAAATGGACACTTTCTCTAGTAGTTTACACAAATAAATCACGCACGCACAATTTTCTAAATGAACGTTTCAATACGAGGCGTTAGATTGAGTCTTGTAATGAGCTTTAAACCGAACACGCGTGACACTAATTATCTAGGCGTGGCCGAGGCGAGGAGTTTGGGCGAGAGAATGACCTAGGCGTGTCCTGGGCGTGGAAGGCGTGCCTTGGGCTTGGCATGAACCTAGGCGTGTACCTGGGCGTGGATGCATGAACCCTGGGCGTGTTCCTGGGCGTGGGATGCATGAGCTGGGCGTGTAACCCTGGGCGTGGGATGCATGAGTTGGGCGTGTTCCTGGCTTGGAGATGTACTGGGATGGCATGAACTGGGCGTGTAAAGTATCAAAAGGCGTGGCTTGGGCGTGCCTCAGCGTGCATTAGGCGTGGTTCGGCGAGCCCCAGCGCGTCTGGCGAGGCGGTTGTTCGTGGCTCAAGGCTAAGAGCTCTTTAATGGTATTCTTGGGTTCAGAAGCCACATGTTAACTCATTGACGAGGGTTTTCTTTATAGAACATAATGACGAGGGTTGTTTGATGATCCAGATTCACATGTAAATGGTTTGAATTACACAGGATACATTGTCATATAAAAGATTTGTTTGATTGCTATTCTAAATAACTGTTGATTTATATAACATAAAGAACGATGTGGGAAAAAGTATGTTGTGGGGAAAAACTATGATTGTGACATGTATGAGAGTGACATGTATGAGAGTGACGTAAAATGGTCATATCGGTAAACTACATAAAATTGGTCCATTCTTGTATAATCACTATAGAAACGGTTTCTTTTTGTAATTTGCTTATTTTTTAACGTCACACCACACGCTTTGTATATAAACGTTCATCTATCTTATCAATCAATCCCCTCGATCGATTTGCATATAATAATATTTTTTAACCGGTTTTAATATTTCTATTAGGCTTCTCACAGTGGGTTAGTTGACCCGGTGGGTGATAATCGGTTGAGGGTCGGTTGCCCCATTGTGGGTGTTGGGTGATAGTCGGTCGGTCGAAGCATTTTGGATGAACTAGTTTGTGTAAACGACCTAGTTGGAAACACACATACTTCCAAAAAATTCTACTATTTGGCATTAAAAGAAAAAAAAAACAAAAAAACAAAACTTGGTCACCACTGTGGCAACTAGATCGTCATCAGGTTATCGAAGAGAGAAAGCTGATCTGACGGTGGTGACCTAGGTCACCACTATGCATAGCCTTAAGGTTAAACTTATCCTCTGATGGGCCGCTCTAGGGGTGAGCGAAAAATCCTTATATGCATATATAGAGTACAAGACAACAAACACAATTATATATGCATATGAGGTGTTAATTGGGTCGAGTTAGTCGAATTCGAGTCAATTAGAGTTGGGTCAAAGTCAGATCAATGCTGAAAATAACATACCTGAACCTGGCCTTATTTGAATTCGGGTTATTCGGGTTCGGATTAAAAGAGCCGGTTTGTACTAGTTTAAATAGACAATTTATAAAAATATATTAAAAAGATAAAATAAACCTTTATTCATGTCAATTGGATCGACCCGAATCTGAGTTAGTCAAACATTTTCAACCCAATGCCCTACCCTACTAGTATTCGGGTTGACCCGAATAAACTGAATAAAATATTGACCCGATTAACCCGACCCGAATAGACTAAATCAGTTTTGGGGTTGGGTCGGCTTTTGACACCCCTACATGTAAATGTACATGTATTAACATCTTTGCTTCATACAGATCTACTATGTTCATATACAGATTGATCGTGATTTTGCTACGATTTTAAAGTATCTTTCGGCTTTTTAGATGGGTTAAATGGAACATAAGCCACATTTATCACAAGGGGTTGATATACATACCATTTTTTTTATGCATACACCACACTGTACAACACTGTAATGCACATTGTACAACACTGTAATGCATAAATGTGGTGTATGCATAAAAAAAGATGGTGTGCGTATCAACACCCTTATCACAATGGACATAACGTGACCTATCACAAAGAAACAACACCCAAATGTATTCAAGAGGATAAAATGTAAACTCGGGTGTTTGGGAACACCTAAATAGAAATGTGTATCATGTTTATAATCAATTATAAGTGTTTGGTTTTACTGATCGAAAATGCTTATCTGATTATTTGCAAGTGAAAATTAAACAATTTAGATCACGGTTGTTTAGCAAATTGACTAACAAGTTAGAGGGTGTTTGGGATTGCAATTATAAATGCATATTTGATTATTTTCGAAACAAATTAGCTCAATTGGATTTATTATTATTATTATTATTATTATTTTATTTTTTTTGCTTAATTTAGAGCTAAACAACACATCAAAGCGTATCAACTTATTTTTGAAGCAGTTTAAGAGAATTTTTTGTACATAAGTGCTTATCTGCTTGTTGTATAACAAGGATACAACAAGCACTTATCATATATATTTTCCCAAACACTATACAACTTATGTTTTTAACCAGATAAGCAGTTTACTATACACAATCCCACCTGTACGAAGTAAGAAAATATAATCCGGTCAAGTGTTAAACATAGAAGTAGCAATTTATGCTAAAGTAAAAAATAAATAAATAAATAAAATGGCTAATTTGGGCTACTTTGTAAAAGATTTTGGCTAAATAACCCTCTTCTTTTTTTGAAACGTAGCCAATTGAAAAGTTAAATGGGCAATAACACGCGCATATTTTCTCTCCATTGGAGAACATTACAATCGTTTAAAAAAAACTTATAAATATGATATATATATATTTTTTTAAATATAACTGAGGTGTTACGTTTAAGAAATTTATTTCATCGTTTTGGGTATTTTCTAAAGAAATTTGTATAGCGTGTCTTGGATCGACCGCGCCTATTTAGCCATGCTTTTATTTAAGCACAAGTGTCCGTTTGACACATGGCCGTCTTAGTTGTTTCTGCCACTCTAGACTAAACACTACTACTCCCAACCCATTTTAAAACATGAACAAGTAACCACATAAGAATAATAATAGCAAACATCCATCCACATCCACCCCTCTTTCACAACCCGACCCGCTAAAATCTAACAAAAAGACCCATCTATATTATTATTACTCAACAAAGTGACACCTACAGCTTCAGCAATCAGCATAAAGCAACATACAACAAGTTATAGTTTGGCAAACATTAAAAAGAAACTGCTTATGTTAGAACAAATAAGCAATATGGTAGAAGTTAATTGTCAAAATAAACAATACAAAACACCTACGAAAAATAACGTTTTTGGAACACATGAAAAGCATCAACATCTACTACCCATATTTCGAAATACCACAAATGAAAAAACCCATCGTATTATCAGTCAAATAATAACATCATCCCCCACCACTTTCAACACGTAAAAGAAGACAAAATCTTACAATGTTATTAAACCCAACAACATCTAACAAACAAACATCATCATCCGTACAAACAAAACATACCTGAGACTGAGACGGTAAGCATGTTAAAGGTAAGCATGTAAACAAACCAAAAAATATATTAAAGACGAACCAAAAAATAAAGATATATAGAGAGTTCTTTTTATTACGTGTTTGAGAATGAAAAATATACAAGAGGTTTTTATTTATAAAGAGTAGAGAAACAAATTAAAGAAAGAAATAATGGGATCGAGTCTCCTTTGCTATAAACCCACGCGATTCAAGCGCGTGAGTGACTGATTTTATATAAAGAGAAAATTTCTTAAATGAACTCTTTCTAACAGTACTTTACAAATATAAACCTCGCCTATATATTTTTCAAAAATGAACTTTTCAATATTATACGTTAGATTCCTACCATAGTAGTTTTTAAACCGTACATGTGTATAACGAATTCCTGGGCGTGGGCGAGTCGAGAACCTAGGCGAATGAGTGTCTAGGCGAGAACTTTGGGTGTGGTACAAACTAGTAACAAGTGTCTAGGCGAATGAGTGTCTAGGCGAGATGTTGGGCGTGTACAGATTAGTTCTAGGCGTGGGCCTGGGCGAGAGGGAGGAAGATGTTTAGGCGGAGATTGGTACCAGTAACATGTTTAGGCGTGGGCGTGGGCGAGTGTCTAGGCGAGGAGTTGGGCGAGGAAAGTTGGGGTTGGGCGAGGAACTGGGCGAGAAAATGAGGAACTTGGGCGAGAAGATGAAGCACCAGTAAGATGTGGGGCGAGTTCTGCTCCAAATGGAGGTTTTGCTGTTGTTTTCAATGGAAGAAATGGGTGTGAGTATACTAGAGGTTTATTTTGAAAGAAGAGGGTAGGTGAGACACTATTGGCTATTGGGGAATTGGGATGACAAATACAATAATAAATAAATGGATTTAATAACGGCCCACTTTTCTCTTTTTCTTTTATGGAACCACACAAAATCATCAACAAAAACAAATGCACACGCTGAGGTGGAAGTGGATGATTGGTTTTTTGCGGGATCCACTCTCACAAAAAACCAATCATCCACTTCCACCTCAGCGTGTGAATTTTTTTGTGGATTGTGTTGTGTGGATGTATCACTCCTCTTCTTTTATTACAAAACTAGAGGGTTTTGATCTTTTTTGGATTTGTTTATTGCAAAAGTAAGTACAATAGTGATATCTTTGGTTTATACGAAAATTAAAGTTATGGTGACAAATTGAGTTCAGTTTGGTAAATAATTAAAAAAAAGTGTATATCGGTAAAATGAGTATATAATTGGTTCATTTTAGTAATTCGCTTCTATACAAAACTTGCATGTATTTATTTATTTATTTATGTATGTAGTAAAGTAATTTTTTTAACGTGGCACACTTTCTACATAAAACATGATCTAGCTAGCTATCCCCTCGATCAATTTGGATATAGTTATTTTTTAACCAGTAATATTATTAGGGTAACTATTCGTTTGGGCTATTCAAGGCCCAATTAGATTGTTGGACTCAATAATGATGGCCGGAGCCATTGACTATAAAAGTATAAATAAGACCTGGATTCTTGTTACTAGTATCTTGTTGTGTCATTTGTGTTGTCGAGCTTAAAAAGACGTACACATTTCTTGGTTAATCTCGAGTTAAGTACGGTAAAATATTGGCTAAAAAGTCTTCTTTTCATTTATTAAATTGGCCAACTAGTAATAGAAACATATTTTTTAAATAGTCATCACATGTGTCATTTGTTAATATGTTTTCTTTTCTCAAGTTCGCTCTTTTCTTGATCACCCCTCTTTTTGCCGACTTTGCAATGTTGTTATTGCTATTCAACTACTACTTTACGAAAGATTAAAAAACAGATTAACAGATGACACATGTGATAACTATTCATTCAATGAATATATTCTATTGCTAGTTAGTCAATTCAATAAATGAAAAAGAAACTTTTTAGCCGATTTTCTGTTGTGATAACTCGAGATTAACCAAGAAATGACACATTTTCATCAACTGAGTTTAAATGCTTCCTTATGCTAGTAGTTACTCACATCACTCATTTAAAAACAAGACCATCAAGCAATGAAAGAAGTTTGTTTGTATATTAGCATATTACTCGAGCATAGTCATTGTAGGGAGTGGTCTTATGGCAACGAAAGAAGTTTGTTTCATCAACTGAGGACATGTCTACACATAAGGGCTTTACTTGTCTTCAGCCTTAGTCCTTCTGGGACGGAACCAAACTGATACAAGCTGTCGTTAGTAATATCCAACATGTTTTCGACCTTATGCGAAGTTATCACAGCAACGTTCTCAAAGAGTATAAGACAACAAACAGAATTATATATGCATTATGAATAAATGTACATGTAAACACCAGAAAGAAAGCATACACTTTTGTTGTTGTTAACAAAAAAACACCTGAAGCAAATAACAGAAAATCACTAAACAACATTTTTCAAACACTAACCAACCCTCTTTCACAACGCCCCCCGAATCTAACAAAATCCAACAACAACAAACACCTGGCCAGTCCGTACAAACACGCCAACAGCAAGCTAGATGGGGTACTATCTTACAATGTGACGTTTTTAAACAAACATTGAACCCGGTCTGTACAAACAACAAACACCAAAAGAAAGATGGGTTGATAACATGTTGTAGTGTTGTTTCTTTCTTTTATTTCATTCATTTCTCTTTTCTCTGTTCGTTAACTAACTTCATAACCCAATATGGTTTTCCCAACACGAACATAAGACATCCTAAACCTACGCCAAGTACAACGCCACAACCATATCCCAGAACAACAGATTCCCATGTAAATCCATCAAAAAGGTCGAAGAAGAATCTTCATGTTGCGGTGACAATGGTAGAGTTGGCACTTCTTTGTTTCCACATCTTGGCAATGGAAATCCACACAATGCGGGGTTTTTTTGGTATGAATTGTTCTCGAATGTATTAAATTGTCCTCCTTGAGGAATAGTTCCCGAGAGTTGATTGCTTGAAACATTGAATACAGCCAGAAATGTTAGGCTAGCAAGCTCTAAAGGAATCTTTCCTGTGAGCTGGTTTGAAGAGAAATCTAGAGACTCGAGTTTTGACAAGTTTCTAAGCATTGCAGGGATCTGTTCTTTAAGATGGTTGTGAGAAAGATTGAGATATCGAAGAGAGTTAAGCATACGGATGTTGCTTGGAATCTCTCCTTCAAATTTGTTGTTTGAAAGGTCTACAGCCGTCAATAGAGTGAGAATTCTTTCAAATTTTAACTCCCTTCCTTTCACTATTAGCTCGATGCTATCTTGGTACTTTTCATTCCAACCCATGTATAATGGCGCCGGGGGTCTTCCATCAATATCCATCATCCCTTCGAATTTCTCAAAATACTTTGAGGGCAAAAGACCGGTAAACAAGTTTCTAGAGAGATCAAGGATTCGTAATTTATTAAAGGGATCAGTTTCACTGCTTGACATTTCGATAGCATCATAGAGCCTATTAGATTTCAGAACAAGAACTTGTAGCTGTGGAAGAGATGCAAGCCAAGAGGGAAACGTGTCGCTTATCATGTTTTTTCCAAGATCAAGAACTTCTAGATCTTTACAATTCACCAAGCTTCTTGGCACCAACCCTTGTAATCGATTGTTATTGAGGTTTATGCTAGTCAAGCTACTTCCTTTCTTGAAACACTCGGGGATCTCACCGGTGATGTTATTATCCGACACATGAAAAATTTGTATGGAATTTGAATGGCAGATCGAAAAAGGTAAATCTCCTGTCATTGTGTTGTTCTTAATAGAGTAAGCAATTATGCTAACAGGAACTGCTGGGAGGGTTCCATGAAACATATTGTCATCAAGGTTGAGATATCTAAGGGACGATATATTTCCAATTGTTTCAGGAATTGGACCTGACAAATGATTTCTAGAAAGGTATAACTCAACCAAACTTTTGCATTTCCAATTTCTGCAGGTATATGACCTGAGAAATAATTATCACTTGCTGTGAATGACTCGAGTAATTCACCAACTTGTGGTAAAGAACCAGAGAGCATGTTGCTATCAACCGAGAAACTTCTAATTTTACTTAAGTTGACGTCTTTAGGAAAGGTTCCTGTGAGATAATTTGAGTACAAGTACAACCTGTCAAGCCTAGTGAAGTTTCTGAACGACGCTGGGATTGAACCGGTGAGAAGATTATTAGAAATCTGGAGGTCCATGAGAGCGGATGCACCTACAAGTTCTGCTGGGATTGTACCCGAAAGTTTATTATCGTATAGATAGAAGAAAAACATACGAGTTAAGTTTCCTAAAAAAGACGGGATTTCCCCGGTGAGATTGTTAGACGAAAAGTCAAGATTCTCTAACCTCCTAATTGGCAGCATCCCAAATTTCTTTTGGTATTGATCCAGAAAGGTTATTTTGAAATAGGTAAAGGTGAACTAAGTTGGTTAAGTTACCTATCGTATACGGTATATTACCAGTAAGCCTATTCGACTGCAAATATAGGAATTCTAAAGATCTTAGGTCTCCTATCTCCAAAGGAATCACTCCTGAGAAGTCGTTGTCAGACAAGGTAAGAACTCTTAGTTGGGAAACATTGGACAAGCCGGAAGGAAGAGGCCCAAAGAGCGAATTATTATGAAGATCCAAAACTTGAAGATAACCTAATGACCCAAAATTAAGATTCAAAAGACTACCTTTTAGGCCAAGACTTCCAAGACTAATATGGGTCACGACACTTTCCGATAAACTTCCGTTTGTACAATTGACCCCAATCCAGCTTTGGCAAGGATTATTGTCTTTAGCCCAAGATACGAGAGATGATTGGCTTTGTCCATCAAGGCTTGCTTTCCATTCTAAAAGGACTGATGCTTCTTCGTTTTGTGCTTGTACAAAGCCAACTTTTGCATGACTAAATACGACAACGATGAACATAATCATCCTTGGAGGTACAACCGACATATGGGATAGCACCGATCTCATGCTGCAATGCGCAGCAGGGGAGCAAGTATGAGACATTTTTGTAAATGAAGATTCCTTGCTTGGACCAATTCAAGATTTCTAACATAAATTCATATTTTTAATAACGTACGTTAGTCCACTACTGAGACAAATGTTTCACTTTCACTTTACCATGAAAACAATATAGTAATACACAAATTTGTTTCATAAGCAATTTCATTAAGAAACAATGCTAATTATCAGTACTGGTAGTTAGAGAAAGATAGAGACAGGATAACCTACTCAGGTTTAAACTGTCAATCCGCGAATTTGACAGCAAGTGAAGCAGCACAGCTTGTTTTACCAACACCACCTTTCCCGCCTAACATGTAATACTTTCTTTGAGTCCCTGAAACGATTTCCTCAAACTCGGCTGTGGTTTCAACAGGAGCCATCGTCGGTCTCACTGTAATGAAGTTGCAACGACCAAAAAAATTATCAGAAAGAGGCAACTTATTATCGTTGCGGTTTGTCTCCTATAGAATATAGTATGCTCTAAATAAACATAATGATTATACTAAGGGTGTGTTTGTTTTTAAAAAAAAAAAGTGTTACTAGCCATCTTACTCTTACTGGTAATGAGGGCAGACCTTTTTTTTTTTTTTTTTTAAGGACAGGTTAAACATATAATATCTTACTCGGTGAAGAGGTGGGAGACTGTCTTACTGCCTCTTACTAGTTTTGTAAACTTTATATAATATATTTGATTGTTTATTAACTATGTTATATTTTATGATAAAAAATCTTGTTTTATATTCACATAAGTTACTTATTATCGCATTGCGTTGGTTTATAAAACAAATTGCAAAAACGAGCACTTAAAATCATTCGGACAATTATACAAAAACAAACAACATTATTTCGTTCAAATTTAGACTTTCTAGCCACCTCTTACCAGTAAGATATGATAGTCAGATTAAGACCCAAAATATCTTAATGAAACAAACACACCCTAAGTTTAACTATAAGTAAACCACTGTACTTTGAAAGTCACACATTGTTGTGAAGTCTACATCTTCTTTTCTAACCATTGTTCTCGATTAGGTGGCTTAATGGCAAAAGGCCTTATGACTATTATTCTAAAATGTGCGAGGTCTCAAATTCAATTTCTGTTAGGTGCAAACAACTTTACAGTAGTCACGCCATCCTCATGAAAAAAGAGGGCTTTAACAATTTGGGTATGTAGTAATTTTTTAACGTGGCACGCTTTCTATAAAAACTATCCCCAAACGATCAACATTTGGGTATATAATTTTTTTTAAGTATAAATATGTTTTAGGGTAGCCTGTCATCTGGCCCAGTTAAGGCCCAACCAAACTTTTCATATCATGTCAAACTGTCAAAGTGGATGGAACTCATAATATCTGGGTGAAGGACATAGATTCTTGTTGGTATCTTGTTGTGCGACTTGTGTCGTCGAGCTTGAAAAGATGGAAACATTTCTCGGTTAATCTCGAGTTAATTACAGTAAAACATTGGCTAAAAAGTCTTCTTTTTATTCATTAAATTAGCCAACTAGCAATAGAATATATTTATTAAATAGTCATCGCACGCTATGTAATGGGTTCTTGTCTCTCTTCAACTCAACTCAAGTTGGCTCTTTTCTTGATCACCTCTTTTTTCCGGCTTTGCAATGTTGTTATTGTTGTTCAACAACTCCTGCTACTAGGAACTTTACGAAAGATACAAAAACAGATTAGCGAATGACACATGTGATGACAATTCAATGAATATATTTCATTGCTAGTTGGCCAATTTAATAATAACTTAATAAACGGAAAGTATACTTTTTTAGCAAATGTTTTGTAATTAACTCGAGATTAATCAAGAAATAAGAGTAAAGATCCAGTAAAAATATTAGTTAAAATAAGAAGAATAAGAAGTAATTTAATCCATCAGATCTTGCATCAACGGTTAGGATCAACTAATGCAAAATGGTAATTAACAAACATATAACTCCCACGTTTTAAAGCCAATAAGGGTAGATCTGTAAAATCCTTCCATTCCCATTAAATTCTCACAATATTAGTCTGTAACATGTTTTTAAAACTCCATATACTCATTAAAATACGAATGATTGTGGCAGGTGCATCTTTTATTATGAGATCATAAGTAATTTTTCAAGCAAAAATTATCATATAAAATGTTTTAACGTCCATGCATCTTATTTTATGAGATCGACATATGCGTTTGACGGTCAAACTTTGACCTTATTTTCAATCCTTCTTCGTTAATATACATTATGGTTCATGCATCTTTTTACTTAACTAGAAGAATGCCATGAATCTTGCATGTCTTAATATATTTCAGCGAACAAATGTTTTTCGTTTTACGTCTAATTGAAGTAAGTTCTCTTTTTCAACTCCTTCTTCCCGACTACTTAAAGAAAACTCATAAAATATATCAAAATGGATGTTGAATTAAAGAGCAAAATTTTAAAAATATAGTGAAATTAGATCATAAAAAATTAAACGGATAAAAGATATTTAAATTTAAAAATAAAGGTGATTAATTAGTTAGGAGTACGTATATTCTATTATTAGATTCTTTATTTTAGTTTGTTAAATTAAATCATCCCTTTTATTATTTTTAGTTAGAGAAGTGATATACGTCACTCGATGATTAATTTCTTTATCTTATTTTTTTTAATTCTTTCCATAATAAGCAAATAAAAAAATCTGAATTTTTAAGCCTTCTAATTTTAGAAGGCCTAAATGCATTATAAAGTAGTATAGATAAACACCAATTCATTTTCGAATAGCAGATTAAGAACGAGTACGTTTATACAATTGATGCACCTAAAACATCTTCATTTACTTCATGCATCTATTCATCTTATTGATACATCAAACCTTGACATGAAACTAATTCATGGATGAGTCTAATTATGTTCATCATATCGATTTTTGGAATAAAACCGATGCAAGTGATTATATCGATGCATCTAAACATGTTCGTATTTTTAAGTCGATATGCATCTACTCCATTGTCGATGATTCTCATATTGTTCATCTAACCAACACACCAATTTAAAAATGACGCATAAAAATTTATCGATGTATACACTCAGGTGTTTTTATATTCTATGTAGTTAATCTTCAAACATGATAGATGCATTTTGATTTTGCAACATGCATCTGACTGAAATCAAAAAACAAAATTGTTCGAAAACACTTAGAAAAAAAGTTGTTCAAAGACACTTAGAAATTCTAACACTTGGATCCAATCAAGACGTATTTATTTTCAAATTCAAAATTTGTAATTTTGATGCCATCGATTTTTGGTAACGCATATCCATTACTAGATGCAACATAACTTCTATAAATAAATAGAGATGCATGTTAGATTTCATATGCTATCATTTATATTAAGTTAGATGCATAGGTTAAGTTAGATGCGCATATTTTAAAATCAATATTAACAATAGCAGGTGTAGAACGACGAGAAGAAAAAGAATTCAGTCATACACAAAAAATATGGACGATCTTATGGTTTTTATTTTCAAATTGATTGATATATTGAAAACAACCGAATTAATCATCCATTATTTTAGGAATTCAAATTGTCAACTAATTATTATCGGACAAAAATACCCCCCTATGATGTAAATAAATGATTGGTTGATATTTCTTCTTACTCTTCTTATTTTAACTTTTATTCTCATTTGATCCTAACTCCAAGAAATAATATACTTTATCCTATTAAGTTTAAAGGCTTCCTTGTGCTAGTAGTTGGTCATATCACTCTTTTAAAAACAAGACCATCAAGCAACCAAAGAAGTTTGTTTGTTTAACTATATTAGCATATTTACTCATGTATAGTGGCGGCGGGATAAAGTTATGAAGTTTCGCTACAAAGGTTCACCGGTCTTTTTGTTTTATTGCGTGTGTAGTGCATAGTATTTTGAAACAATTAATTGTTTAACGTTTAGCGTTTATAAAAAGCTTGTTTGACAACAAGCAGTAAAACAAGCATTAAAATTTTAACGTTACTAAAACAAAATGAAAATTTTAACGCTAATTTACTTAATTTTATAAATCAGCTTTTAGTTACAATAGACACATTTATAAACGAACAATTAATTGCTATTGCTAGGCTTCACATGTTAGCATTCTAGCTTTCATAGATTGTATGTTGTCATGTTAGGCGTTTGATATGTGCGGTTAGGGGTGAGCAAAACCGACCGACTCCCGAATCCTGTCCCGAAACCGAGCCGATCTCAAACGGGTCAGGACTCGGTTTGTGTTTTCCGTTTAGTTGGGATTCGGGCTTGTCGGGATCGGGTCGGGACGGGCCGAAAACCAAAAAACAACAAACAAAACCGATCAAACCGACCGATCCCGTCCCGTCCCAACTGTCCCGAAACCGAACCGAGCTTAATCGGGTCGGGACTCGGTTTGTGTTTGCCGGCTTGTCGGGATTCGGGATACTCGGGATTCGGGTCGGGAGCGGCCCGATGCTCAGCCCTATGTGCAGTAAATGAGATGTTGTGAATTTGCTATAGTTGTAAGATACAGTGAGTGTTTGTTTTGGCTTATATGTGGGTAACCAAATTTATAACGGGTCACGACTCAAACCATTTTCTCCTCAACGGGTCATCTTTCAAAACGAGTCTTCATGACATAGCCCCAATTCTGCAACCATATGCAAACGAGTTTTACAACATCCTTGACCATTTCTCAATTTCACCATCTCCGTCGTCTCCTTTCACACCAGAAGAAGCATCACCTGTACTACACTCACTAACAGCCCCACCAGCTTCACCTCTCGAATAAGTCATTTTTCTTGGTCTCGGGACGTTATCTTCTTTACCCTTTTTCTTGCTATGAGTCATCAAAAGACCATTAGCAATTGCTTCCAATGCTTTAGCAGTAGGTGGCCTATTTCTAGTACCATGTCTCCTCGACCCAACACTGCCGTTTTCTTGCTCTTTCGGCTTCTCTGGGCCCATCTCGAGTCTTTCAACTTTAACTTCCGTCCCAGATTCACCATGCCCAAATTCTGTGGTAACATGTGGAAAGTTCAAATCGAACAGATTCATCTGTTGTTCTTCAACAGTGTCGATTGAACTGCATCTTGATGTAAAACTTAAATTGGACGACAGTTTAGGATTAGCTTGAGACGATGAACCGACATTTGAGTCTAAGCTTGAACCAGCCTTCGAGTCAACTCGAGTGCATGCAGATAGTCTCCTGCGTCTTTTTGACTGATGTCCTAAATCTTCTTGTTTTGACTTCCTCACTTTTGTACCATCTGGTGGCATTGAACCTGAACCATTGGTTTTCTTATGTTTTGTTTTTTGCTTTTTGATCGGCTTATGATCCTCGTTAGTATCCATTTCTTCATCGTACTGAAACGGGTGATCCACAAGAAACGTGTTTCCACTATCAGACTCATCACTAGAATCCGAAACCAACTTCAGAATTTCTATTTCCCGCATCTCAACGATTTTCCCGTCACATAAACCCGTATCAACGACAGTAAACTTCACTACAACTTTATTACCACGATTCTGAATACGAGGTTGCAGATAACGACTTTTACGTTTTTCAAGAAACCTGTTTTCTTCTTTTTTTTCAAAGTTTGTTACTTTTTCAACCTTTTCTTCGTTATCGAGCTCTAGAAGTTGTGGGTTCGACCCGACTTTACTCAAAACATCGGTTACCGAATCCAAATACTCATCGCCTTTGATTAATTTCCTTGAAAACGTTTCCACACCAGGCATTAAGAAGACCAATGAATGCTTCCCGTTTGCAGTAAAATTGTAACCGTTTGGTTCTTCCGAATGCCACCCTCTTGCAAGCAACCGAGGCCACACGGCTTCCCAGAACAAATCATTGGATCGAGCTTTGCTTAGCCGATAATCACCCGTGAGAAACTGAATGATCTCTGCTGCAGTAAGAGTAGAACAAGCTTTTCCAATCGGTATTTCAGGGCGAATGTGGATCGCTTGGTTTTGCTTTGTTGGTTCAATGGCGTTGCCTGTTAAATCCTGCTTACCTTTACCGATTGCTATTGTGTCAATGAACGTTTTGATACCGATTAAAGTTTTTATGGATGACACATATTCTTCTAATTCTATCTTATCGTCTCCAAACGACCTAGAAACCTGCATGATCATTACAACTTATGAGCAGGGTGAAGAATTAATTTCAGTCATTCTGCGCATTTCCTACTTTTAGGTAATCACTGTCTATGTAACCAAGATTAGCACGTCTTTTGATGTCGACAAATAAACAATGGATTTTAATTGTGTAAGCACCAAATGACCTTCTCGATACAAGATACCATCCTCACCAAAGTGTTCGGGTAGGGATACAACTATCATAAATACTCATTGTCGTGCGAATGCAGCATGATTAACAGTTCTATTTTGTAGAAGTCATATCACAACACATAGACACGTAAAGCTATGATATCATCAAATAGAAAATAGATATGAACATACACATGACACAGAATGATATGAAAATACATGTTAGCGAGTAATGATGACAAAGCCTGCTGTAACACAAGACGAGAAACCGGATAATTAGTAGCCACCAGATCCAAGAAATTTTGAAACTGAAATTATCTAGGGAATTTAGGTATTTTGGTGCCTTTCATCTCATCCAAGTACTATTATGATTTCCTATAACGAGAGTTGCTTTTTGGTATACAAAATATCTAGTGTGAACCTAAAAGAACCCAAGGATCTCCCAAAGAGTCTTTTGTTGACACTCTACTTTTCAACTGATATTCCCACTTCAGTTTTTGAATTCCTATCTATTCACACTTATAAAGTTGGCTCTAAGCCATTGCTTAAAGCCTTAAATGAACAAGTTCAAAGTTAAGGATTCACATATTTTAGCCACACACACCTCATCGAAGTGCAAAATTCTCAAATATACAAACTCAGTAACAGCATTAGGAAAAGGAGACCAGCAAACAGTATCTATAAAGTTTCTTAGGGGGTGCTTGGGATTGCCACTGCAAAAGGGCGTTTTCAAAGAAATGTTTTTTTCTCAAAATTTCGTTTTCTCTCTCTGAAATAATGCAGATAATCACTTTTCTCAAATGGTTTGCCAAACACTATTTTCTGATTATGTGAGTTTTCTAACACAATAATCAGATAACCTCCCGAACAATGCAATCCCAAACACCCGCCACACATGCACATGAGTCACGAGTCACATATATTTAACAATCTTCAAGCACATGTACTAAACCACTTAAATGTAACTTTAAGTAAATGCAACACTAATGTAAATTTTATTTGACGTACCTCCATAAGGGAATTCTTGCATTCTTCAGATACATGAGGAACCAAACGAGCAATAAATTCCTGTAGTCGTAAGCCACTAAATAACCTTGGTCCCAATATACACTTTTTTCCTTTACTCTTCCTACAATCTGACCATCTTTTGTATTCATCCGACTTATAAAAAATACCGTAGTAATACGACAATATATCCCCAACTTTTTTACTCTCAATAAACCGCCTCAACCGAGCAAAATTCTTTCCAAAAATATACAACCCAAGAAGAAAGCTTTCCCTCTCCAGCTCATTCCAGGATTCCAAAGCCCTGCCAGGAACAAGCGAAACCATATTCCCTAAATCGTTTATCATGTTTTGAGGTTTGTGATATATCAACACTATTGGTATATCTAGTCCTATAAGGAAATTGCTTGGCAAAACTTCATTCGCTTCTTCTTCTTCTACCTCGTCCATGGGGTTCCTCATGTAGTCAAAATAGTCGGAGCCCGTAATCATTGATGGAAGTTTGATTTGGTACTCGTTACCAACGCGAGGGGGGGCTTGTATTGGTCCATATAAACCGTACGCGTAAGTTTCTGGAAATTCATCTGCACAGTCGTCGTTTTGATCCATTTCCATTCAATTAATCTGCACAAAATATCAAAGTAAGGAAATATGTCAATCTAACTCTCACGATATCACAATAATAACAGTACATGTATGTAAGAACACATCGAATCCATCACTACAACAGTCACATAGAGTATATGACTAAAAACAGAACTATGTATGCATATACATCTGCATGTATGTAACATCACTTAAAGATTGTTTGCGTAATACAGACCTATTACTTTTTGTTTTTCATAATACGCATATTGATTGTGAGTTTGCTACTATTTCAAAAAGTATCTTTCGATGTTATAGATAGGATAAATGAAACACACTCCACATTCATCGCTAAGTAACGCCCATTGTGTCAAAAGATAAGAATAAAGAGTACACACTGATATATAGCCAAAACTATGGGGGTTTTGGGGACTGCTTATTTTAAAGTTCTTATGTGGTTCCTGCTGATTTATAAGTGCTTAATTAGGAGTAAAATTAGGAATTCCAAACACCCTTTAGGACTGAAAATGCAGTTTTAAGTGTTTGGATGAAACTTGTTATCTGTATATATTAAAGTAAATAAGCACTTCTAAGTTAAGGAGTGTTTGGAATCGTTTATTTTGAAGTGTGTATCTCCTTCCAAAATAAGCAAGTATCAACCTTTTTACCTTTTAATGTTTATTATTTGTAAAATAAGCAGTAGAGAGCTTGGGAATATCTATATGGTTTAACACATTTCAATAAGCATCTAAGCTTTTATATAAGCAAATCCCGAACCTGCTGGTACTAAAATAACACCAAACACTAAACAGAAAACTGTGTATCCGACTATCCGTTGGTAGCACTGTTTTAAACTACAGTAATTAAATATTCCAATCGCTATACAATAATATGCTTAGTTTAGAACAAATAAGCAGTTCATTACCTGTTTATCTAAAAACCAGATAATAACTTTAACACAGGCAATCGCAACCCAAACACAAGTAAAATATATCCGGTAAAGAGTTAGAAAAACAGTATTCCCATTTAAAAAAAATGAACAACCACATAATCAAGGTTGCAAAAATCGTGAATCGGTAGTCGGGCAGCTTGTATTCGGGTATTCGGTCTAGGCAGGATTAATCGGATTGGCATTTTTAGCAAGTTTTGGGTATTCCCAGCAAGATTTTCCCTAAAAAAACATCTTGTAATAGATATAAACAGCGACTATAAGTGATTAAAACTAGTTTATGGCGAGTTTTGGGTATTTTCGGCAAGATTTGCAAGTTTCCGGCAAGTTTGACCATCGTTGACTGCCATTGATCACGGTTGAACGATTTGTTTGGTGATTTACAAATCGAGAAGGTTGGTGGACCGAGAGGCGCCTGAGCGGCGATTACTCAACCTTGTAGGCCTTTTTTTTGCAACAATGCACATAATAATAACAAACAAACAAAGGCCGAAATCTAAAAAAACCCATCTTTATTATTGGAGTAGTCAAGAAATTAAGGTGAACACCTACAAGTCTACAACTTGTACATATAACAAAGAGAAATGATAGAGGGACCTAAAGTTAGGCCTAAACTTAGACCTAAAAAACCAAGTGTCATTATCTTGATGGGTTGTAACATAAGTGGGTCCCAGGATGATACCACTTGGTTTTAGGTGTAAATTTAGATACTACAACAAGATTATTGAGAGATTATGCTTTGAAAAATAAGCTACTTAAAATATAAGCTTTCTTTTGTTTTGACTGACTGGACTAATAAGAGATTATAACAAAATAATCCTCGGTAATCTCTTAAAATCAAATGTAGAGGTGGCAAAGCAGGCGGGTCGGGCGGAGTGCAGGCAGCGGGTCAAAGCAACTATGGGCCAAGCAGGCTCGGGCTAAGCAGACGCGGGCAAAGCAGGCTCATGTTATCTGAATCGCTTTGAAAAAGACCCAAAGCGACGAAATATATTCCTCGAGCGTAACACCTCATTTATATTTAAAAATTAAATATAAGTTTTCTTTAAAAACAATCTAAGGTTCGAGAAAAAACATGCGCCCATTATGCCCATTTAACTTAAATAGGCAATACATGCCCATTTCAAAAAAAGGAGGGGGCCCAAATGTGCCCAAATTTTTTAAAAAATTGCCCATTTAGCCCATTTTTTCGATTTTGGGCACAAATTGCCATCTCTAATCAAATGTAACTTGATGTAGCTTATAAAAAAAGGGAAATGATTTGAAGACCTAATTATGTATTTAAAGACATGCCTAAACATACGTGGCATGATCCTGATGGTTTGTGAAAAAGTGGGTCACATGACTGCAGCAATGCAGCCATCAGGATGATGCCACGCAGGTTTAAGCATGAGTTAAGATATCTTTTGGCGCCCAATCACTACTCATATAAATAAAAAAAAAAAAAAAAAAAAAAAAATCCATCATTTATTATAATACACAAACAGTCAAACAACACCCCCACCTTGTATATACATATAATACAACAACAACAACAACAAAAGTTATATTCAAGAACAATGTGATGTTATAAAACTAAACAAAACCACACATCCGGCGTTCCGTACACACAAAAACAAACCCATCTTGTTTTATAAAACAGCTAACACTTTTTGAAATATAAAAAAATAAAGATGAAAAAGAAGATGGGTTGTTAACACGTTGACGGTAAACATGCAAAACATACATATATACCTTAGTTTCTTTCCTCTGGTTTCGTCTTTCTTGACGGTGGTGAATAATCGCTTGCTTGAAACAAACCCACAGAAAAATATTAAAGTCGACTGACTTTATAATATAAGAGGTTTGGGTTTTATTTTTATTTTTGTGTGTGAGAATGAAAAATACACACAAGATGGAAATTTATTTATAAAGAGTCGAAATAAAGAATGGAGATCGATCGAGTGTGGTCTTTCTTGGTCCAACACGCGCGTGAGTTTATAGAAAGTTAGAAACTTGTTGCATGTAGTAATTTCTAAACGTGATCTATTAGCTATCCCCTCGATCGATTTGGATATATAATTTCCATAACTTTATTAACCAGTTTTAATATTACTACGAGACTGGCACTGAATTTTTTAGCCGAGGTGATTGTGCATTAATAAACAGTAATATATATATTTTTTTTTTTTCGTCTCTTAGCAGTATGTACTAAAACGCATGATATCTTGTATTCTGTTTATGCTTTTACCAAAAACGCAAAGTAATGTAGTTCTTGTAGGCTACAATCATTCGCGTTTTAATATATACTTATAACTAGTTATAATCTTGCGCATGTATGAGTTTTCTTAAATTTTCAATAACGTATTTTTATTTATAAAAATAAATAGCTTAACTTTCGTTTTTTGTTCTAGTTATGATTCTTAATTTTGATTTATAATTATATTTGGTGTATGTGGTAAAAGTTCATATATAGTATTTTCATAGACATAGGTCATCTCAATTTACAAAGTTTAACTACCGACGGTTGAAACCATTTATTTCAGTTTTTAAATTGAAGATCTTAATTCACATTGAAAGTACAATTATATCGTCTGATAGTTCATTTTACCGAAATATATCATCCAATTAATGTGAGGAGCAACTTATTAAGTTAACTATGCAGAAAGGTGGCACCTAATAGAAAATGAAGAGATTAACTTTAGTAACCTTTTTTCTTTCGAGTTATTAATAAATTTAATCTCATTTTCTCTTTGGTAGCCAAGAATGTTGATAATGGATCTTTTTTACTGCCAAGAATTTTGGTAGGGAGAACATGTTGGCTTGAAGTAAGCAAATACCACATGATTTGCATCTTTTTTAATTATATTAATGTGAGCATTAGGTTCTTATCATAATTATATGTTCTTATAATTTATTAGTGTGTCAAACGTAAACAAAATGTGTTCAGTTAAGGCAAATACCTTTATGATACGCCCTTTAATAATTATTTGTCTAAAAAAAACACTTCAAAAGTTAGTAACTTCAGTAGCTTCTGTTGAGTGTCTTGTAGCAAGACATAATAATATTAGCCTTGCACTTCTTTGATCAATTTGTATAATAATTCCATACATATCAAGCCCATTTATAACAATAATCAATACACAAATAAATACATCCCAAAGTACTACTTTACTACCTAAACATTACATAAGCATCATGAGGGATTTTCACATTTAGATTTAATGGTAACCTCTGTAAGATTATATTTAATGCTTCAACATTACCTCCAAGTTCCAATGACGAATGCTTTTGACAAACATGACTGCTTATAACTACATTATCTAAAGAGCATACTTCTTGGCAACTATGGCAGAAAGCTTCCAACTTCCCATTTCCAGCTTGACCAAGCATACCACATCCTTCTCCTAGCCCATTACCTATAACCAAGATTAAAATACTATTATTAGAACCAAGGATGCATACGTACATCTAATTATACACTGATTTAGAAATTTAGAATTTTAAAGGGTGTTTGGACGTGCGTTATAAAACTATTTAAGGCTAACCTATTAACAAAATAAAAATATAACTAAATACATAAGAACACAAAGCATAGAACATTATATTAGTTTAATAAGTTGCAACTTGCAAGTTTTAAAAATAGTGACTTTAGCATAGCGGACTTTTACTTGAATATACAGTTTCATATAATACTTACAAATACCGTCACAATGACTAAGAATGCTACAAACTTATAAAGATACTTTTCGCATTATCATTAAAACAATGCTTTAGAGGCCCACATCAAGTATGAGTAAACCACTACAAAAGTGATTTCATATAACAATACACAATTTTGGCAGTAAATGCTTATTTATCCATATTAACCTGTAAACATGCTAATAACTTGTAGTACAAATGCAATCCCAAGAATTCTCTAGATTATCGTTAAAGAAACAAAAAAGACGACTTACAATGTACGAAAGTAGTCCTCTCAGCCATGTCGCCTTTCAACCATACATTCTGAACCTTAGCTAAATGATAATGGGGAATGCTAGTTGTTCTTCAAACATGATCTACCAGACAACATCTTGTTCTCAATCTACGACCATGGGATATGAGTTGTACTTTCAATGGCAAGGATTGGATCTTTAAGAGCTCTTTTGCAAGCAATCTTTTAGACACATAGACTAAGCACTTCTCTATGAACTCCTTAGCTAGTGGATCTTTGACTTTTAAGAGACCATTGGGCTATACCCTGCAACATAGGAGACCAAGATAACATCAGAAGCTCAAACATATTTACATTATTTTGTTTGTTTAATGTATCAAACCATGCTTTATGTAGTTTATGGTTCTGTTTTGTTTAGCTTGTGACAATGATTGTAAAGATCATAACCACCATAGTATCTAAGAGGGACATGCCGAGAAAATGGAAAAAAGCATCCGGTTCATAAAGAACATTCATTTATAATGCTTCAATATATTTAAACTTCTATATGTCCAACTCGACTCTTTACATGTTAATAAGAATACAAATATATTTTTATTCAAAAAGCATGCTTTAGCATGTTACATACTTTTTTATTAAATAGAAAGCTTTATTGTCAAAACGTATCAATTAGTGAAAATTCAATTTGGTTACTCCAAAAGTGCATAAAATATAGTGCTAACCACATTATACTTGAGGTTATACGTCTGATTCATCAAGTTCCTTATATAGAACAACACCTCACCGTAAAACTTGGTAAATATCTTAATAGCTTTAACAAACACGCTTAAGACCTTCATGACAATCATTTATGTTGAAATTAATATATGCATCGGTCATGAAGTCAAATGGCGACTTGATCATAAGCCCTATATCAAACAACAAATTCATATACCAAATTAGTGGGTCAAAGGGTGATAAAAATGGGTGTTGTATTTATCTAGCGGAGACATGAGCGATGTCAAAACCACTGTAAGCATCAAGTATGAACTTTCAATTAGAACAACCAAGTCGACTACTAATATAATAAGATTCAAAGCGAATTAGAAATATACAATTTGTCAAACGGTCTTCATTAGTCATAACTACTTACCCATGTATATTTGTTTCGAATCCCTAAATCGAGGAGGTAAAGATCACACATTAAAAAATATAACCAAATATATCTACTATTTTCGTTACAAAATGAAAAAGCAAATAACACAATCATATATTATATAATCATTTCGTAAGCATAATCTTAGGTAAGCCGAGATATTATTGATCAGCGGCGAGAAGTTTCATGTTCAGGAATCATGACAAATTACAAAATATCCGTCACACGACTAAAAAGATAACTAAAGCACACTCTTAGCCGTCTAACAAATATTTAGCTCCTTATCAACTTATTACTCAAAATGTTTACACTACTGTTGTTAGTTACTACCATCACAAGTCCCAACAAAAAACAATTCTTGCTAATTCCTGAAGTGAAAAAGAAAGGCACTAACAATTAGACATCGAATTGGAAGGGTAACGCACTCATCAGTGAAAATCAAAACGTGGACCTTTTTTGTGGAAAGAGAGAATATCAACAGAAAAAACAGCTTTAAATGGAGTGATTAACATTTATCACTATCGTACATGGCTTTAGCTTTTATGCTTTTATACAACCCATATTATTTGCGGACCATAGTTGGAGATTTTCAAAATATCCATACCCTATAGAGTCTAAAGGTGGGGAGATGTGAACTCATTTGATATTCTACATCTATTAATATTATAGTACATGACGCATGCATTAAACATGGGCTTTAGGGTAATTTCATCCATTTCGGCCCATTTTACATGTTCCATTTAAAGCTATAAGTTTCATTTGACCCGTTTGAAATTATTAAAAAAAACAAATCAAACTTAATGAGATAGAAGTAGATCAAAAATTGCAGCCTGTGAAATTTCCCAGTTTAGATTTCACCTTAGACACTTGAAATAAGTTATTAAGACTTTAAGTCGCAATAACTGATCCAAAAACACCCCCTATATTATACAAAGAGAGCATCATAAGAGCTTGCAAACCATAAAAGATTACAATTTACCTCTAGCATGCAAATATCACCGACCCTTCAAGTTCATCAAGGACAGTGGGATTCTTGCTTGACCCTGAGCAAAGAAGGTTGCTTATAATTGGATTTATGTACTTCTAGTATTCTAGTATACGATATCAGTAACCATAACAACTACTAATCCATAACCATAACTAACCATAACTTTGTACCAAAAGTTTAATGGGCTAACCAAGATGTGTGATTTGTTGGGACATGATCACAGATTGTTTTCTAAATTAATACTATATACAACGATGATTTCACCCAACCCACAATTACTAATCCGGATTTGAGGATTACAAAATCAATTAAAATTCTGATTAGAAAAACCCTAATCCAAGATCTTTTAAACGAAAAACAAAGGTCAATTATGCAATATCATATTCAATTATACAATATCATATTCACTTACCATCAAATCTATTCAAAAAATCGATTCCTAAGTTTCAGTTGCATCCCTACAAACACAATGAAATCGAATTAAAGTCTAAAAATGAGTTAAGAAAAATTAGATTAGACAATTGATCATGTGATTTTATTCATCATAACATAGCAAACCCTCAAACCTTAATTGGTCTTTTTAATAACCTGGATCATATTGATTAATCTGGAGTACTCACCCAAATTTAGATGATAAAAGTGGGTTTTAGGGGAAAGATCATATTCATCGATTTGAGTTATTAGGGTTTTTTTTTTTGTCGTTAGGTTGTGGAAAACATATGGAACAGAGAGGTGATATTACTGATTTTGGAGTTCCGGTTTTTTATTTATAATTTTCACCCAAAAGTATTCACTAATGAATGTCAAGGACATGTGTATTTTTGATTTTTTTTTTTTTCTACATCTAATAAAACACGAATTTTTTCTAAGTCTTGCTAAATTAGGAGAGAAATAAGGTAAATTATTTTTCAAGATTTAGGAAAAAAAAATCAATTTTACAAAATATTACCAAATAAAGTATGGTTTGATTTTTTTGAAATGAAAAGTTCCCATTAGGGGTTTTGTTTTATTATATAAGAGATTAGGGTAACCTATCGTTTGGGCCACTCAAGGCCCAATCAACCATTACATAACAACAACATCATCTTCGATGAATCGACTCAACAAGACATCTTTATTATTCGAGTACTCAAACCTACAACTTATAAAAAAAATTGCTACATTCATAAAAAGAGGTAAATTGCGCGAATTGTGTACCTAATGTTTGCACTTTTTGCAAACAATACCCATGAACAAACTTATATGCGAAAAATGTCCGCTTTTAGCTAACGAGCGTTACAAATTCCCGTTAGTCAAAGTCAAAGGCATGTGAAATGATTATTTTACCTTCGCCTACTACAGGAACATTTTTTGCAAAACACGTGTATGCGTATGGGACAAGAAACACCGCAACTTGTGTATGCGTATTGGAACTTCAGAAGAAGACTCTTTTTTGTGGAAGGAGGTTGACAAAATGCCAAATATATGGTGCTTAAGGGCGTTTCTTTTTCATTAGTGGAAGGAATGTGGGATCCATCTATTTAATATTACTTAGCAGTGCCATGGCGTTGCGCATGGGCACCTGTAATTAAAATTTAGGCGCTAACAAAATTACAAAGTGAACTGATTAGCAGGAGAATAAAAATATTCCGACCTAGTTCATCCGTGTTTCTGTTTTCGATTGGTCCTCTATTTCATTTTGAGCGGTTTTATTAGCTAGCCAACCGAAATATGACTTAATTCCAGTTGAACCCGTTGATCCTGTCAAGTTTTAAAATTTTTAAAATTATATGTACCATATTTAGTAATTTAGAAATAATTTTTTTAAAAAGTAGTATTAACTTGAAATTATAATCCAAGGACTAATTATGTTATTTCTTGTTTTATGTTTAAAAGGTTTCTTTGACTTTGGCTTGGATTGACACAAACTACCGCTCACCGGTCATTGAAAGTAAAAAAAATAAAAAAAGAATAAAAAAAAATAAAAAAATAAAAAATCACCACCACAACCAAAACCCTTCCACCACGAAATCCCACCACCACAAAACTACAACACCACCAGAACACCACCACCACCACACATCACCACGACAGAAACACCACCATCGTGACCTGCTGATGTCGCCGCCGCCTTGAAATGATTTTTTCAAGTTTAGATGTATTTTTAATTTTCTAATAGATTTATGTATATTAATAAGTTTTTGAGGCTATTTTATAGATCAATAGATTTTATTTTAAGATCTATAAATTATATTTGTAGATCTATAGTTTTTCTATATTATATATATATATATATATATATATATATATATATATATATATATATATATATATATATATATATTTCTATAGATCTGCTTTGCCAATACCACGGTCGCCATGGTTGCTGCCGGAATGAGCGGATCTTCATTGCTAACGTCTAAACTCGCTATGTGTTAATGTTTAAATATAGTGGTTTCATAACTCCAACACGGATCTGAGATCATTGAGTTCTTTTTGTTTTTGATTCTTGTTTGAGTTTGGTTGTAAGCTCAGGAGATGGGTTTTAGATAGTTGTGGTTTGATGTTGTTTGTTTTGGTTAATGGTATAATTAGATTGTACATTGTGGTTAGATAATTGTATATTTTGTGAAGGGATAAATTAAATTGTATATTAATTGACCACTTTAGTAACATTAATGTGGTGTTTTATTTTTTTAATATGTGCATTAAAGTGTGCATTAATGTGGTGTTTTCTTTTTTAATATGTGCATTAAAATGTTGTATACTATGCTTATTTTGTTGCAAGTCTGAAAATTATGTGCTTTCAAGTGTTGCACATCATGCTTAACTTGTTGCAAGTCTGAAAGTCTGAATTTTTTTTAGAAGATAGATGAATCCCTCTATTATAAGTAGTAGAGATTACTTTTCTTATTTTGGCCCACAAATTTCACTAAATCTATACATATATATGGGACTAAGCATGACACGTCATTAATGCTGACTAAGCACAATAATGATGACATGGAGCATCTTTGATGAGGTTGAAATGGTGACTAGGCACAATATCCGGTTATACAATAAAAAAAATGGGTGGATTGCAAGGTTCGAACCTGTGTTTCAATGTTGAAAGACAAGCGCCTCAACCACTGAGGCAATCCATGTTATTTTGTATAATCTCTTATTTCAAAGTAGTATTCTTCTTCAACTTTACCATCTTCAATCTTATCAACTAAACATAACTGAAACCCTAAACTTGCCAGTCAACCATTTTGTTCAAACGCCCCCTTTTCACTCCGCATCTCCGAAATCAATTCCATCCAAATATCAAAACGCATCATCTAATTCAAAAAGCATATTCACCACATCAATACCATGTTTAGATCTATTTTTTTTTTTGGAACACAAACTAATTTGGCATCTCTCTTATTATGCAGGCTCCTAACTATCAGTGGAGGAATGTGAAACATGTGTTGATTTACTCGAGGTACTCTGTTTGGATCATCCTCACAGGTTTTTGTTTCTTCAAATGTTTGATACTATTGATTGATCTTTATCGATGTCACAATTCCCATTATTTTCTTTAAATGATCTTAGTTCTTACCTGTTTTACAGAGTTTTCGAGAATCTTAATGTGAAATCACTCATGCGGTAAAGTAGTTTGTCGTAACATAAATCTCATTCTCTTCCTTTGTTTTTACGACACCATGTTTATGCGTGTTCAAATACGGTAATGATTTATGCGTATTCAAACACATGTAATGATGATTTCAATTAATGTCCCCTCCAAAAGTAGTACGGTACACTTGAGAAGAAACTTAACAAAGTAAGAGCTATTTTTCTTGGCGTTCATATTTCATTGTGTCACATTGGGCTATAGGCAGGTACTAGATTCGCTATCATGCTCATAAACTTTCATTGTGCTGTTATAACAAGCTCAGTTGTAAATGTATTACTATTAGCAAGCTTAGTTGTTCGTTTGACGCATTGATGACTAGACATTGATCCTCTTATAAATGGTGCCCGTCGTGACCAAAATGGCAACAAACTTTATCCATTATTCATAAGATTAGAGCCAGTGAGAAGGTTGAAAAAGTAAATGTAATAAACTTTATCCATTATGCGCTTTTTTGTCGTTACAAGCATTAGTTCTTCCACAAATCACCATTTTTTCCCGGTAGGTAAAATCACCATTTTCTGAAGATGACGCCTATGGCTAAAGTTGTTGACATTCGGGGAAAGGAGGTAAAAATCTTCGCTTATTATTAATTTTCATTATTTTTTTTTCATTTTTTGAAACGAGTGAAATAAAAGTCTTAGATCAAGCTATTGGTTGCGTATTTTTTTGCAATAGGATAGTAACGATGAGGGTAAATTTGACGACAATGAAAATACAAGCCGAAATTCGGAGTATCCTGTGAACTACCCCAGAGCTACGCAAAAAAAAGGTGCTTTTTGTAATTTCTAAACTTATATTTTCTAAGGTTGTTTATGTTATGGTCGGTGAATCACTGCATATTTGCCGAATATAGTTAGTGATGATAAAATGGGTGGTGGGTCCGAACTCGGGTAGGTTGGGTAAAGATAAAAAAAAATGGGTCGTATTGGTATAGGTTGACTGCCAAATAATTATATTCAGACACCTTTCGGACGAGTTTCAACCCATTTAGCCCTTTCGACCCATTTGACTCATTACATCTTTAGTTCAATATTTTATCTTAACCATTTGACCCTTAGGGATAAAAACTAATGTCAAGTCGACCTATTAAATGGTCAATACTATCACAAAGTAGATAGGAACTTTCGACCTGTAAATGGTCTTATTAATGGATTCTTTTTTTTAGCTTACTCTAAAATTGCTACACGTTCACTTTTTATGCACAGTCGAAACCTGCAAAAGGTAAAGGTAAAATGACGTTGGATGAAGCTATAGCCGACTCTGAAAACTTGCCCGACTTCAATGGACTTTGATCAGGATAAGTCATCTCGAAGCTAATATATTACATGGTATGTTATCGCACATCAATATTTGAGATTTGCTTATTACAGTAATATACAAAATTGAAACATGCATATGCTATTTTTTACATTGAATTAACATCAAGAATTAACCATTTACGTGATGTACATTATACAATTTTCTTGATCATCTCAGAACTGGAAGTGTAGAGTCAAGGGATCGAAGTATTTGTTTCATCTGTGTTGGTGATAATAAAATCTTCGTTGTATCTTCAAGTTTTGACTAAGAGGATGAATTCATATTTCCGGTGGTAAGTTACAATCTTTGTATCCACCATAAGCATAAAATTCGTAGCACTGTTTGAAATTAAAATTGCTCGAGAAAATGATGTGTTTTAGACATATATTACATGTTAGACCTTCAATAAGTGAATCGTTGGAACAGGTTGTTGCTGGTGGTGGTGCAGTTGAGGCTGCTTTATCTGTCTACTTAAAGTATCATGCTACAACTTTAGGATTTCAGAAACAGTTAGCGGTTGCAGAATTTTCCGAATCATTGTTGATCATTCGAAAGGTTTGTTTTGCTAATGACTTTAAAATACATGTACTAAGCGATTTATTCTCATAGTCAATGATTCTGATTGGTTAATAGTTTTAATTTATATATCTTTGAGCATCAGTTATGTAAAAGACTTATATAGTAAAGTAAACACTAAACACTTTGCCAATGATTTGCAACAAAATGATAAATATATGTGTAGATGGTTTTTTATATATATTTTTCATTGTACTTGATTTTGCTTCTAAAATCACTAACTATTTTGGATAAATTGTAATATATCTATTTGCTCGCGATCTTCTCGATATATCTCAACTTCAATAAAACATCGCACAAAGAGTGTTATTCTTAAAATATTCTTGAACTTATATGACTTGAGGCTATTTCTATAATGCCCCTCCAGTTTAGAATAATTGATATATTCTACATTCCTTATAATTGTTGTGTTTGGCTCACCTTATTTCAGTAAGTTACGTCTCATAATCTAAGAACTTCAGTGTTGTGATTTTGAAGAGGCTTTTCATGAGCAAGTTAACAAACCCCCAATTTCATGTTAATCCTGAGGTGTGTACTTTCACATCCTGTAATTTTCTCTTATAGGGTTTTAGCATTCTGTTAATCATTGAATTACATTACTAATTATTTGAGAATCAGAATAAACGCCTATCAAATTATTTATAAATCCGGTAATAGGTAAATATGTTTCATCCTTAGATATTTGTGGAGTCGATAGTGATACTCCATGAGGCTTGGCTTTGCTAATCTTTTCAAGTATTCTCTTGCGAAAATGTGGAGTCGATAGTGATACTCACATAGGTGTTGATGATACGAAAAAGAAACCTTGCAATCGAATAATTGTGAGGTCATTGAGGCCTTGAGGTGAGTATTTATGTTCAATTACCTAAAAAGTTCAATTTTGGATTTCTTGCAAGTTTCATCTATACTAGAAACTAATAATACAATGATAGCAGCCAATGGGGAAATGAAATGTTACTGCTAATTACATGAGTTAAAATATTATTTATATGATAATATTCGGTCTTCTTTTTGTATATATGTGTATTTCTTGCAAGGTTTGTGGTTGCTTTGCTTATTATTATGCGGCATGCTTTTATACAGGCTTCCATGTATGAGACAAAGGCAGAATGAAGTAATTTCTGCATTATTTTTGTGCAAACTTCATAATTTTCTGCATTATTTTTTGCAAGATTTCTGATTACTTTGCTTATTATTATTCGGGTTTTTTTGTGTGGAGCTGCTGCAAACAATGTGTGTTATTATGAGCACATACCGCAAGAGATGAATGTAAGCATTTCTTTTTTTTATTTAAATAACCATTTGATATATGTTTAGAAACGTGGAAATAATAGGTTTATCCTTTGGAGCATAGTGTTGGCCAGATTCAACTTTGCACCGCGTCAAACAGCTGAACTAACCAAAAACCATTCTTTTGTATTGTAAGTTCCTTACAAATTTGATTAGATAACCAATATACTGTTATAGTTTTTTAAGTTTAGGTTTTCTACTCCAATTTCCAGGTCAGTGTTTGTGATCACATCTGGAGGCAGTTTTGGCTCAATTTCAGCACTCGTAAAATCTGTTAAATATCAATTGATTGTGGTCTTCGTGTATGGGATACAAACACTTTCATTTTGTATTCCAATTTTTGTGTCTAAGATATTTTCCGTAATTCAATATTTAATTACGTCCAGTTAAACTTCGTCAAGTTATCTTATGAAACTAGCCCGCCCATCTGGGCGGGCTATGAAGCTAGTCCTCTATATGTATAGAGTGTGAAAATGAAGCTCCTCCCCATTAAGAGACATTAACAGAGCTGAGACCCACTGAACTCTTAGCTAAGGAAAAAAAAGCAACACCCCTTTAAAATTCTATGGAGAGCACATTAAGAAGTCGTGTTTGGGTAACAGAGGATCGCTTATGTTATCTCTTCGATCTAAAATGATGAACCGGTTGGTTACTTATGATATCTTTAGAAAGGAATGGTTAAAGGTTCCTAATTGTGTGACGGCTTTTCATCCATGTTTGACTGCCAAGGCTTTAGCATTTCATTTTTCATGTAGTTTAATTGGGTCACTGAAGATTTTAAAAAACGACCAACTCATGTAATGTTAAATATATTTTGTTACTCATATCATCTTTGTAACACCACAAATGTGTAATATTAATGATTTTGTACCAATAGCTCCAAGTGTCTACGATAATACCATTTTTTTAGGCAAGAGGCTATAATACCGTAAGAGCACTAGGTGTCAAAACGAAGTGAAGGTTCGTCGTCGTGCCACCTCAGCGCCACATCAGCATCCCATTTTTTCACAACTAACCACAACACCCCATCCTCACTCATAACAAACCTCAACCTCTTCGTTTAGTGTACCACCACTACCACTTTATTTTTTATTCAATTTTCATTTCCAAATAAACTAAATAAATTCATTTCATTCAAATTAAAAATACAATACATAAGACAATAATAAAAACAACACGATACGGAAAAAAACAACATGAGTAAAAAAAAATACAACACATACTACTCGAATTTAATCTTCGACATCCCACTTGGCAATTTTTCAAAATCTCCCAAACGTGAACATATTGAACTCTTTTCCACCAAATTGTTCTTTGGAAGCTTAGTTTCGCATTTTCGAGATGAGTGTGGTCATTTTGAGCACTTGACGCCGCAATTGTTTGTAAATTATGTTGAACTTTTTGCAATCGACATTAATCGCCGTCCATTTACTCGTGATTGAATTTTTTGTGCGATGGTCATCGGTTGTCGATTATTGAATATATGATAACGTCGTTCCAAAAATATTTTCGAACGGTTATTTTGCATATCCATAGCTTCGAAATTTCTATCCAAACTTGCTGCAAGATTTCTTCGACTTGTTCCACTTGAGTTTGAGACATTTGTGTGTTTTTGAATTGATGTAGATGTGAAAAAATGGTGGTTATAAATTGTTATTTATAAGGGTGGTTTTCAAATTCAAATTATAAAATTCAGATTCAAAATTCAAATTTTAAATTCAAATTCAAATTTTAAATTCAAATTCAAAAACCGTGTACTGTTGAGCGGGCTAATTCAAATTCAAATTCAAAAACCGTATACTGTTGAGCGGGGTACTTTAAAATTCAAATTCAAACGATTTAGTTTTCAGCGGGATTATATGAGCCTATATATAGTATCCTACCAGTCACAATTCACACACAAATAACACAATTCACAAAAAAAAAAAAATGTCTCACAAAGACTTTTCTCAAGAATTCCTCGGTCGGAGAAGTTTGGGAAACCAAATTTCAACCTCAAATCACTTGCCGAAAACTGCCTTTCCAACTCGCCAGAGTTTGAAGTTTACTCAACACCACCGAAAATGTCTTTCCGGTGGGGTTTGAAACATCCCATACCTCCCATTGTTCTAACTCCACCGTGAATAATTCACGGTGGATTTTCAAAACCACCCCAATGTTAAGTGAGCTTCCTCCGAAATCGAAACAAGATGAAGAAAACGTTAGGAGATTATGGAAGAAGCGGAGACACGTAAAGAGGTCACGCGAGCAAGAAGCACGGAAGGCTCAAGACCTATGTTTTTAGTTTTAGTTTTATTATGTATTTCATGTTTTTATGTTGTTTTTAGGAGATTCGTAGTTTTTTATGTTTAAGCTTATTATGTATTTCAAGTTTTTAGTTAATTTTTCAAGTTTCAGGTTTAAAGGTTTCATCATTATGCGCTTATGTTTGCATTTTTTCCTCTACGAACCTTTCAATATCACTATCTTCTAAAACACTTCACCTTTAAATATCACCTTATTAAAAACTTTAAATATCACTATCTAAAAAAAAAAAAAGTACAAGTTTTTCTCCGCGCATGCGGCGTTGCTTCCCACGACGACGGACGTGACGAGCTACTGGCGGTGTCAAACGAGGCACTGGCGGGCTACCGAGGTGACGGCGATGGTGGGCCGCTAAACGACACCGGGTGCTCTAAGTGTAATGTTATATTTGTAACTGTGGAATCTTGTGCTTTTAAGTGTGTGTTATAAATGACGTTCTCCAAAAATAAAGAGGAGGTGTAATTGAAAATTCAAAATAAAATCAAGAGTAAACGGTAAAAAAATGTCTGTTATGATCTCACATCGGGTAAGTATGGGATTGGTTGATGGTTTATAAACCTCCTCTTACAAGCTAGCTTTTTGAGTGAGTTTTACACTTATAAACATCGTTACGAGCCTAGTATGGGATAGGTACGTATCAAGGTCCTTGCAAAAAATGTCTCTCTAGTAGGCAAGAGTAAAATAGTCATTTAACATTGCTTTTGACTTTGACTAATAGGATTTCGTAACGCTCGTTAGCTATACACGAATTGCAACAAACTACCATGCACAGGGTATTGTTCGCAAAAAGTGCAAACATTAGGTACATAACTCGCGCATTTTTGTTAATGGCGTTTTCCGCAAAAATGACAAAATTTCGAGACAAAATTTACAATTTACCCCATAAAAAGTTTACAAAATTATATTAGCAAAGAAGAAAGATTAGGATGTAAACAGATTAAACTATTACACATGCCAAGTTATTTTTTATATATTTTTGTAAACTCTTTTGTGGATGTAACATTGCTCTATAATAAAATGCAACAACAAACATATAAGTTATAGTTTCGCAAACAGTGAAAGTAAACTGCTTATTTTAGAGCAAACAAGCAATATAATACAAGCTTATTGTCAAAATACACAATCCCAAACACCTACGCAAAACATTAAGCTTGTTGCCAAGTCATTTCATCTTTTGGAACATGAAAAGCATCCATCCACATCTACTACCCCTCTTTGGAATGAAAAAAACCCATCATTGATTATTATTATTATCGACAGATAAACAGTCAACTAACATCATACCCGGCCACTTTGAACATGTAAAACAAGAAATCAACAAGATGTGTTTAATGACAAAATCTTACAATGTGATGTTACAAACTGAAACCCAACCAACAACAAGAAACAACAAACCACAGTTGTAAAACATAAAAAGAAAGAAAGACGGGTTGGTTGTTAACATGTCGACGGTAAACATGCAAAACATACCTTGTTCTTTCTTCTAGTTTCGTCTTGACTGACGGGCAGGGACGGACCTAGCATGTTAGAGTGAGGCGCATACCTACCACAAATTAAAAAATTGATATTTAAGTGTAATTTTATGTAATTTTGACCTTTTTCGAAAGTGACCCCACCAAAACTCAAATCGCTTCACTTACATACTAAAATCCAACATTTAACTCTTTAAGTTCTTATAAATCTTTCATGTCCAAGTAAAATATTCGATTTATCATTACGCTTTAGTTTTTCTTTCGCGTTTGTTCTTATCGTAAAATAAAAAAAATTGCCCCCACATTCCATTTTTTTTGGTCCGTCACCTTCTTGACGGGTTGAATAATCGCTGCTTTGCTTGAAACAAAACCCATAAAATAAAATATATGTATATGTAAAGAGAGGGTTAAATTATTTTGTGATAATGTTTTGAAACTGGTTTATAATCGACCGGTCGAGTCACCGATCATCGGTCAACCGGTTCGACACGAGTCAACCCGGTTTTCCAATAAAAATAAAAAATAAAATAACCGGTCAACGGTTCGACCACGGGTCAACCCGGTTTTATAAAAATATTTTGAAAAACAAACCCTACGGTTTCGAGAACCGTGTTGACCCTAGTCACTCAAAACCTGACTTGTCTAACCGGTTAACCAAGTTTTAGAAATCCGGAATTTTTTTTACCCGAAACCGGTCCAACCGGTTAACTTACGGCCAACCCAACCGGGTTCAAACATTGGTTTTATTTATAAAGTATGCAACTATGCTCTGGTCTGAAACACGCGATTCAAGCGCGTGAGTAAGTAAGTTTATATAAAACTTGCATGTATTTATTTATGTATGTATGTAGTAAAGTAATTTTTTTAACGTCGCACGCTTTTTACTTATAACGTGATCTACCTAGCTATCCCTTATTCCACTCGATCAATTTGGATATAATTTTTATAATTTTTTAAACAGTAATATTATTTTGAGATAATGATAAATTTAGGATCAAACTCACACGCTTTTCTTTTCACAGATCAAACTTTTTTTCCTATCAGAAGACCGAACTCGATTAAATTCCTTTTGACACCGATTCACACTAAACCCATAATTAACCCCTTAATCAATATTAAACCGCTTTTAACCATTTTGGGAGTGTTTTTAACAATAGGTGTATCCTTGGGGTGTTCTAAAACTTTACAAACAATTATAACTCCCCCACCCACCCACCCAAACCAGCTTTTCTCATAACCCGCTTTTCCTACCGACATGTGCAAGCCCTAATTTCACACACAAAAAAATTGTTCGTTGTGCATTGCCATAATTGATGCTTGTTTCGTTGTTTGAGGTAAACAATTCTATGTTTTCTTTGATTTGTATTTGTTTTGATCAAATTTTTAGCATGGTGAAAACCCTAATTTTTTTTTCTCAATTCTGTGTTAGAATGATACCAGGTACGAATTTGCACCTATTTGATGTACACAATGACGGATATTTTAGGCATTTGCCCACACTACGCGGATGGGGTGATTCTTAACATGTCCGCCCAAGGATGCCCTATCTTAAATTCTGTCAATTCTGGAAGAAAAGGTTGGTAATTACTTTCAAGGTTTGTATTATAAGGTGCCTCATAATGAGTTAGACAAAGGGTTAGTTAGAGTAACGAATGATAAGGAAATAGAACACATGTTTGATGTTGGTCAATTGTTTGGTAGGCTTGAATCGTATCTTGATCACAATGATATGAATCAGTCGTAGTATTTAGGCTGGCGGATACCACTTTTATGGATGAGTCTCATGCTAAAGCAAAGGGTCTCCCAAAAGAGGTATTGCAATGACTTCTCGATAGATGAGATGGTTAATTGGTGAGATGGAGGTAGATCAAACTAGGAAGGTTAATGAATCGAGGGTGATAACTCTAGGACTAGTGTAAATGCTCGAATACTAGGACTAGTGTAGATGGTGAGGATTTGCAAACTAGTCTAGATGGTGATGATATTAGGTCTAGATCGTGTGGATCAAAGTGCCGACATATATATGAAGGGTTCGTGAAAGTATTCAGTGGTGAGGAATTTAGATAGTTGTTTTGGTCAAGATCTAAGGCTTCCTATCCACAGCTTGTTTAACAAGATCATGGAGTAGATTAAAGGGCTAACCCAAAGGCTCATCAATGGCTTATGAACAAGAACCCAAAAACATGGTCAAGAGCATTCTTTGAAGTTAATAGAGGATGTGAAGCGTTGGAGAATGGATTCATGAATGCTTAATGATGTCATTCTAAGTGTTAGGGACAAGCATCGCTAACTATGCTAGAAGCATTGAGAGTCATAGTTCTTGAGAGGATGCACAAATGAGGAAATCAGAAGAAATGGAACCACTGGGTTTGTCCCAACATTCGTAAGAGGTTGGAATGGTTAAAAGACCAACAAAGGTAAGTATCATTTACAAATTAAAGTTATATCGCTTATTAAATTGTTTGAATTGACACTTATAAGTTTGTTTTATTGTAGGTTTTGGCATATTATCCTTGCTGGTGGGAATGTGTTTGAGGTCAGATCAGGGAGTGAGGCATTCACGTTAGTGAAGCAAGTAGGACTTGCACATGTCGGATGTGGCGGTTATCATGTATACCTTGTGTACATGCAACAAAGGTAATTCTATACATAAACAAGGTACCGAGAGCTATGTGCTGATTGGTTTAAAACAGACAAATACTATGACACCTATAACCATTTCTTGAAACCGATTGATGGTATTGATTTACGCCCGACTGCAGTATGTACTGCTGTATTGCCTCCCAAACCTAAAAAATGCAGTAGGCCAAGAAAGAAAAGGATCGATCAAAGGGTGAAGGTGGTAGCTCAACTAAGGTATCTAAGGTTGGTCTTTGAGATTTCATGTTCTATATGCCACAAACCCGGTCACAACAAAAAGGATGCAAAGAAAATATTGTGTCTGGGTCAAAAGAGGCGGGAATGTGTCCGGGTCAAAGAGGAAAAATGTTGGGTCAAGTGGGACTAGTGGGTCAAATAAAAGGCTTGTGGGTCTAGTGGGCTGGTGGGTCAAAGAATGGTAGCTCAAGTGGGTCAAAGGTATTATATTACTTTTATTTCAACTGCATACATTGTTTCATACTTTTGGTTTTAACCATTTGTTGTATTTAGGCCAAGCATCTTTGGTGGGTCAAGTGGGACAAATAGGAAGGTGTTGAAAAGAGGATGCACATCAGCTTATGCAAGATGGTTTGGTGGCCAACATGATCAACAACAAGCTGAAACAGATGCTCAACCTGAAGATGCAACTGAAGACCCACAATTTGACCATGAAGATGCAGCTCAAAACCCTCAAGATCACAATGAAGAACAGCCTGAAGTTCAAACAGAGATTGAAATGACTGCTACTCAAGTTGAACACATGCAAGCTGAAATAGATCAGACTCAAGAACAAGTTCAGGAACAAGTACAAGAACAACCTCAAGAAGAACATTTGCAAAAAGGATGACTAAACCGAAAGTAAGAAGGCCCGATGAAAGAATCTCGAAATTGAAGTTGGCAAAAGCAGGTTTGATGGACGAGGCAAGACTACGTAGTCTCGCACTAGAAATAGATGATGCTTGAACAACAAGGAACCCATGTGCCCTTTTGTATATCTTTTGTGGGCAACTAATGTAAACTATGATAACTTAATTTGGGTATGTAATATGTCTAGATAACTAATGTGAATAGGTTATGACCATCAACCAATAGCCCATTTTGTAAATCTTTTTAGGGCACTAACTGATGGTCATTTTGGTATGTAATATGGGTAGAAACAGATAGCTGCCACTATTGTTACAAGTTTATGTAATGACCATCTCAGCACAAGCCCATTTTGTACATCCTGTGAGGCCAGTAAAAAGATGGTCATTGTTAAACTAGTAAGTTTAATGAAATCTGCAGTTTGTAACTATGTTTTGTTATTAGTTTCCAATAATGAAATATGAAGTGTTTTTACCATGGTTTATAGGCATTACTGTTTGCAGTAAATTCACTTGTCATCCTTTATGCATACATACATTGCATACATACATATGAAGAAAGTCAATGAGACATAGGCATCCTAGTTGCGGTGTTTCTTTATGCCTATATACACATTGATAAGGCGAGAATCGAGACATAGGCTATGTGCGTCAAGTTGACATCTTATTTATGCGGTCAAGCTTGCTTTTTATGCGGTCAATGAACTTAGACTATTTGCGATCAATGAGACATAGGCTATTTGCAGTCATTGTAAATTTAATGACAATCCCAACCCAACTGCTTTTGAAGACAATTTCCCCTTATAAAATCCAATGAACCAATACCATATACCACACATCTTCTACTCATATCTGTCTATCTAAACAAAATTCCTATTAACATGAGTTCAGGCAAGAGGATAATGTCCAGCCAACCACCAGGTCTGTAACAACTTGATAATAACCATTTCCATAAATACTAAGCATAAACCATGAATTGTAACAACTTTAATGCACATTTCCTTTATGCATTTACTAACATTTTTTTTATATTTCAGAGATAATAACCATTTCAAGCACCACAGAGGAGAGTACAGAACAAGGTGGTTCTGAAGGATCGCCATGGGAGGTTACTTTCCACCATTGCAAAGCACATTGAAGAGCCACTTCGTTGAATGGAAAGTTGGTTCCACTCAAGGCAAGATGAAGAAAATGTTGATGAGGAGGTGCCCTAATCGAAAAGCGACTTGCCAAGCTTGCTTTTGATCAAGGCCCAGTGCTTGGGTTTGCCAAACAAGGCAACATGTCTTTGAGATGGGCATCAAAGATTGGTTGCCAAGCCCATCAACAAAGAAGGCGAGGGATGGGGAAGGAAGAGGACAAGGTCTAGGAAATGAGTGGTTTCGAACTCCCAGTGGTTTCTACGGCTTTTGTAATGTTAGTGGTATGACTTTAGTAAGCCCTAGAATAAATCTATGTAATGCAGTCCTATGTAATCCTTTGACTATGGTTGCAGTCCTGTGTAATATGACTATCCTATCTATGTGCATACCATACTAACCATAGAACAATTCAAAACATTTACAAAACTAAAACATTGACATTCATTATCCAAAGTTAACTTTTAACAATTCAAAATACTACATTAACAACTGAAAAAGAACTAAATCAGTTGGATAGTTTCATACCAAACCAAACACAAATGAAACATAACACTCCTAACATCATCATAAACAACCTATCATACAATTCAAGTTTTGACTTTCCAGCCTTCACCTCCTCTTCCAATCTTGTCTTTGTAGCCTTCAACTCCTCTTCCAACCTTGCCTTATCCAAAGCTAGAGCTTCAATCATTGGTGCACTTTCAAGCATCTACGCCTTTGAAAGAACCCATATACCAAGTCCTTGTAGTATTCACTAGGAAGGTCTACATCCGTAAATTCATAGACGCGACATTGAGCACATTTACAAACTTCTTTCCGTGATTAGTCCTTGTGGTTGATGTTTGGACTCTCGGTTGTCGTTCACACTTGCGTAAATATTCTATCTTACCCAACTACACGTGATTGTCTTGAAGATGAACTACTCATAATTAGGGTTCTTGATTTTCAAACGAATTGGGGACAAATTTTGCAGCAATGGTTTAGGGTTTTGATTGGGTGGGGGGGAGTTATAATTGTTTGTACAAGTTTTAGAACACCCCCCTAAACTTACACCTTTTGTTCAAAAGTTTTAAAACGGTTTAATATTGATTAAGGGGGTTAATTATGGGTTTAGTGTGAATCAGTGTCACAAAAGGAAATTTAGTCAAGTTCAGTGCTACAATAGGAAAAAAAAATTTTGATGCCCAGAAAAGGAAAACGTAGCAAGTTTGATGCCTAAATTTATCATTATCCCTATTATTTTAGGGTAACCTATCGTTTGGGCCATTCAAGGCCCAATTAACCATTACACAACAACAACAACATCTTGCCTTATGTATCTGGGTGAAGGACATGAATTCTTGTTAGTAACTAGTATGTTGTTGTGTGACTTATGTCGATCGAGCTTAAAAAGATGTACACATTTTCATGAAGTGATAATTTTTTGGTTAATCTCGAGTTAATAATGGTAGAACGTTGGCTAAAAATTATTTTTATCACTTATTAAATTGGTCAACTAGCAATGAAATATATTCATTAAATAGTCATTACATGTGTCGTTTGGTATTCTGCTTTCTTCTCAACTCAACTCAAGTTGGCCTCATTGTCAACTTCACAATGTTGTTATTGTTGTTTAACAACTCCTACTGCTAGGAACTTTACGAAAGATACAAAATAGATTAGCAAATGAAAACATGTGATAATTATTCAATGGATATATTCCTTTGCTAGTTAGCCAATTTAATAAATGAAAATAAGACTTTGTAGCCAATGTTCTACTGTAATTAACTCGAGATTAACCAAGAAATAACACATTTTCATCAATTGAGTTTAGATGCTTCCTTGTGCTAGTAGTTAGTCATATCACTCATTTAAAAACAAGACCATCAAGCAACGAACGAAGTTTGTTTGTTTGATATTAGCATATCACTCGTATATAGCGGCGGCAGGCTAGGTATTTGTTGTTGATTTTTCATTGTTTACCTGATAAGGTTTAGCGGTAGTCTAGGAAAAATACGTTTGCGTGTGAGGGTTAGGGTGTTGGATAAAATGTGAATTGGAAGAGAAATGTTTAAAGGCATATATAAAGAGTTATGAAGTTCACCAGTCATTTTGTTTTATGGCGTGTTTAATGCATGGCATTTTAAAACAATTAGTGTTTAATATTTAGCGTTTATACAAGGCTTGTCTGACAACACGCGGAAAGACATGCATTAAAATTTTAACGTTACTAAAACAAACATGAAAATTCTAACGGTAATTTACTTAATTTTACACATCAACTTTTAGTTACAATTATTTTACCAGACACGTTTATAAACAAACAATTAACTGCCATTGCTTAGGCTTCACATGTTAGCATTACAACTTTCATAGATTAACATTTTTATGACTGTGATGTCAACCAAGCCTTAGAAAATTGCATGTTGTTATGTTAGGCCTTTGATATGTACGGTAAATGAGATGTTGTGAAATATAGGGGTGTTTGTTTAAGCTTATATGTGGGCCTATGAGCTTATAAGTTAGCGGTATAACCCAATTTAAAACTGGTCACGACTCAAACCATTTTCTCCGGGTCGTCTTTTAAAATAAGTCTTCATGACATAAACCCAATTCTGCAACCATATATAAGGTGGCAAAATCTGGCCATACGCAAAAAAGTTGAGCCTTTTATGGTCAATTTTTTAAAGTTGTGGGCTTCTTTGGTCAACATGAACATTCTTAATGGGTTTAACTGGACAAAAATAATAGTGGACTTTATTAATAACGACGTAACAAGTTTGGTACACTTTGTGTAGGAGTAAGATTATTAGTTTATTACAAAAAACTGTTTAAAATTGATCTCCGATGCAAAAAAAAAACTTTTTCCAAAAGCTTTTCAGCAACTAATACTTGCAAGAAAAAGATTAAAATGTTCTCAAGCTTATTAACAAAATAAAAAGATATATTATGTTCAACTCTGTTCGAGCCAGGTTTAACTTTTATTGCCAATCATATAAACGGCTGGCAATGAACTATACAACATACTACAAGCCGAGCTCAAAATTTAAACTTTAAGGCTTGAAACGAGCCAAGCTCGAGCTTTTTAAAACTTAAACGAGCCAAGCTCGAGCTCTGGCAGGCTCCAGCTCGGCTCGGCTCGTCTCGTTTCCACCCCTACCTAACACATAAAGAACCAAGAGCCGAACATACTTTTGCAGACTAATACCTTGCAAAACAAAGAAGACAGATAGTACAAATATATATGAAAAATCCGATATCACCTCTTTTTCAGCTTTTTCAACATAATTGCATCATGGATGATGAATACAAGCAAAATAGAATTCTAAAACAAGTCAAATAAAGCAAAATATGAAAAAAGATAGTGAATTCGTCTAATTTGTGAACTAGAATGTAAAACCGCAGAATAATACAATATCCACAAGGAACAGATCATATTGGCTTTTTATAGTAAGAAAGCTTTAAAGAGACGTCCGTGTCATGGTCAAGCGTCAATCATTAATCCAAAACAGGCATTGAAATATTGGCAAAGATCAAGAGTAAGCACAGCTTCAGCCAAACTTCGAGCAGCATGGGTCTACTCTGGATTTCATGCTATTTGAGCTTTTTAATCGACCATAACAAGAATTAAGCCAAGTACCGGAACAAGTTAGGGTTCTCTTTGTCTCTTTCAAGATAATCACGAGTTATCAGATCTTCGATCCTCTTCTTTATTGCTTTTACATCAGGCTGAAAATGTTCGTGGTTCATGATTAGCGAAATTTTAGGTTAAGAGTGAAACAATACGTATGTAATTACATAAGAAAATATATACAATCCTAATCCGAATATTGGAACAAAATGATAAAAGAGATGTAAGTTCATCTAACATGTTTTTCCGAGTATGAATTCAAGATGAGGTATATGTTTTTTTACTTATTTACATTGAAAAAGATCATCCCATTTTTTTGTTATAAACTCTTTGTTTAACTTTTTAAACTAAATGTACCCATTTCTTGGTCTAGAAAAGATTTTAGAACACGGGAAACATGTATCAAAGTCCAAGAGGAAAAAGCTTATCATACACAATTCCAATTTGGGTCTAATTCATTTGGGTCAGGGACACATGAAAAACTCACGTTACATATACCTATAAACAAAAAAAGAAACAAGAAGAAAAGAACTCACCTTAAACATGCGCCCCAATTGCTCAACACACTCCATAACCAACTGCTGATATCCGAGCACTTTTCTGCTCTTCATGATTCGCACGATTGAAGCATCAATTGCATACCGCCTATCCTTGTCAACATCCTCAATTACCTTTTTCTTCTCATCCACCGGAGGTAGAGGAATCTAAATAATATAAGAAAAGAAACTTGCATCAGAGTATGAATAGATAACTCGAATATATAATAGTTTTGTTGCTCTAATTCAGAGGTCGGATTTTTTTATCCATTTACAGTACTTATGAATGAATTGATTTTGGTTATGCTGTACTTCTAACAGATCAAATAGATTAACAAAAAACGACATTAGCTTTACTGCATGAAAACTTGTAGATTAACTAGAATTGACTTTTATAATCATATCGGACACAAGAAAACAAGTGAAACATTCAGGTTCAACTCAACCCGACTCAATTCAACCTGTACCATATAAGTAGTCCGGTTTGACCTTGTTACACAACCTGATAAACCAGCCTATTTTGCCACCTTTAGTCTATTTAGAAATAAAACTACTTTGTAAACTGTAACATAAAAAGTAAGAAGACTCAAATACCTTGATCCTCCTCATCTTATCTGTAAATTTGGAGTTGAATTCGAACGTATCAGTAGGAGAGATAGTTTTGGTATTTGGCTCCTTGAGAAGAATTTTATATTTTGCACAGGAAAGAGAATGGAGTAGCCTAACAACATCGTCATCTGACAAGTTCAGCTGAGTCATAATTTCTTGATAACTCAATCTGTCTGATGAGTTGAAAAGTAGTAGGGCAGATGCCTGCATTTTGAAATGTATTTAGTCAAAAGTTTACAGATAAAGAACTATTTGATAAGAGCACGAGTTAAACACATTTAGCTCCATAGGAGATACCTGGTAGGTTGTCACAATCAGCTCGATAGTTTTGGCATCAAATTTCCCGTTTATGTTGCAGGTACCCAATGAATATATCCATGTAAGTTTTCTGTGCTTTGTTTTTGTTTGATAAAACTCTCTGAAAACTTCAACGCACTTGACCTAAAGCACAGGTGATAATAATATAAACACTCTAGAGAACAAAATAAACGAACACTTGGTCTAATGAAAATGGAGTTGATGGTTGTACCATCTCTGCTGGCAGGTTTAGGTCAAACGATTTGTAACTAGGCCAGAAGCCAGTAGTCAACACAGTGACAGTCAAGTCAATCCCAGGACTAACGTTTGGATTATTGCTCAGATACTCCTCAAAGTGAGATTGGTTCTCCTTTGCCAATGTTAAATCTGTAACCTGAAAACAGTAATAAAAGGTGAATTACAATTTTAGAACGTATGCAGCAGTTCAAACATATTTACTTGTGAATGTTTTAATCCGAGTTATGTTTTATCTCTAACTGCTAGAAATGAGAACGCTTAAATGAGAGTTATGTTTTATCTCTAACTGCTAGAAATGAGAACGCTTAAACGATACAAGGTCATATGAGTAGAAAGTCGCTCAGGATGTAACTTTAATGGTCAAAACCTCAACTTTTATTTTAATTCAAAAAGCTAATTGTGCTTATGAATTTGACTATTCACTTCAGCAAACTTACCATCCCCTCCATTTTTGATGTAAATTGACCACCACACTGTTGCTTCAGCTTAGTCAGAATACTTCTCTCGTGCTCATCATTAGCACTCTTGTCAAACAAAAGCCGACGAGCAAGTTTTTTCCTGCGAGTAAAATCTATCATCAGAAATGAAAGCAAATTTTTTTTTACCACACCATGTCTAACAAAAAACGTTACCTGTAAAACTCAGCAAACAGATCTTTATCACTTATGTAGGCAAGCAGCTTTACAACCTGTAAATAAGTCAACTCAAATCTCATTCCCTGTCTTGCCGACACATAGAGAGGATGACATCTACAACGACAAACATACCTTCTCAAGCGTGTCCTCAATGGCCTCATCGCTCAGTTTCTCACTTCCACCCTTCTTAAGAATATTATCACAAAATGTGGCAAGTAACTCTGCACTTGAACTTCCAGCAACACCTTTGTTGCAGAATATTTCAAAAGCTTCTTTAAGAGCCTAGAGGATCGTTTAAAAGAGAAAACAATAAGAATAAAATGACTACAGTGTCATCACATTGATGGTTTATCAGTGAAGCTACTATACAAACCTTATGGAAGAGGGTATGGTTATTGAAACAGTCATTTACATATGCAAGGTACTTGTCATGAAGCTCAATCACTTTTCTAACAAAAACCTGGAGACCAGTACACAAGTAAGTTTCTGATGAAGTGATGATACATATATTACATAGTTATGGCAATTCCATGTTATCATGGCTACCTGTTCCTGCAAGCCAACCACGTCTCTCTTTTCAGCCTGTAAGGAAGTACATAACAGCTTAATATTTTGAATACATTGATCAGATGAAAAAAAGCCATCAGTATGTTTTAAAACATTCTCAATTAAGTATGTACATACCTTCTTGTTACTTGCGGCATCTTCTGCCTGTTTCACCAATGTCGTGCCTTCAGCTGTGACATGCTGTAAAACACAGACACATAAGAAGCGAGATTGAAAAATTACAAAAAAAATTTAAAAAAAAAGAATAATAAATAAATAAATAACATCCAGTATATAACCAACCTGCTTAAACATACTAGATACGGGATCCAGTCCCTTGGGTATCTTTGAAAAGAGCCTATACATCCTTGATAAGTCATCGACCTAAACAAGAAGAAAATATTAAAAAGACAAAAAAGCAAATGACCATGGTCACGAAACTGATCTAATTACTTTTATATTTATATGGGTCTAACTTTTAAGTGCATACCTTGTCATCCCTGAGCAATGCATGACAGCCAGAGTGCTCTTTCTCAAGCAATTGAGTAGCATAAACAGTCAACAACTCGTGTTGAACTCTCTACAAGCACCAAATGTAAAAGATCAGAAATTATATTAACGCAGTATTTGAAACATAAGAGAGGTGTTATTTCTCTACCGATTTAAACCAAGTGATGATGAATTTAAAAGTATACCTCGAGCAGTTTAGGCTCACTGCTGGAATGAAGATAATGATTAACTCTGTCCTTTTCCCTTTTCAAGCACTCTTCTGCCTGAAATTCGAGACAAAAAGATCCTTAAATTAAACAAAATAATTCATAGAATAAGTTCACTTTCAAGATCAAAAAGAGTATTAGTAGTTTACTTTGAGCATATAATCTGGACAGGAATCTTCCAAGATCCAGTTTGAAGCCTTGCGTGAATAGTATGATGCTGTATCTTTGAGCATGGATGCTTCAAAATCATTCTCATAGTATTCCATCTGACCCATGCCTATTTCAACGAATATATCTAGAACGTTCTTAAGCAAAGCTCGGTCAATCTGCTCTCCTTCACGCTCTTGATCAATCTGGTTGATAATCATAAAAAGAATATCTTAATAGTGAAGTAGGACAACAAAGATTGTAGAGAAAGCAATGAAGATCAACATACCAGAGATATTACAGCATCTCTCACTTTCCCATTCACCTCTTGGTATACCTAACAAGCATATCCGAGAGTAAATCAACTCAGAAAGATTCAATTAAAAGACAAAAATAGAAAGAATCAAGTCAAATTAGTTGTTGGGATGATGTACATATCCTTATTTGGCACAAAATCGTTATGCCTGACGTTGAAAACAAAATTCGAGTTCTTGAAGAAACAACTTTTCTCGATGTTATTTCAATAAATTATCATTATCAGTACTATAGTAATGCCCCAGCATAGCCAATAATATAAATGTCTCCTTAGTCCTTTCAGTCTTGATTTAAATCTTTAGGTAATAACATAGACATGTCTTTATTTAAATGACTAGACCAAAAGCTTAGATATACAATCGTAAACTACCAGATCACGGAAACAGGTAAGTCCAACTTCATTCAGTGGTGGAAGGGATCGTCGAGCTATGAAGTAACGATCGAGATAATGAAAGAATCGGGAAAGCCACCGAACCATGACTTTATGATTGGACCACCTTCTCACAAGCTCCCTGAGCATGAACTCATCATGCTTCTCTCTTAAAGAAGGTAAGACCTGTATAGAAGAAAGTACCATTCAAACAAACATCACATGTCATTGTCAACATAGATTAAAACCAACATCATGCACTGACAAAACAATTAACCATTTAAATGAACATAAGCCAACAAAACCATTGTGGTAAATGAAACAAATATACATTTCATGCTTTGAGGTCGGTGAGATTTTAGCAAAACTCTACATATGCATAATAATAATGACACTCCAAACAAATGAAGGAATAGGTTCTGCGGCTATTAGAGTATTCAGTACATCATAAGATAGCTCTGATTCTCCCTGATAACATGCATAAGGAAGCATAGGCATAAGGACTAAGTGCTTGTGTGGAACTAGATCATCTGGTGGGCACATTAGCAAAGAAATAGATCAAAAAAATTTATAACAAGAATAATCGTTTTAACAATTTTTATTAAGTATTTCCAGTTTTTTGGGTGACTGAAGGCGAGCAATCATTAGGCTTTCCTTGCAAGTTGCAACCCTTGGACAAAGTTTATCATACAGCAACTTTGAAAGTATCAACACTACAACCAACTCTTACAACTCTAATTTTGCAGAGAACTATCAAAGTTCAAACACCCCTTTTAAGCAACTTACAACAGGTTTACAGGCTTACAGCAAAATAGCTGCTTCATGACAATATTCACTTGAATAACAAAACCAGAAATAAAAACAAATTTGACATAGCACAACTACAGAAAACTTATCTTCAACAATGCCAAGGATATATATACCTTTTATATAAAAGAAAGATAAACGTTCAGGATAAACAAATATCCAGCAAAAAACATTTATAGAATCAACATAAGATGCATCAGCATAGCAGATAAGAGTGCTAATTAAAGGATATAAAATTTACCGTTGTCGTAATGTACTCTTCAAAAGACTCACGATACTTGTCATACAACTGCTGAGAGTAGTCATGTGGCGGTTTCTGTGTGCACATGTTGTAGATGGTCCTGAAACAAAGTTTAAAGAGTTAGATTATATATAATTAATAAAGCACCCAGTCAATCAAACCAACGATGAAATGAAAAATAATACGTGTAGAGCATCATGTAGTCCTCTGAGCTGAATTGTGGCTCGGGAAGGCCTTCTAGGATATTCTTCAACTTTAATATCCCTTTCTGCATAAAGTCCCATCCTTGGTCCAAGTCTATTGTTTTTCTCTCATTCATTTTTTATTAAAATTGTTACACCAGCTTACAGCTCTGAAACACAAACAGATGCGTTTAACGTGGTTAGTAAGAAGTAAAGCTTTAAACCATATAAGAAAGTAAAAACAAAAATTAACAATTAACAATTTGAACTCTGTTAAACATTTATGAGAACAATATTGCAAGCCGGAACACATAACACAATTACTTATGACGTTAACAATCGTTTCAACATACAAACAAAAACACCAAAAGGTCAAAAATTCCTACTCATGCTTTTCTAATTGATATAAATCCTTCGAAACAAAACCCAAACAACAAAAATTCGCAATGATGATAATTAGCCGACACTTATGAAGACAGTTTTGTCAACCAATTGTTGAAATTTTTATGAAACGTAGAGGGTGTCTCGGAATGCTTACTTTTTCTGTTTATCTACTTATATTTTAAAAAGATAAGCAGCTTAGAGTGTTCGGATCGCCCAAGCTACTTCTACTTATCTGCATATTTCGTAGAAAATAAGCAGTTTCCAATAAGAAAATTTGGACATGCTTATTAAGTTATTTCAAAGGGCTTATTTGAGATGACATTGAATTACTTCTTTACCATCATCTCTAGTTGTGTGAACGAGACAACTCTTAAGTTACTCGAGAATGACTCAGAAAATACTCGGCTCTTAAGGCTCGCAAGACTATTCGAAGCTAGTGTATTATTCCATTTTTACCTTACTTATATGCATACTTACATACTCATAGCCCATCAAGTCAAGCAAGTAATATAAACCTCTATTGATATTGTTACCATCCAATACTGATTATAGAGTCGATCCTAGCCAAATACAAGAGTATCAATCACATTATGAAGCTTAAGCTCAAGCCTCAAAATTGATACTCGGAGCTCGAGTTTGACAGTGTTCGACTCACCTCGATTAACTTACACCCCTAATATTCATATCTAACCTAAAACTCATTTAAATATCAACTAAATTCAAAAGTTTGTATAAAATACTTTTTCCGGCCCTTTTTTAACAAAATAAGCAAAATACTAACACTATTTCCTAAAGTCCTTGTAAGCCTCAATTTTCTGGCTTCTTTCGAAACTTATGGGCTAATACTCAGTCAAGCTCGCCCAAAATCCAATCCACTTATGTAACATCGACTCATTTACACCTCTAATACTCATATCTAACCCTATTCTATTCAAAAACAAAATCATAACCAATTCAATCCTAAAAACTGAATAGCGTGTTTGTTTCAAAAGCGCTTATTTGTGGGCTTATGAGCTTATTTGATTTTGGCTTATATTATACCACATTTAATGTAAGCCTCAATTTTCATAGTTCACGATTCTTATCACTTCCATAAATAGTCGAAACTTATGGGCTTATATAAGTTTATTATGATACAATTATTAAGTCCAATTAATATAAGCCCAAAAGTCACAAACATAAGCGCAAAATTGGGGCTTATGTAACGCAACGCATCAGGGTGTCTGAAACCAAATAAAATCGTAAGCCAGGCATACATATAACACTTTTCCGCAAACAAACACGAAACCGCTAATGGCACTCTATATCTAACCTAACCTATTCTATAGTAAGCAGATTCAAAAACAAAATCATAACCAATTCAATCCTAAACAAACTGAATAGCGCAATATAATTGACATACTTTAATGTCAAAAGATACCATGCATGTTCATAGTTCACGATTCTATATCACTAAAATCCATAAATAGTCGAAAACTAAGATCAAAAGTCTTATCGTTTATAAGGAATTGGTCAAATTGGACCCATATCTTAAAAGTAAACCCATGAGAAGAAGCCCAATACACATTATTAAGTCCAATTAAAAAATAAAAAAAAATAAAAAAAGCCAAAAGTACATGATGCATGCCTCAGCTGATGCGTGCCTGATGCGCGCGCATCACCTCGCATCCCCGTAAACGCAACGCATCAGGGTGTCTGATGCAACAGAGCCGCGTATCGCATCGCATCACGCATCAGGCGCGCCTGATGCGCGTTTTAAACACAGGGCATACTTTCCATATAACACTTTTCCGCAGCGTATTTACATAAAACAGCAACATCGAAACCGCTTATGCATGGCACTTATCTATGTCGCCTCGACTCATTTCCACCATACTTTCCATATAAGTATAACACTTTTTCACAAGTATTTACATAAAAACAGCAACATCGAAACCGCTACATTCAAACCGCTTATGCATGGCACTTATCTTATCTATCGACATCCTTCGACTCACCTCGACTCATTTCCCCTCTAATACTCCTCCGAACCCTAATTAATCAATCAGAACCCTAATTATATCAAATTCCAATACAAACTGAATAGAGCAATATAATCGACTAGATTCCATATAACACTTTTTCCACGCCGTTTTTACATATAAGCAACATCGAAACCGCTTACATTCATACAGCTTATTCGCGCTTATCTTATATCTATCTATACTCTATAAGCAGATTCAAACAACAAAATCACAATCACATAAACCCTAATTAATCAATCAGAACAATAATTAGGGCTCCGAAACAACAAAATCACAATCAACAACTCAAAGAAGGCCTAATTAGGTCAAAATCCCCAAATTCCACACCTCCAAAACCTAATTAATCAATCGGAACCCTAATTAGGGCTCCAAAACAAACACGATCTAATTAACTCATCAAAAACAAATTGAATCAGATATATAGCGTAAAAATAATTGAATCGAGTGATACAATAAAAATTAAATTAATTGAATTGAATTGATTGATTAGTTAGTTAGTTATATACCTGATTGATTTTATTGGAATTGAATCGATTGAGTGAAGTGTGTGTGTGAGAGAAGAAATGAAAATATATAAATACAATTTGGGGCTTTTATTCCAGTCAATTTTTTATTTTATTTTTTTTGAAGAAACTTCTTCAATTTATTTGGAAGAGCCCTTTCTTACTGTCGAAGTACTTTTTTTTTTTTTTTTTTTTAGTCTTTCAGATATCCTTCAGCCTTGTCGAATAAGTCTTCTGGATATCTGCTAAGATGAGAAACGAGTTAGTCTCGCCCTGGGTGTTATTCCAGGATCAGATTCCGACGTGAGAGTAAGTAAAAGGCTAGACCGAATGGTATAGTATAAATGTGTGTGTGTGAAAAACGATACTTTTTTATCAATTATTGTATGCGTATTTATACTCCTTGATGTCACTATCTGGTCCCTGGACCTGTCGCATTCTATGGGGCCGTTGGTGTTGTCGGGATCGACATCGTCCCTCGACATCGTCTCTGGCGCCATCTCCGACACCCGGAGAATGAGACGAATCAGATCCGCGCTAAATCGAAAGACTGTCGGGTCAACGAATCCTTCGGATATTGGCCTTCGGTGCATCTCGACAGAGTATGAGGTCCTTCGCTATTGAGCCGATGGGCCATATCGTCGTCACTTACTTTTTCGAAAGTAGTTTCTCTTGTCGGGTTGGTCGGTATGGGTCAATTGAAATGAGTTCGATTAACTAGGTTCGGGTCAATTACGACGAGTTCATTCGGTTTGGGGCAATTCGGTAAAATTTTCTTAATATTATAAAAAAAAAAAAAAAAAAAAAAAAAAATCTTTATTGAAGTTAAGCGGGTTGATCCAAACTTGAGTTAGCAAAAATATCTAACCAGATACCCAACACTATTTAGAATTCGAGCTGATCTGAATAAGATAATTGACTCAAGTAACCCTACCTGAATAGCCTTAGTCGGGTTCTGGTCGAGTCAGGCTTTTTAACACCCCTAGTGGTGATAGTGACATCACCACCGTCAACTTGCGTTACATCAGGTTCTCTCTCTACAACTAACATCACCACCAACATAGGGTATGTTTGGCGAAGATAGCGGTAGCAAAGAGAAGTAGCGGTAGCAGAAGCGATGCTTTTGTTTTGATAAAGCATTTGGTAACGTGGTTGTATATTCATGATTTGTAAGTGAAAACGTTAGTCGCTTGTAAATGCTAATAAGTAGCATCTTGATTTGGGCGTTTATAAAAGTAGGAATGCTAGTTGTTTGTTTACAAACAAGCATTTTGTACAAAACGTTAACCGCTAGTTACTAGTTACTTCAAACGCTAACCGCTAGTTAGTTGCTACCAAACATAACTAAGGTGTAATAAAACAACAAGCATCACCATCGAAACATACGCCACTGAACACATAAATATACCTCAAAAACCAAAATCACACACAACAACTACTATTTCCACAACTCGACCGTCTGAACGACTGACTTTTTCCACTTGTGCACCTAACATGTGTCATGCATGGTAATGGTAATAAAAATACCAGGTCATTGTGTCCTCCACCTAGGCACAAGACGCGTGGTAATACTCTTATTACTACTGGTCTAAATGAGTGTCTGCTTCTTATGTTTTTACTCCCCATTATCGACAAGTAGTACTTACTCAATGTCAAAATATTGGTGCTAACCACATTATACACGGTTTACGCAAAATGACGGTATTACTATTATCTAACTAACTAAGGGTTAAACAACAAAAATTTGGAATAAAAAAAATCAAATGAGGGCATTATGGTAAACTCGATCAAAGTTATCTATCTATCTTAAGTAGTGGACAACTAATTTATAACAACCTAAAAAAAAAAAAAAAAAAAAAAAAAGACATGGGTCGTATATTTTTGGAAGTAGTAGTTAAAGGTTAATGGTAATCGTAAAAGTGTTTATGAGATGTAAAATGATGTGAAAAGTAAATGTCTAATGTGAAATGTATTTTCAAATAGCATTTTAAAATTAACAACTTAAGAAAAAACATAATGATAGATGTTAATCGCTTTTAAAAGCTTTTTGGCAAATTTACAACCGGTCAAAACATCTCAAACTAATAAAAATGACATTTCATTTCTAGTGTGTCAGTCATATGACACAAACGTATTTTAAACATCTTTGAATATATACAAAAAAAGTCCAGAAATAGTATAATACAAATTAGGTTGCGAAACTTCAGAAAACAACTACGAGAACATCAATTAGGTTGCGTGCATTTTAGCCAGAAGGGTTGACTTTTCATATTAACCTCATCAGGGATTGTTCTCTGTTTACATGTTTTCTCATGCGGATTAAACGAACCAAGTTGGTCATGATCTACTCATGATTTGCTTCGTATAAGCTTGAAATGAGTTGGGTTTAAACGAGCTATAAAATTGTGAGCTTAAACAAACCTAAAAGTAATGTGATACTTGAAAAAAGAATAATCCATTATTAGTTGATTTAGTAAACCAATTGATACAAAATATAATAGCTAATATATTATTGTTAACCTTTAGTTTCAATAGTGTCATATATGTGTTCATATTGTTAATTGTCACAAGGTGTTTTGGTACATTTTTTAATTTATATTTTTGCTTAAAAGAAATATTTATGAGAAGCATGAAAGTAACCGCATCTAAAAACAGAATTTGAGTTTACTTATTTTGATAAAGAAATGCAACAATACTCAAAAAGTCAAAAGAAAAAGAGTTTGTCAAGATTTAAGATGATTATAAAAGAAAACTTTGAGTTTATTAAATTACAAATCGATTAATTATGGTAATTTGTAAGGTTAATTAATGTGTATTAAATACAATTTGTAGAAGGAAAGTTTGTATTTAATAAATATACAAACCGATTAATCCTATGAAAAGATAATTTTAATCTTAATTAATTATGTATAAATAGGGGTGAGCAAACAATTTGTAATATAGAAGGAAAGTTTGTTATTTAATATATATTTAATATAATATGATTAAATAACTAAAGAAATCCCATGCCTCGAAACCTGAATAAATCCTACGAAAAGATTAATTTTAATCTCCATTTATTTTGTACCAAAAGAGAGCAATCTCAAAAATTCCTTTTTCTAGGGGTGAGCAAAACAAACTTCCGAAACCGAAAATCGCGGTTTTGGTTTTCGTCCAAATATACCGTAATCGAACCGAACCAAAGTTTTATTATTAATAATATGTATTTAATATAATATGATTAAATAACTAAAGAAATCAAATTTATAAATTCATACATTTTGTGAGTGGATTTATCATATATTTATCTTAAAGTTTATATTTATATGTGTTTGTGTCACATGTAATGAATATATAAAAAGTATTCGATAATGATTATACTACGTATGTTCACTTGTATGTATATACCATTTATATGTTTGTAATTGTAGAATTATGCAATAAACATTATTATGCTTAAATTGAAAAAAAGTAAAAAGAATAACTAATTTTGTACATAAAACAAGTTTGTTGGTATAATTTGGTCATACCAAATATTAACTTTTAGAAACCGAAAACCGATAACAAACCGAAAAGCTAAAACCGAACGGTTTCGATTTTGGGTTCTACAAAACTGAACATTGTGGTTCGGTTTGGTTTAATAAAACCGACCCAAACCGAACCGCAAGACACCACTACTTTTTCTACAAAACTAGAAATAGACAATTAAGAAATCACCACCTAAACACAGCTTCAAACCCCCACCCCTCTTTTTCAGAAAACAAATTTATGAATGTAAATCTGTACCTTTAGGTATTTGATCCACAACTTTCAAGTCCGCGGTTTTACAGTGACGAAGATATAAGAACACCAAAAAAAAAAACGTGTCCAAAACTTGCCTTTTGATTGCCAAAAAAGCATTAAGTCCTAAAAATCCAGGCCTTTTCGCAAAGCCTACGAAATGTACTAAGTTCTAAAATACTATGTTATGGTAATAAAAAAAGAAACACCAATTTGATGTATATGAAGTTATAAGACCAAATATCCTAACATAAATCCTCTCCATATTTTCATCTCGCTAACCCAACACCGTCACTAAAGTGCTATAGGGTCGTCAACTTTTACCTCGGTCAAAAATGATATAATTTTCTGTGTTCCTGATCCTGGTCCCGAACCTGTTTTGTACAGATAGGTCAAAAAATAAATCCCGAATGTTATTTACAGCTCTGCTGCCTGTTACTGCCTTTGAAGCCTTGACGATTGATGGCCTCACGTGCATTTTGCACCAAAGTCACAAGTTCCTTTACATCTTGAAAGCTGAAGTCTACAACCCGTTTGACCGAAATCGTCATCTCTTTGTTCTGAGATTCTTCGAGGATTGTACTAGCAGCTTTGTAAGCGTTTTGTGTATTTAGAGAAGCTTCCATTGCAAGACTTACGTCACTTGTCTGCAAATTTAATTACAACAAAAGCAAATCAACTTTCCAGAATAAGTCATTTTAGTTTACCCTTAGATAAGGAATAAGACAAAGCAATTAGTCTAAACATTATAAACTTATTATTTGACTTCAATTCGTAAACTCAAATCCATTCACACACACGACATAAGTATATGCTTGATAGAATAGAACTTACAAAATCAAGAAGCCTCGTAAAGTTGGCTTGGCTTCGAGCAACAACTTGGTTTCCAAGATGTGTAATGTTCTTTGAAAACATGGTTTTATCCATTATCGTTCCTTGATGGTTTAAGTTATCAACATCAGATGCAGAAGACGATGGTGACTCACCTGCAAGAGTCATAGAACCTTTATACCAAACAAGACGAGGAAGGGCGAAGGCTAGGCCGTGAATGATTAGTGATCATTTGTTACCGGATTTTTAATGTACTTTTTATTTTGTCCCTTTTTAATTATTGCACATTTGCACTTTTTGTGGGTTACACACGACAAAAAAGTACGATAATATTCTGTAGCCCGATTCTCAACATTTTCCATAAAACTAAACAGTATGTAACAATTTTTACAGAACTAAACAGTATGTAACTTTTTATTGGTATACATTGTTTTATCGAGTGCAAATAATTAAAAAAAACAAAAACAAAAACAAAAAAAAAGGTCAAAAGGTAAAATGTGACATATGAACATACCCTGAGTCACCATTTGCATACTTGTTTGCAAGTCATGTTTTGTCACAAAACTTTTGCAATAAACTACCCTCATATACGCCACTTCAATGCATTTATAAGCTAATGCTGCAGCAGCCATTTCTTTTCGTTTCTCATATTCTTCAGCACAAATTCTACAAGTTTTCTATAAGTCAGAAGCTATATTCACATTGTTGTTATACATTCCATGATAAGTAAGTAATAAACAAGTAAAATACAGATACATATAAGTTGCTTTATACTATAAAATTTTAACGTACTTGCTAAGTTTGGCGGAAGTACTATAAACACTCAATGGATCAACCGTCCCTTTCAATTTGCTGAAGTCATTGTAGTACGCCTCCAGAAGAGAAGCAGCATGAAGAAACTTCAAAGCGGAGTCGAAGTATGCATCGTTGCACTCATAATCAAAACCAGAAATCTGCAGGAGATGAGAGATATATATATAAGAATAAGAATAATAATGGTATTAAGAAGTATTTAAAAGATTAACGAATCCGAAACTCCTTTTATGCCGAATGATATGGAACAGTTTGAAAAGGGAGTTTTGCATAAATTACCAATGTAGTTTTTCTCACATCCCGTTTTTATGGGGTATATTTGCTACAAAATGACTCAAAAGGAACACAACGCAATCTTTTCATGACTGAAACGGGACAATGAAAACGTATGTGCGTTTTTAATGCAAACCTTTAAGCGATCAGCATAGTCCTTCGACTCCTCAGCTTTTTTGAAGGCAGTCATAGCTGTCTGACTCGATGCATACTCCTTCAAGAAACTTACAACACTGAGATCCTTCACAGTACCACAATCGTTCACAAGACTTTTAGCATTCTGACTAGCAGCATCTTTGGGACGTTTAATAACTTTTGACACGTTATGATCAGAACCATCAAATGGTTGTACATCCAAACCCAGTGATTTACCCTCCATTTTAGATTCTACCTCATTTGTGTCCCTTGTTTGTGAAATGTCGCCCAAAAAATCCTTTCTCGGTTCTTTTATTACGGTTGAATTCATTTCTGAACGTCCCATATCACCCAATTTTGCTTCAGACTGAGCATGCTCTGTCAAAGTAGTTGGCTTTTGATCCGCTATGCTATCACTTGAACGTTTTCTAATAACTTTCTTGCCAACACTAGAATCATTTGAGGCAGGTCCATTGACGTCAACCCGTCTTACTTTATTAGGAACCGATTCTTGCTCAGTCAATGGAGGAGGCGCCTTTAACTTAACTCTTTGAATAGTACATTTTTCGTCTTTATCCTTGGACCTTAATAAAGATCCCTTTCCAGAACTCTCTGTACTCATTGTGCCAGTATTTTTGGAGGCTTCTTTACGATTAAGTTCAACTTTGCCACCAAGTTTTTGATTTTGACTTGAATCAATGTCACGGCTTTGCATATCGTCTTCCCTGGCAAGTACCTTTCTTGGAACTTCAGACCCGATTCTACTTTTAGCATGAGCTTTTCTTGATATCGTTCTCCCAGCAGGTGAAAGCTTGTCCAGATTAGGAGCCTTTAAAGGAGACAATTAAACTGACCCCACTGGTGACCCTTTTGTTTCTTGCAAGCTAGCCTTCTACAAGAACCAGAGACCTTCAAGAACTTGAAGTGGCCCCAAACTGAGATCGTTCAGATTCCAAATCCTTTTTGAAGAAGTGGCGTTCAGATTTTTCTCATGACTTCTGTCAGCTGAACTATCTCTACTAACCGACAATCTTATTTTCATTGTTTTTCCTTTAATTAAAGGTTTTTCTTCGCCATTTACATCAGTGTTAGATATCTTTAATCTCTTCTCTTTCACTGTGTTTGCGTAAGGTGGTGTTTCGTGCTGATCTTTCAACTTTCGCTTCTTTGCAGGCATTTCCACTTCTTCACAGCTTTTCCTATCCAATAACTTACTCGTCGAGGAAGCTCGAGTATTTTCCATCTGTCCCTTGACTGAAACTACCAACCTGTCCCCGAGCCGACGATCACTTTCTTGTTCCATATCTCTCTCACTTTCGTTCTTGATCTTTGTTGAAGTTAGATGGTCATGCTGATCTAAACCTGTCTTTGTTTTCAGCTTTTTAGGCCTTGGTTCACCTGCAAACGTATTTCATAAGAAATTAGTACTTACAAAATACTATCACATTTAATAATGGATATATACTAACCCTTACCATTTACTGTCGCAGCATTCCTTCCCACATCAATAGGCTTATTTACTACATTTTTCTCGAGCAGTTGTTGGTTTGCTTCACTCAACCGTTTTCTTTTCTGTCTACTATCCATTGATGAATGTGAAGTTTCTACCAGACTGGAGTTGCTACCTTCGGGTCTGGACTTATTCTTCTTCCATCCGTTAGGCATTGTCTTAGAATTAGCATTCGAGTTGGCATGGTACGTGTCTCCAATAACATGATTCTGAGAACTTTTTTTGAAGTTCATTTCGCGAACCGCTTGTGTGGTTTCATCGTCGCTGACATCACAATAGTTCTTTCCAGGCCTGCACAATGAACAAAAAATGTTCTTAAATTTTTAATTTTGTGAGAAAAGTTTATATACGACAAGAATATAACAGATGGAACAACGGAACAGAACTCACAGCCATGTTGACATGCTACACCACCACTTCTCAGGCAGATCATCTGTGGTGATACCGATTGGTAACAGACGCCACCTATTACATCGATCACATGCTACCCAATCCTCATGAGACGCTGTCTCTGCTGGAGCCACTTCTGTTTGCTGAGCGTCTGACACAACAGCACAAGATTCGTTTCTGTCAACATTTTTTCCATTTACTGCCCCAAAATCACTGTGATTTACAACTTCATTGCAGGTGGGAGACTCTAATAATTTTGTTTGTTTATTCTGGTCCTCCACTTCTGTGTCGAATAAGTCTTTATAGCTATTACGTACCTTGACAATACCCTTTATACCGCTCTTGTCTTTCATTGCTCCTAAAGAAAGTCTAGACCTCGATTTTACCTTAACTAACTCTGAAGACGATATGCTAGTGCTTTGAACGGCCATTAACTTATTTTTGCTTTCAAATGGCGATTTGTCAATACCTTGAGGTACTTTACGACCAGTTTTCTTTTCTAAATGATCAGTTGAATGCTTAGAAACATCAGGTTCAGTTTTACAAACTGAATGAGCCGTGCTACCTTTGCTACTTCTTTTTGAATCAAGCGAAAGCCTTTTGGTGACTGCCATTGGTCTGGTTTCCTCGTTATGCTCAATTGAACTATGTTTGACACCTTCCCCTGACTCCTTGCTTGTAAAGTCATGGCTAAACAATTCATCTTTGACACATTCTCCTTTTATTTCCCTTTTCTTTACAGGTTCTATGTTTTTCTTAGCCTCTTTATTCGCCTTGATTGTTACAGAAACTTTTGACAGCTTACCTTTGGACTCATTGGTCAAATCCCGTTTACTGTCAAAAGATTCTGTACCCACACATTTTTCTAGAAACGGACCCTCTTTTTTTATTCCATCCACAACTTCACATTTCACTCGCGAATTTACTTCCTTTACTTCAAACTGTTTCACTTCTTCATGAAGTGAAGATGAAGCATCGACAAATTGATTGACGGGAGGTGCAACTTTGGTTTCTAGACTTCTATCCGCTTTTGTTAAGCAAAGTAGACTCTCATTTAGTGGTGAAACCAGGCGGTCGTCGGGAACAAACATAGAAGTCATATCCTAAACGGTACAAAAAAGATGAATAAGGAAACTTTAGACATGATTTAATCCGTATACTTATATTAACATTTAACGAAAAGGGCCTTGTTGTCCCTAAAATTAACATAATATATATTGACAAGATACGCCAGTTTCGAGCCACTTTTTAGGTTCAAAAGGATCTGATTGTCATTATGTGTGTTTACTGAAAGTGTATAGGGTTTTTTTTAACATTAATAATATTACCCAGAAGAGAATGATCAAACTTACACGTAGCACGCAGCCAGGAGACTCAATGGGGGACCCACCACTATCCTCTGAATCGTTTCCCGTTGAGGAAGATGGCGAAAGCAGTCCAAGACCACTGTAAATTTCGTCGTTTTTCCTAACGGGGTTATCAGAACCGACTTTGATTCGTAACCTCAGTGAACTTTGCTCACTTGGATTTGCCACATTACTTGTAGTGGCTTCATTTTTAGAGGCATTTTTGATAGCCGAAACATTAACTGGTAATGTATTCTGACTAGGAACAACATCTTTATGGTGGGATACAACGGCGGGTCTAATAAGGCCAACGGGTGTGACAGGATTCAACAGAGCACCCTAAATAGTAACACAACCCACGATTGTCAAATAACAGATTATTACTTTATCTGTCAGCATTTAAGATAGGCGATAAAAGTTTTAATATACCTCCAAACGATGATTGTTAGGTGCACGTGGTGTGTTGAAATTCGGAACTATTTGAGGAGGCTTCGTTTGAGAACTGATCGGGGGAGGATGCTTGTACATGGGTAAAAACGACCCATAGTCACCCCATGCTGGCCCTGTCAATAAATTTTGTTATAGAGCTGTGGAGTCGTGGATTAAAGTTTAATCGCTGGTGGCTTACCCAATGATTCTGCAGTAACCAAGCCTTCAAAATGTTTTTGAAATGGACCCAATACATCCTCAAGCCTCTGGTCCTAAAATAGTAAAAATGAATATGTTATTAGTGATAATCTCACTATAATAAAAACGCTTGCATGTTATAGTTGCATTTAGAAGTTTACACAAATCATGTGACATACATATTTAAAACATGGGACATGTCATATTTGAAACTTTAACGTAACGGAATAGTGTTGGTCATCTAAATATAGTAAACGATCAATTGACATAAAAGCTGACAGATAAGACAACCAAGCCCTATTCCGCACGCCATCATTACTTGTATACGTGTAAGTCAGCGACAAGGTTTGAAGTAATAGCATACCAACACATGACATCATTCATTGTATAACTATAGGTCCGCAACACGCATCAGCAGTAAAAGACAATCCATGTGAGTGACATGCATCTTTGAGTAAGTGTAATATGATTCAGATTATCTCAGTTAAAGTTATTATCAAAACACAGCAAGACTCATGTGACATGTCATGAATCATTTACAAAATTGACTAAAATTGAACACTGCGCAAAGCGCAATTCATTTACAGAAAAACGCCACAAAACCATACACAGCTTCAATTTAGATCAACCTGGAGTAAATTTTATCTTTTACAATTCCTCGTCTTCCATATTCATTTTCAAACTCAAAATTTTCAAAATGACTGAAGCATGACACAAACTGTTTACTGTCCGGAACTGTAGTTTCAATGAATCGTAAACAATCTAGTTTCAAAGCGACATCATCAATCAACTACCAACAAACAAACATCCAACCAAAAAGCTTATTCGTTTTTAACAAACACGTACACAAACGAATTTCACTCTATTGATCATCCACTACTTTAATAAGTACACACAAACAATCCACTACTTTATCACGTAAACAAAATTCAAAATTTCATTAAAAAACGACACGATATTAAACTCTTACAATGTAAGAGAAAGCCATATCAGGATCAACATTAGCCTCATTATAATCGCAACAACCCTTCCGTTCCTCAAGCTCAACACCTTCCATAACACTACGCAACAAAAACCCTAACCCTAACCCTGAAAACCTAAACTCACCCCGAAAAACCCTACTTTCGTATCCGAAAGTCCAACACACACATTCCAACAAACCAAACCCTTTAAACTACTCGAAAAACCCACAAAAACCCTTGAAGGAATTAGTCCAAAAGTGATCAAAAAACAAAACCCCTAATTCTATATCCTAAAGTCCAACATAACTAATCAAACAACACACATTTACTCAAAACTTGATTATTTTTCAAAATAAAAAAAACCCAATACACAACTTTTAAAACCCACAAAAACCCTTGAAGGAATTGGTCCAAAAGTGATCAATGACAAAAACCCCAATCAAACCCTTGTTTTTTGATCAATTGTACATAAACAAAGAAACAATTCACGTTTATGTGTGTGTGTGTGTGTGTGTTGTGTGTGTAATAATGATTAATTTGTGTGTGTGTGTGTGTGTGATAATTGAGTTTTAGTTTTTAAGAGAAGTGAATTTAATCGATTGAAAGTTTTTCGATTTTTTTGATTTTTTGGTTTTGATTTTTTTGTTATTACAGAAGAAGAGGGAGGGAGAGTTTTTGTGGTTTTTGTTAAAAATTTATTTATTTCTTTTTGGGCTTTTTGTATTTTTGTGGGCCATAATTATAAAGAACATACCTAGAAGCTTAATTTGTTGTTAAGTAATCAATGCTCAATATCAATGTTTTCAAACCCGGTTAAATATTTTAATGTGGGTTACCGACATTATTATTTTTTAAACGGTCAAAAGTTGAGTTTTCATGGTGTGAGGACTACCGGGTCACCCGAGTCAAAATCCGGTGGGTTTAGTTTTCAAAATTTTTATGAAACCGGGTTGACCGGTTAGATCCGTGGAAATAAGAACCGGTTGACCGGTCGGAAAAATAAAATAATAAAATGAAAAAAAAATATATTGACCGTGGTCGAACCGGTTGACTTTTGTCGACCCGGTTGAACCGGTCGATACAAAGACTCGATCTAGTCGATTAAAACCCTTTTAAAACATAATCAATATTGCTCATGGGTAAAAAGTAAAAACAAATAAATATTTTATTGTGGGTTATTTTATTTTTTATATTGTTATTAGTTTTTGATGAAAAGAAGTTGGTTATATGGTGTGAGGACAACGGGACTCGCGGCGTGTCAACATTATTGTGTGTAATTGTTGTATTGTAAACAGTATTTGTATGAAAAGAAATAAGATTGAAACGAAGATACGAGTGTGATACCAAAAAGAAAACTTGGTATACTTGGCATGATCGATTTGTATCATAGTTATTTAATTATTTGTGAAAAGTAATTATTAGATATTTATATTTAATAACACACGCTAAATTCATGAAATATACGTGTGTGATAATCGTCGATAAAACTTTAAAGTAGACATTATTTGTGGAGTACACAAAAAATTCTTCTCCAATAAAAAATATACGTGTGTGATGATCGTCAATAAAGCGCAATCTTTTGTATGATAACAGACGCTAAATTCATTAAAATTACTTTAAATCATGTATCATATTATAATTATCATTTTTTTTTCAAATTATTCAACTTTCCGTGGTTTATTTAATATATTATATTAGAGTGTCTACATAATACTATAATAGTATACAATTTGATATAATAAGTTAATAAATGTATAGAAATGGAGTACGCAACAAAGTTAAATTTTTATATATAAACAAATATACTTATTACAATTAATATGATTTTGCTAAAGTGTAACCACTGGACACATATTAAAATCTAAAATGATAGTAAATAGTTTGAGCGTATTAATTAAATATCACATTTCATTAGTACTAAATTATAAGTCTATTATATACCATTAAAATGCATTTTTTTTAATTAAAAGCATATGTTTTAGTATATTAACTACATTATATCTTAAAATGTGACAGATAAGCACACATTAACAAGTCTATTATTACCATTATATTACTAAATTCTTAGATTTTTGAGTATTGAAATATTATAACTTATTTAGATTAATATCCATCATTTTATGAATTATATTTGTGTATAAACAAACTTACAAATCCATATATGACACTTTATACCACACACTTTCATCATGAAAACATACGTACAACTTTTAATCCAGACAATCAGGTCACTAAAAAGAAAAAATAACAAATTCATTTATCACACTCCTTCCGTTGCACACACTTAAACTTTGAAAAACACCACGCAACTTTTAATCCACATCATTAATTTCATCAAATCATTAGAACCACAAATATTTTCTCTCTTTATATATCGCAAAACTTCTAACAAACCCGTTTCTCATCCTTCATGCCTTTTACACAAGCTACAACATCATGAAAAACACACACTACTTTTACTCATGTTATAACAAGTGATTTCGTTGGTTTTGACACAATACTAGTTATTTTTTAACAAGACACGTTACTAGTTAATGAGTGATTATTCTTAGCTAAAAGAGTTAAAAATTAGTGATTATTCTTAGCTAAAAGAGTTAAAAATTGCAAGTGTTTGAATGTAAACAAAAAGTTACCCGACTCAAGCTTTTGGGTTCGTACTAGAGAAACCACGCTTTCGTACTAAAAAATTACTACTAGTTTTCGTAAAAATTGTTAAACTTGTTAGACTTGGGGCACGCCGATATTGCCATATGCATCTAGGACATATAGGTCCAACATTTAACCAAATGTAGTTAGTTGCGAAGCATCAGACTCACGATGTTATTGGGAAGCGGTTTACTATTTAGGGTTAATTCTATAAAATAACAACATACTTTTAAAATTTTCGCATCTAGTTAAGTTACTCCTAAACTTATCACTACTAGTTGCAAAACTTGTTCCAACACTTTATTATTGCAAATATAACGGATAAATTTCCACAAAATTAAAAAAGTTTTCACATGGAGAAAAATTACCTTTTACTATCCAAAAAAAGGTTAAAAGTACTTATTGCTTGAATGTAGATGAAATACAACAATTGGACTAGTAGTAACGGTGATCTTATGGGTGACTTTATGACCCTGATACCTTAGCTTTTTTCTCTAATACTAAGGGAGCGTTTCTTATTTGCTAAATGACCTTTTAAGTAAGAGAATTGGTCCCATCAAATTATATCTTGTCGTTTCATTTTCACATGTTTTCCTTAAATCGTCTGACTAAAGAGGAATAATTTTTCACTCATCCTCAACAAGAGCAAACAAAGAGAAATGGGTTCACTCCACTTAATTGCTAAAAAAAAGAAACATTGCCTAAGTGCATGACCAAATGCCCGTAGTAAGGTGAATGAAGGAACGTGTTCGCAAAGGTCGTCGGTTCGGGAGGGGACGCGGCTTGAAGGCTGCACCAACCAACCCACTCAAGAGTCGCCATTACGAGTGACCTTATAGTCTAATATCTCTATTGGGAAAGTAATAAACATGTAAATGAAAGATGGTGGAGATTGAGGAATTCATCTACATATTTAAAGGTTTGCATAAATCGAAAATGGAAATTAAAGTTTTGTTATGGGGTGATGACCGGTGAATAAACTAGAAATTAACATCATTTTATCCACATAATATTGAAAATGAGTGTTAGAAATAATTCACATAATATTGAAAATGATGTTAGGAATAAAAGCCAAGTAGTATTCAGATAATCCTTAAATAAAATCAATAATTAGGTGAAAATGTTTTAGCAGTTAAACATATAGTAGGTGAAGAAAAGTGATCCAAATTTCTAATATTGTAACGAATTCAAAAATTTTGTTACTGATAATGGTAATTTTTGAGGTTACCTAAATGTGATTTTTTTAAACTAGATTGTTATTTTACCGAAAATTGAACCGAACCGACAAATCGAGCCGAACTGAGATGAACCGAACCGACCTTATTCGGTTCGATTTTCGGTTTTATATATAGTTGGGGTTTCCGGTTTCATTTTTACTCGATTCTGTTCGGTTAGGGTCAAGACCAAGAAAAATACACCTAAACTATTGGTATTGGTATTGGTTTGGTATGTTAACTTTAGTTTGGTTTTGGTTTTAACGCTAGGTTAACCTTTAGGTTAACTGCGGTTTGACTCGTTTCTCGGCCTACTTAACCTTATTACTTATTAGCTATATACTATTTGTAGGGATCCTCCATTAACTTAACACCTAACATAAATTGCTTTATGCTCGCTCGTTTAATTTTAACTTTAAACGAACAATTTTTCTGTTCATGATCGTTTATTAGGAAAATGAGTTGTTCATGTTCATTTATGTTCGTTCATTAAGACACTAAACGAATATAAACGATCAAACATAAATGAACATAGACAAACAAACAAACATAACCTTTATTAAATTATGCACAATATATTGTTTTGTATGTGTTGTTTTGTTTAAAAAACTAACTTTAAAATTATACAATTCAAATATATGATTTACGAATATAAATAAATAAACATAAACGAACGTTCACGAACATAAATGAGCGTAAAATATTGTTCATGTTCGTTCACTTAATAAATAAACAAACATAAACGAACTTTTAACAAATGATACATAAAATGTTCACCGACGCTCGATTGATTTGAACCCTATACTATTTGTAACCCATCCGCATGAGCAAACTTTCTCCATTATCATCTTTCATATTTGGTGACATATTTTACTTTTTAACATTATAGACACTAGCAATCATTACATTTCCATTTCTTGAATGCAAAACAGAACTATATCTCACACAAAATAGTTCGCTTACAATACTTACAAGTTAATAGTAAAATGTACCCATATGTCATAATATACCCAAAATGTAGCGTCTCAAAGTTTAATACTGTAAAAGATAGATATATGATCAAGCGATCATTGAGTTATTCCAGCAAACCCGTCTTGGCATACATCATCATGATGCCTAATTGTCTCCTCTATTTAGCATCCTTAGTATTGTAAGGAAGAGGTTCAATATGTCGAGATAAAGAGTGACTGATGCCCAGATGTATTGATCATAAGTGAATCGCTTAATCAAGTTTTCAGTATCGTAGATTATGTACGCAGAGAATATCACTGCACCAAATCCACCGATTATAGCGTTTGATGTAGGTCCAAGGGGAAAACCATCTGCACGGCAAATATAATATAAATCAGCCCATATGAGCACGCGTTATATAATTTCTAAAACCGGGGAAAACTAATTGTATACTGAACACCAAAGGGTTCGCCCTATGGCCTACGGCCTCAATAAGCATAATGTTCGATCCCCACTAGGTAGAAATGACAACATAAAAAAGGTGGATCTGACTCGTTGTTTAACATGGTTCAGGTCAAACTAGGCAAATTTATATGCTGGTCAAGCGACTCGAGAGCGCCCACCCAACAACACGTTTTTGTCCTTTAGCTGATGTTTTAGATATGATTAGATTATATTCTTATACTAAGACAACTACACGTTTTTTAACAATTCGACCCAATTCAACTATAGGAAGTCTTCTATGTTTCACACATGCTATCGGATAAAATACAGCCCTATTTGACCGTTTCCATATATATGGACTGAAACGGTCACATATGCCACTAGCATTATCAATTGTTTTAAAAGACCATGTCCACTCATCAGAAGGCCTAAAGTTTCACCAGACCATGTGGAATAAGGTTTTGCATTGACAGTTGGACCAACTCACAAAGGCTTCAAATGCAAACTAGTAACCAAAATTCCAAAACATTGCGCATTATATGTGCACGAGAAAAAGAAACAGAGAGAGATCGCACCTGCATAAAACTAGTCACGAGGAGAATGACAAGGCTGGTGAACAAGATTGGTCCTAGGAAGCTGAAGTCCTTGCCCTTCTTTGATGCCCAGAAAGTGTAGGCGGTAAGGGAAGTAACCACCGCTGAGGTTAAGATCAAAGCTTCGAGCACGATCTTTCCTGCAAGAATAATTTTGGATGTATAACAGTCAACACAGGCCGCTTTTCAAAAAAAAATAATAATAAAAAAAATAAAAAATAAAAATAAATAAAAAAATAACAGTCAACACAGGAATCATGTTTATTTACATTAAGAGATGAAATCGAGAATACGAACCATCTGTGTTGGCACAGGTTACACCCACAGTGAGGCTCAGAGATGCTGTAAAGAGTCCTAGGAAGACGAAGTTGAGTGGGTGCTTTTGTTGATATACATGCAACGGCCACAACACTGCAAAATTTTGTTTTCAAATATTAAGCAACAAAGATTATGTAATAGAGATTGGAAATGGACATTACATAACTGAATAAGATCATCAACAATCACGCTTAAAGCTTCTAAAAGTGAGCAAGTGGTAATTCACTTCAACTAAGTATATGGCGTGAATCTGACTATTTTATTACTCCTTAATGATCACACCTCACTTAGAATACAAAGTTCAAAATAGAAATTGAAGCTTAAGAACCCGAACCCAAAGACATAATGAAATCTTAACATAAGATATACAGGGTTACGATCACATTGAAACGTTTAATCATGTAGAGCACTCTATTGTTACTTCCATGATCTTAGATCATCAAAAGACTTGTGACTATTTTGTAAAGGGGACAAGCCTGTTAACTTCTACACATGAATAAATTAGAAAACACAGTCAGATAAACACAGGTCGAAAGGTGCCCATAAAACGTATTCTGAATGTATAAAGGCTCATATAATGTGTTATTATAACACGGATTGATTATTATTGTAAGTATATAGTTTCTGTAAGGACATTTAAAAAATTTATATTTATAGAAAACCACCATTCCATAACCAAAACTGCAAATGTCTAATTAGTATGTCCTAGAAATGAATGACATACACAATGTTTGTGAGGAATAACTTTATGGGAGTATCCATTTTGTAAAGCAGTAGATGTCATCATTGAAACTCCCTCGACTCCAACAATCTCTACTCTTCATGAACATTAACATATAATAACAAAAAACGTAAAGTAGTCCAACATTTTTATATCATCTGTAAATGCTAATAATCAATAGCCTATTCATATTTAGGTATACCAAACAGGCAGAAAAAATTATGCCTTCAATTATAAACTCCAAGAAATGGTGAGATTTGGCAAGACCTATTGCTCACAAAATAACATATACCCCTACACCAAGATTCAATGGTCAACACTCAAAACTCAACAGAACCAGCCAGTTAAAATATGAGCGTCAAGGACTCAAAGGGCCTTTATTCAGTCAGCAACTATGATCAAAAAATGTTTGACTTGGTCAAATGAATGATCAAATCAGGATCTAACTTGTTCCAAAATATATATAATAAAAGGTTTTACCCAGTTCCGGTCTATGCACATTGGTCAAAAAAGGTTTGACTTGATAAACCATCAATAACTCATAGCATAAGACAAGAACAGCAACACAAAAGGAATTAAAGCACAAGTGAGAACCTAATAGTATGCATAACAAAAAGCTACTGAAGATCTAGAAAGCCATACACTACAACGACATTTGTCACTAAGAACATCACCACAACATAGAATGAATCAACGTTGCAAAAATCGCTAAGCACTAGTCGGGCAGTCAACCCCCTTGTAGCTAGTAATCGGCCTAGGCGGGGATAATTCGGTGATTAATCAGAATAGAATTTTCTATGTATAAATTTCGATAATATGTGTATGACATGAACATAATACTTCAAATTTAAATATTTCGAAGTTCACATAGTTTTTTAAATCGATTTTCACCAACGTAAGTCAAACTTGCTACCGCTAATGTCTAAAACTTAATTTCTAGTCGTTTTTTACAAATTTATGACATGGCAGAGTAGAAATGTATCATATATTTCCTATAATTACTCGGTCACCGCTAACATCAAAGCTACAAAATCAATAACAAACAAGATCATACAACTTTCCTACTTTCATCTCTTACAGCAAACTAGTCGTACAAAGATAGGAAAATTAATCCATATTCTATCTTCAAAAAACATATATATCACATCATCAACAAACATTACACACTAACTAAGCAAAACTGTAACAATAAACAAATTAACACTATGGGTGTGTTTGTATAAGCTTATTTGATTTCGGCTTATATTTTATTATTTTATAAGCCCCAATTTTCCGGCTTTATTTAGAGACCCATGGGCTTATATAAGTTTGTTATTATGATATAGGTCTCAAAATAAGTAAACTTATAAGCCCATGGGTCTCTAAATAATAATAAATATAAGCCCATAGATCTCAAAATAAGCCGGAAAATTGGGTCTTATGAAATATAAGCCGAAGTCAAATAAGCTAATAAGCCCACAAATAAGCTTAAACAACCACCTTCTATGCACACAATCAGGAGCGGACCCAGGACTCTTAAGTCATCCGGTGCACAAAAATTTTTTCATTGTATAAAGGAAAAAAAAATGAACTAAAAGGTACTATTTAAATTAAAACGAGTAAACAAAATAAGAAGACACATATTTCTTTTTGACATATTAGTGGACTAAGTAAACAAGACGTGTATTTATGTAACACAAAAATTGGGATTCTTATGAAAATTTACACTAGGCGGCAAACATCCATCGGGTTCCCGTGAACCCCCCTAGGTCCGCCCCTGCACACAATAGATCTACATCATAAAACATACCTAGGTTTTCATATTCATAGGTCAGCTATAACTACAGATCCATAACATATAACAAGATCTACACCATACACACAAAAAGTACATAATTTCAAAAGGGTTTGATAGATCATACATATAAAAGGCAAAAACACCATAAACAACAACCCAGAATTCCCTATGAGCATCTCATTAACCGGGGCATATAAAACAGTAGGGGGTGTTTGTTTCGGCTTATACAACAGGCTTATGGCTTATTTGGTTTTGGGCTTATGTTTCATAAGCTTACTTTTCGTGGCTTATTTAGAAACTTTTCGGCTTACTTACATAAGCTTATCATGACATGATAAGCTTATCATCATCTAAGCCGAAGTTTCAACACGCCACAAAAGCAAGCTACGAAACATGTCGAAAACCAAGTAAGCCATTAGCCGACTATATAAGCACCAAATCAGACCATGAAGAAGACACACCTAAGATTTCATATTCATAGGTCAACTATAACTACAGATCCATAACATATAACAAGATCTACACCATACACACAAAACTAAACACAAAAATTAAAAGGGTTTGCTAGATCATACATATAAAAGGCAAAAACACCATAAACAACAACAACCCAGAATTCCCTCTAAGCATCTCATTAACCAGAGCATATAAAACAGTAGGGGGTGTTTGTTTCGGCTTATATAACAGGCTTATGGCTTATTTGGTTTTGGGCTTATGTTTCTAAGCCGAGAAGTTTCGAAATACGCCATAAAAAGCAAGCTTACGAAACATGTCGAAACCAAATAAGTCATAAGTCTGCTATATAAGTCAAAGCATACACCCATAAACCGGATCCACAACAACACATAAAATTCTCTAAGCATCTCATTAACCGAGCATATAAAGCGATAGGGGTGTTTGTTGACATATAACAAAGCTAATGGCTTATTTGGTTTGGGCTTATGTTTCATAAGTTACTTTTTGTGGCTTATTTAGAAACTTCTCGGCTTATTATGACAACCTTATCATGTCATGATAAGCTTATCATCATCTAAGCTGAGAAGTTTCGAAATACGCCACAAAAAGCAAGCTTACGAAACATAAGCCTAAAACCAAAGAAGTCATAAGCCCGTTATATAAGCCAAAACAAACACCCCCTAAACCAGATCCACAACAACACATAATCAAGATCTACACCATACAGGCATACACACAAAACCAAACATAATTTCAAAAGGGTTTGACAGATCATACATATAAAAGGCAAGAAGACCATAAACAACAACAACCCAGAATTCCCACGAAGCATCTCATTAACCGGAGCATATAAACAGTAGGGGGTGTTTGTTTCGGCTTATATAACAGGCTTATGGCTTTTTTGGTTTTAGGCTTATGTTTCATAAGCTTACTTTTTGTGGCTTATTTAGAAACTTTTCGGCTTACATAAGCTTATCATGACATGATAAGCTTATCATTATCTAAGCCGAGTAGTTTCGAAATACGCCACAAAAAGCAAGCTTACGAAACATAAAGCCGAAAACCAAATAAGTCATAAGCCCGTTATATAAGCCAAAACAAACACCCCCTAAACCAGATCCACAACAACACATAATCAAGATCTACATCATACACAAAACAAAACACAAAAACTAAAAGGGTTTGACAGATCATACATATAAAAGGCAAGAAGACCATAAACAACAACAACCCAGAATTCCCTCTAAGCATCTCATTAACCGAGCATATAAAACAAGTGGCGAAAGAAACAAGAGAGTCAAGACCATCCGGGCAAGAAGAATCCGTGAGACTTTACTTGATGAAACCCCATCGGGATGTTTTCTCCATGGTGAGACCGGGTATAGTGTGGTTGACCGCTTGTTCTAGTCGATGTCTTGAGTTCGATTGGTGCTTATATAGTCGGCTTATGGCTTACTGGTTTAGGGCTTATGTTTCATAAGTCGCTTTTTGGTTTATTTTGAAACTTCTGCTACATGTTTATCATGACATGATGTTTATCATTATCTGCCGAGAAGTTTCAAATGCACGCCACAAAAAGTAAGGTTATGAAACATAAGCCAAAAACCAAGTAAGCCATGTTTAATTATATAAGCACCAAATCGACCATGAAGAAGACACACCTAAGATTTCATATTCATAGGTCAACTATAACTACAGATCCACAACAATTACACAGATCTACATCATACACAAAACAAATCACAAAAACTAAAAGGGTTTGCTAGATCATACATATAAAAGGCAAAAACACCATAAACAACAACCCAGAATTCCCTCTAAGCATCTCATTAACCGGAGCATATACAACAGTAGGGGGTGTTTGTTTCGGCTTATACAACAGGCTTATGGCTTATTTGGTTTGTTTATGTTTAGAAAGTTGCTTTGTGGCTTATTTAGAAACTTTTCGCTTATTATGACAACCTTATCATGTCATGATGTTTATCATTATCTAAGCCGAGAAGTTTCAACACGCCACAAAAGCAAGCTTACTTAAACATAAGTCGAAAACCAAATAAGTCATAAGTCTGCTATATGTCTAAACAAACACCCCCTAAACCAGATCCACAACAACACATAATCAACAAATCTAAACATAAACAAAAAGTAATCAAAGATCTAAGGTTTCATACATAAGAAAGGCAAGAAGATCATAAACAACAACAGCCCATAATTCCCTCTAAGCATCTCATTAACCGGAGCATATACAACAGTAGGGGGTGTTTGTTTCGGCTTATACAACAGGCTTATCGCTTATTTGGTTTTGGGTTTATGTTTCGTAAGCTCGCTTTTTGTGGCTTATTTAGAAACTTTTCGGCTTATTATGACAACCTTATCATGTCATGATAAGCTTATCATTATCTAAGCCGAGAAGTTTCGAAATACGCCACAAAAAGCAAGCTTACGAAACATAAGCCGAAAACCAAATAAGTCATAAGCCCGTTATATAAGCCGAAACAAACACCCCCTAAACCAGATCCACAACAACACATAATCAACAAATCTAAACATAAACAAAAAGTAATCAAAGATCTAAGGTTTCATACATAAGAAAGGCAAGAAGATCATAAACAACAATGTACCATAATTCCTCTAAGCATCTCATTAACCGAGTATATACAACAAGAGGGTGTTTGTTTCATTATACAACAGTTTATGAAAGTTTATTTGGTTTGGGTTTATGTTTCAGAAGTTGTTTTGTGGCTTATTTAGAAACTTTTCTACACATGTTTATCATGACATGATAAGCTTATCATTATCTAAGCCGAGAAGTTTCAACACGCATTAAAAAGTAAGCTTATGAAACATAAGCCCAAAACCAAGTAAGTCGTAAGTTCGACTATATAAGCACCAAATCGCACCACGAAGAAGACACACCTAAGATTTCATATTCATAGTCAACTATAACTACAGATCCACAACAATTACACGATCTACATCATACACAAAACAAAACACAAAAATCAAAAGTGGTTTGACGGATCATACATATAAAAGGCAAGAAGATCATAAACAACAACAACCCGTAATTCCTCTAAGCATCTCATTAACCGAGCATATAAAACAAGAGGGTGTTTGTTTGGCTTATATAATGTGCTTATGGCTTATTTGGTTTGGGCTTATGTTTCTAAGCGAGAAGTTTCAACACGCCATAAAAGCAAGCTTACTAAACATAAGCCGAAAACCAAATAAGTCATAAGCCTGCTATATAAGCCGAAACAGACACCCCATAAACCGGATCCACAACAACACATAAACAAAAAGTAATAAAATTAAGGTTTCATATATCATACATATAAAAGGCAAGAAGATCATAAACAACAACAACCCGCACTTCCTCTAAGCATCTCATTAACCGTAGCATATAAAAGAAGGGGTGTTTGTTTGAAACTTATATAATAGTTAATTATTTATTTGGGCTTATTTGTTTCATAAGCTTATTTTTGTTTTATTTAGAAACTTTTCATTATTATGACAACCTTATCATGTCATGATAAGTTTATCACTATCTGCCGAGAAGTTTCAAAACACGCCACAAAAGCAAGCTACTAAACATAAGCCAAAACCAAATAAGTCATAAGTCTGCTATATAAGGCTAAACAAACACCCCTAAACCGATCCACAACAACACATAATCAAGATCTACATCATACACAAAACAAAACACAAAAACTAAAAGGGTTTGACAGATCATACATATAAAAGGCAAGAAGACCATAAACAACAACAACAACCCAGAATTCCCTCTAAGCATCTCATTAACCGGAGCATACAAAACAGTGGCGAAAGAAACAAGGGTAGTCAAGACCATCTGGGCAGCAAGAATCCCGTAGACTTTACGGATGAAACCCCAACGAAGGACGTTTTCTCCATGGTTGAGCCCTGGGTATAGTGTGGTTCCTTGTTCTAGGTCGATGTCTTCTTCATGGTCTGATTTGGTGCTTATATAGTCGGCTTATGGCTTATTTGGTTTTGGGCTTATGTTTCATAAGCTCGCTTTTTGTGGCTTATTTAGAAACTTTTCGGCTTACATAAGCTTATCATGACATGATAAGCTTATCATTATCTAAGCCGAGAAGTTTCGAAATACGCCACAAAAAGCAAGCTTACGAAACATAAGCCCAAAACCAAGTAAGCCATAAGCCGACTATATAAGCACCAAATCAGACCATGAAGAAGACACACCTAAGATTTCATATTCATAGGTCAACTATAACTACAGATCCACAACAATTACACAGATCTACATCATACACAAAACAAATCACAAAAACTAAAAGGGTTTGACAGATCATACATATAAAAGGCAAGAAGATCATAAACAACAACAACCCAGAATTCCCTCTAAGCATCTCATTAACCGGAGCATATAAAACAGTGGCGAAAGAAACAAGGGTAGTCAAGACCATCTGGGCAGCAAGAATCCCGTAGACTTTACGGATGAAACCCCAACGAAGGATGTTTTCTCCATGGCTGAGCCCTGGGTATAGTGTGGTTGACCCTTGTTCTAGGTCGATTTCTCCATCGTGGTCTGATTTGGTGCTTATGCGGGTGAATTCGAACATTTTGGTTTGATGGGTTTGATGAAATGTGTCTGTGTGTTTTTGGGATGGGATGAGATTTTGAGGTGGGGTGTCGGTTGGGTGGTATCTGTAGGTGCCGTCGACTTTAGTTTTTTTCTTTTTCTTTAAAGGGATAATAATTTGACTGTTATTTTTTATTTATTTTTTAATTAAAACTATTTATTTTATTTTTTTTTGAAAAGGAGAACTATTATAATATAATATAAGAGAGGAAATTTGATGTCACAATTAGACAATGCTTAAGTAGTTGATAACTTTTAAATCTGCGATCCCATTGGTGTATCACATGTGAGTTATGTTGCTAATTACCTAAACAGTACATGATGCGTGTTTTTGGCAGAATCCTATTGGCCAATGGTAGTTGCACACTTTACTGTTCACCATTACCAACTGCTAATTACCCTGTAATGCATTAACTTAAAAAAAATATACTCACCGTCTTTCTTGAAGCTTCTTATCTCATTACCCACACACCAAACTCCATCAATGGTTGAATCTTCTTCCACCAACTAAACATTCAAAAGACACACACTAAAACCACTCACAACACAATCGTCAAACCCGCCAAATTATCAAAAAGTGATTCACTAGAAAGAATAGGAATCCAACCTAAAACACATATCTATCGTCGTTTACCCACTTCCTATAAACCACCGACACCAACTCTAAGGCCTCCGTTTTTGTTATTTTCACAAGGTTACCAACAATTTTATTCTTCACAAGAAATTATGAGGTCAGTAGTAGCCTTGATTTTTATTATTCTTTATTATTATAAAATATCAATTTTTTTGGTAATGACTATTTGAGATTATTAGGGGTTTTGTTTCATTATGGATTTATTCTTTTGTAACAGGAAATCCCAAAAGACATATAATCGGTTTCAACCATGGAGTCGGTTCACAGATTCACAAACAATCGCTTTAAACAAAAGAAACTGTAGGACCTTTAAATGGAAGTACTAAACATTTTTTTCATGTAAGGCTTCAATACTGACTAAAGATTTGGAAAGAACAGTTAAGGAACGCAAGCACCATATCAACCAGACAGTTTGTTGAAGCGACTGGAATCAATCAACATATAGTAATGGTGTCTTTGAAAAATGGGTATGGGTGAAATTACACATGTATATGATTGTTGATAAAGGGTATTCAAAAGTTTAGAGGTTTATGTAAATTGATGTTTTTGTAAAAGAAATTGGTTGCACACCAAATGTTTGTTGAAATATCTAAGTGAAAATTGTACCGACAGTTTAAGTTTTGGGGCCGACTCTAATAAACTTGGTCATGACTGGACCACAGTTGTGTTACTTAACAAAAGAAAGCTAATATTTATATATTTTACAGGTAAAAAGGAGGATTTTCATGGGGAGATATGCCATTTCAGCCTGTTATTATGACGATTATTACAAGCGAGGTCAACAGGTATACTATTGTGTTTTACTAGAATGATACATTTGATCAACTGTTTTGAAGGTGGTCTCAAAATGAAAATCATTTAGGCTAAAGTTTCAAAACACAAATTTATTACTTTAAATATAATAAGCAAATAAACATATGTAATAAAGAATCCAAGACACCACCGAACACAATCATGGAGCATTAAAGAAATCTTGATAATTCCTCTTGCCAGATTTGCCACTAATATATTTGTTTTCAGATATCATAAAAAAAAAAAGAGTTTTCTAACGTAGAAGTTCATTTGATTGTCTATTTTACATTTACTGCATACTTTTGGTGGTTTTCATATCTATGCTGCCCAAAAGTAATCATCTAAGCAGTGCCATGTTTAGTTTGATAAGTAGTTATGTTTTAACGATATATCATAGACGACGGCTAATGGAAAATATATTTGACATACACTAATTTGTTTATATGATAACTAACTTAGGAACATTGAACAAACAAGTACATCTAAAAGAGTTTGGTTTGTTGAAATATGTACGTTATTGATAAAGTAGAAGATAATGGTGAATTATTTTTGGAGCAGTTTGAGATTGCCTTTTTTTAAATAGCTTATCTGTATATTTGGAAGCTGAAATGAGTGTCGGATTGGCTTGCTGAAATGGGAGCTAAAACATGTGTGTTTGGGTACTGAAATGGGGATTGAAATGAGTGCGTTTAGAGCCTCATATTGGTCGGTTTGGGTGACGAAATGGGCCAGAAATGGATGTGTTTGGGGGCTGCAGTGGGAGCTAAAATTGGTCAATTTGGGGACTGAAATTGGTGTTGGATTGGAGGCTGAAATGTGCCATGAGATGGGTGCATCTGGGCTCTGGCTACTGAAATGGGGACCGAAGTAGGTGCGTTTGACTACTGAAATAGCGCGCTTAGGTGAGACATGTTAATTATCTCTTTATCGCAAGGTCTAATTTTTTTCTTTATTATTATAAATATTGAACCTTTTTGGTTTTTATTATGTATGCTTCATGTTTTATATCAGATATGTCTGATTGATGAAAACATCAATCTCTCTAATAGATGTATACTTTTATACACGGATGTTCCAATTTTACTTTCTTCGCGATTGACTTTAGTTTGTAATATATAAATCCTTTGCGACGTACATGGTTTCCAACTGTTTTTGTTTTTTTTTTCCAGATTGTGCGATCGAATGTTTGCCATCAAAAAAAGAAATGTTACATGACGTTGCGGAGCTTCAGTAAAAAACGAAAGACCATGGAAGCTCGAATTCAGCTATACACTCATTGTTGATTATCAGGTAAATTATACCATTTCATGTATTCACATCTACTTCAGCTCTTACCATCATCATATTTACAAATTCAATTTAACGGAGCGTCCAAAACGTTGTCGTTTTGATTTTGGGGCGGGCAAACACGCTTCAACAACGTGTGCATTTTTTTTGGTTAAATTATGGTTATATTGAATCGGTTTTTAATTTTACGTTTTGAAATTTAGTGTTTTTGTTGTGGCAATTATCGTTATGATTTTAATTTTTTAGGCCATTGCATACATGGTTGGCGCCAATGAATCACGGATTTGTGGACCTGAATCATATAAGATGGTCAGCTTTATGAGTTTTTGCAGCGTAAGCTTCAAACACGTGTGCATTTTTTTTTTGTTTTTGAAAACGTAAATCTGTGAGTATAAAAAAATGGAAATAGGAAACTGTTTCTGCATTAATGCCTGTGTAAGGTCTGGATTGGGGTAACTGCTGATCTAATGTCATCCTCGATTAACATGTATTTTTCGAGTCTTGAAATATGTTGATTGCTTATTTAAATACCAAACGAGCTAATTTACTTAATTGTTTGTTGGTTTATTTTCAGGTTCAAATAGGAGCATCGCCACTATATAAGGTTGAAAGGAAGTTGGGTGAAGGTGGATTTGGTCAGGTGTTTGTACATCATCGTGTTTTTTGTTGGAACTGATGGTATATTAGGTACTGGGCTAGGGAGGTAATTTTGTACCTAAGAATCACGCTACAAAGCAATGAGAGTATACGTATCTCTGAAACTAGATTTTGTCTAATATGTTTTTTCTACTTGCAGAGAGGGAAGGATGGGTAAGAATGAAAATGAAATATTGCCTGCCAAACGAAGTTGTTTTCGTGCGAACTTAAATACATTACAAGTGAGTTGTGAAACGACACATACCCTTTTTCTTTTTACAGCCTATGTTGATAATTTATTAATTTTGTGTTTAATATTTACTTTCTGACTTATAATAATCAGGTTGTTGGTTAATTTCTATGATAGATAGCTTTTCTTGCCGCATGTGTACATAGGAGTTAAAAGTATTGTCTGCTACAAGAGCTGGTGCACAAGCTTTCCAAACAGGATTCTGTGTAGCTGATTGAGAACATTGACTAATGACCCACTTGCTTCTATGGTATTTCAGTTACATGTGCCTGCATTTATGGTTTGGTTTGTAAATTTGATTTGGATAGTATAGTTTTCAATCGATTATGTAATAGGTTTTGCAATATCATTAACATATTGGTATCTCATTTACGAATTTCTACTAATGTGCAATCTCAAATTTAGATTCCAAAGAAGAGTAGATCTTTTAATCGAAACAGTTTTTTTTATACACCTATGGTGCAGAAACTGGTATACAGATGGTCCCTTTGCATCAGTAACTGAGAATATGGTGGTTCGGCTTAGTAGTCATCACTTGCAAATGTGGTGGTTCGACTTAGTAGTCTTTGAAAATGTGGTGATTTGGCTTAGTAGTCTTCGCTTGCAAAATCAATAATGCCGCTCCCCATCTACAACTCTGATGAACATGCATGACGATATTCTTTTTGTCAATGACTAAAGTAAGTACTTACTCCACAAAACATTAACATGATTCTAATAAACATAAACACGGTCATGCTTCACAAAGAACGCTACGCAAGAATCCGTTATATATAATCACAAAAATGTACAAAGCTTTCTATGTAGACATGGATATGCCCATGTAAACATTAAAAAGCCTCCAACATAAAGAAAACCTACCTAGCATCAGGTTATTCGAACACATCTATATAGTAATATCTATGCAATTCTATATACCACCCTCATACCAGGAGAACCAGCATACTTCCTTCTCAATGTCACTTTGCTATGATGAGCTGCACATTCCAGATCTTTTCTATTCTCCTCACAGCTAGAGAATCTTTGACAATGAACCCCATCATTCTTAATTTGACTGTGTCTTTAATCATCTGGATAAGAACCTCAACATCTTTAGTCTCCTGTTTGAATAGTCTAGTGTTTCTCTCTTACCAGATAAAGTACACCACAGCACCAAAGACCAGCCTTCTGATGATACTTACTATACTATTATTAGCATTACATTTGGACATTTCCTCAACAATACTATTCCAATCAGCAATTATTCTCTTGTTTAGGAGATTCATCATTTCACTCCATACTGAGCTAGAGTATGAACATGCAAAGAACAAATGATTATGGGAGTCTGGGCATTGATTACACAGGGAACACTTCAAAATTACATTTGGTTTCCAAATAGCCACTCTATCTTGAGTCATTAACCTATTCTGAATTGCCATCCAAAGAACAAATGAATGTTTTGGTATGCATTGTGCAAACCATATCAGAGGCCTCCACATCACTTTGGGGTCATTACTGCACATATCCTTCAAAACAGTTTTAGTACTATATTCTTTTACCTGCCCTGTATTAGTAACCCAAACTGCTTTATCTTTAATCTCCTCTTCCAATTGTGGAACTTGAATTTGTCTTAATGCTGGAAACATGGTTATCCACTCATCAGGCCAACACCAATCACCATTATGAATCAGGCTGGCCACATTGCTGTCATTCTTAAATCTGGCATCATATATCATTCTGGTAGTAATGAATTCATTTAGTGGACCTACTGCACACCATTTATCATACCAGGCAGACACATAAATGCCCTTTCCAATTATATAAAGGACATGTTGTTTCATTCTATTTCTCATATTCAGTAAACTCTTCCAAACACTGCTACTGTTATTATCACAGGATACCTCCCATATGTTCCTACCTTTCAACTTTTCAACATTAACCCATTTGACCCACAGAGTATCCTTCTTAGCAGCTATATTCCATAAATGCTTCATGATCAGAACCTCATTCCAGATTTGCAAGTTCTTCAATCCAAGTCCACCTTGGTCCTTAGGTTTACAAATTTTGTCCCATGATACTTTAGCCCTACCCTTAGTTAAATCTCCCTGGTTCCATAGGAATCCTTTCAACAATTTATTGATCTCAATGATAATAGTTCTAGGAAGAATAAACACTGAGGCCCTATAGATTTGCATTGAGGATAGGATAGATGCTATTAATTGTAGCCTCCCTGCATAGGATAATGCTCTATTTTTTCAATCTTGCACCTTTCCTTTCACTTTTTCAACCAAAGGCTTACAGTCTTTTACACTTATTTGTTTGGTAACTAAAGGCACTCCCAAATATCTTATCGCGCCTTCCTATAGAAAATGGGATTATTTGGTGTATTCTCTCTTGTTCAAGAATAGACAATCCACCAAAGAACATTGTACTCTTTTGCATATTTGGTTTAAGGCCAGAATAGTTGCTAAACTCTTCAAGTGTCCTTTTGATAACCCCTACAGATTCACAATCCCCATAAAAAAACACTAGCAAATCATCAACAAAGCATAAGTGTGTAATTTTCAACTTCTTACACCCCTGATGATATTTGAAATTATCATTCTCACTTATATTCTTTTTCATAAGAATAGTAAACACCTCCATTACCATTGTAAACAAATAAGGTGACATTGGGTCCCCTTGTCTTAAACCTCCACCCCCATTAAAGTATCCCACTCTATCTCCATTAATGTTAATTGAGAACTTTGTAGTTGTAACACAACACATTATCCAATTAATAATTTTCTTGTGAAACTAAATCGTTTCTAGAGTTACTTTGAAAGTCCCAACTAATGGTATCATATGCTTTTGGAGATCAATCTTAAATGAACATTTTTTCACTTTCTCGATTTCTATTGTACCTCTAAACAACTCTTGGGCCAATAATATATTATCACTAACTGCCTTCCAAAGAATAAATGCACTTTTGGTTCTCATTCACAATTTTCCCTAGAACCTCCTTTATTCTGTTTGTCATTATCTTGCTAATACACTTATATAATACATTACAACATGCTATGGGCCTAAAGTCTGAAACTTTACTTGGGGTAGGGATTTTAGGAACAAGAGAGATCAGGGTTGCATTTACCTCACCAAGAAGCTTCTCTGTAGTGAAAAAGTCTTTAACTGCAGAACAAACTTCCTTTCCAACTATATCCCAAGCAGCTTTAAAAAACTTAGCTGTAAATCCATCAGGTCCAGGTGCCTTAGAATCATCAATATCAAACATTGCAGCTTTTATTTCCTCTTCACTGACTATTCTGACCATACTCATAGCTTCATCAGTAGTTAATTTGTTAGTGAAATTGACTTGGTCACAAGGGAATGTAGATACTGCATCTTTAGTGCCCAGAAAACTCTTGAAGTGATTCACAAATTGTGTTGCAACCTCTTCATTCTCATATCTCTTCCCATTTTCATCACAAATGACCATAACTCTTCCTTTATGAACTCTCTCCTTTATAATCTTGTGAAAAAATTCAGTATTCCTATCACCCCCCTTAACCAGTCAACCTTTGCTTTTTGAAACATCAAATTTTCTTCATCTCTCATAGCTTCACTATACTCTTTTAACACTTCACAACTATGATTCTTGATATCATCATTAAAAGGATCCTTATCCAATTATGTTTGCAAAGCTTTAACTTTATCTCTAAGGACATTAACTCTTTCATGCACATTGCCTTTCTTCCAACTTAACTGTTTTAACTTTGTTTTAAGCATTTTCATTTTCTTCACTACTCTAAACATACTATACCCCTCCACATTCTTATTCCATTATGCCTTGACAATGGAGCCAAATTCTTCTTTTTCTGTGATGAAATTAGAGAATCTAAAAGCTTTTATTTTCTTGGATCCTCCATTTGGAATAAGCAAAATAGCAGGAGAGTGATCAGATCTACCCACATATATAATAGAGGAACATGCTGAGTCACAAATGCCACTTGGCAAGCATAAATGCCGAGATTTAATTAGGTTGACACCTATTTTTTTACACACGCTTCACACAGGGTCACCACCAAGAACACACGCCTCCAAGAATGAAACTCCTTTCCTCGATCTTCGTGAACACAATCAATTCCATTTGTATTGCCCAAAATTAACCTACACATACGCTTCAACAAGAAAATTAGCCTCTTTCCTCTTAATCAAGAACACACATCATCAATTTATTCCATTCTTATCTTAATCATTTTGGGATTGATTTGTTTTTCTTCAAATCGCTTCGTAAAATCATGGAAGAGTTTAATATTATCGTAATCAAACATACGATCAATCATTCCCAGTTTTCAAACTCCATCTTCATCCACACCTTCGATCCATCATTAACTAAGATTATTCAACTTCGCCTCAAATAAATTGTGTACCGCTTTATTCGTAATCAAGATTTGGATTTAATATTAGCAAAAATTCTCTTAAGTTTGATTGTTTTTTTAATTTTTGCAGGGAATGGTGATCCAAAATGATAAATAAAGATTACAATCGAAGTTCACTAGGTATCTTTGATAAAACAAAATATTCAGATATAGTTTTTGGTTATTTTGATTGATTTTATTCTATGTTGTGCACATCTTCAGAATTATTGTTAAAAAGTCCAAGGTGATCGTTCCAAGGTAAGATTTTTGTTTTTCATCTTTGAGTTACGATTTATTTGATATTAAATTATTGATTGATTCTTGATTTTTACATTAGGGTTCTTAATATGAAGATTGAATTGCATTCATGGTACTGAAAGATGTAGAAGACCTGACCATCAAGAGGTTCTTTTCTCTTTATTCATTTTATGTTTCCTATAAAAGATTCAAGGTAGTGTTGTTTGTTTAATGTTGTGTAATTTTTTGTTGTTCAAATGGCTTTGATAGCGCGGTTCAGGATCCCTTGATGTGTTATGTCACGAGGTACTTTAGCTCTAATTGAAGCAATGAAGCCTATGGATGCATGAAGGTACTTAACTATCATTTGTTCTTTATAACCTTTCATTTTTTTTTATGATTTTAAGCTTACAATTATTAATCGATCTTTCTTTTCAAACATTTTAGCTAATGTCTTCTTTATCAGCCACTGTTTATGGGTGGCTAAAGGAGGTACCGTGCACAAAAGAGTTTCCATTATCTGGAGCAAACCCATATGGACCAACCAAGGTATGAACTGGTCAACATTGTATTCATTTGCTCAACCTAAAGTATGGTTAATTTATCAAATAATAGAAATTAATACTTACAACTAATGATCGATGTGATAACGGGACATATATGCTTCGGATTTTAAATGGAAAATTATTTTGTTGCAAACAATCTTATGCCCTTTGTCCAACAAGTAATCGCTGGCAAGTTACCTACACTCAAATTATTTGGAATTGACTACTATTATTTGGACTCGACTACTCTACCAAACATGGAACAGGGTATGTTCGATTTTTGATTTATAAGTCACTTTATTTATCATAAAGTGACCATCCGCTTTTGACATTAGAAAGTCAACTTCTAAGTTTATTTATTTGTTCACAAGATAGGGTATTTGAAGGGACCCTCCTGAAATAACAACATTGTGTGAGGTTGAGTATCTGTAACAAATCCATGAACCGGCTCTTAAACATGCTCATGTTTGTAAGGTACATTGCGCCAAACCCGTTTCAATGTGAATTAAGTATCATATTTCATTACTAATAGATATGATAATAATCTAAAGTGTTCTGCTCAATCTATTAACATGTTCTACAGAATTTCAACTCTGCAGATGCATAATCAAGTTCACATGTATGTCAAAAAAGTTTTTGGAGAATGAATAGATAAAATCGTAGCAATGATCTTATTTTTGAATTTAATTATCCCGTTGCTACATTAGGTTGCTTTACCTTCGGAGGCGATAAATCTTAATAACATGGTAACCGCCAACCAAAGCAGCATATTCAACTGGCTTTCACCTAAAGATGCACAAGTACCAGTCATGAATTATATGAAGTTCAATGGACTTCTTTCGCAGAGGTAACTAAATATTTATAATTGTCTTTTATGTGCCTATAGGTAGATGAAATATGTTTTAATATCAATGGAAGCAAAAGTTCTCGATGCAAGGTATTTTGTTTTTATTCAATTATATTAATTTTGGTTTCGGATTACAGTTATTTACATCAAGTGGGCTATTGTGATATACCAGAGATTGTTTCATACAAAAACAAGGTAACTAACTTTTTATTCTCTTGACTTCGAACTGATATTATGTGTCTATGAAATTATGCAAGAATGGGTAATTAGGTGCTAATGTTTATGTTTTTGTATGTGATAATAAAGGAATAAGAAGATGCAGCGGGAAGAGTTGTAAGTTGAGGAAAACAAACGTTACGAAGAATGATCATATCAGGCAAGAAAGCTTTACGCCACAAGAAGAGGAGTTGATCATCAAGCTTCATTCCGCTATACGCAGCAGGTGAAACCCCAACCCCCACACTCACCTGCATTTTCACTTTTTCCTCAACCTTTTCTTTTGGGCCTTTCATTTTCTCTGTTGAACTGCAACAACATATAGCTTCATTATAATAATCATATATGAAACATGAATCAGAAATCAAAATTAAACAACTTAATACTAATCATAAAATACTATGATAAACCCAAAGTGACAGACTTATCAAGGTACATGACTGATATTAGTTTCATGTATAACATAATCTATTGACACTTATCAAGGTACATGACTCATATTAGTTTCATGTATAGGATTTCGAGTGTAGGGCTAAACATGTTAGTATATTATGTGAGATCCATTTATGAAATCCTAAACATGTAACTTTTTAAGTTTGTTTAATGAAAGTTCTTGACCAGTTTGTCTGAAGATCAAAAGCTCTATAATTTAATATTGCGAGAACCGATTGTTGTTGTGACAAGAAACAACCGAACTAAGTCTGTTTTGGTCGGTCTTCAAGGTGTCGTCAAGAAGGCTGTTGGTGTTGGTGGTTGGCATTGCTGCTTATATGGAGGTTAAACCTGTTTTTTCAACTACAAATTGTTACCCAATGGAACACATGCCTTACTTCCCATTTATTTGCCCTTACTCACATCTTTGGTACTTTACGATACTAGATAATGCTTTTTGGTTGCGGTGGCAACTTACACTACCATATCCCTTTTCTTGGAACTTGCAGGACCCAAGTGTAAAGGAATTAATGAGCAAATACCAAAATGCCTATAATTCCACAAAGTTGAAGTAAGTATATAGTATTAAAAATAATACATCAATAAATGGACATGTTTAAATTGTTTTAGTTTTGTAATTGTGAAGTGATACTTCCTACCATATTGACATCTCTCCGTAAAATAGAACAAACCAACTTAAAAGTTTATCCACAGGTGATACCTGTGTCAACTTTGGTTACTGATTTCAAGTTTTATAAGCATTGGTTACTGAATATAACGCTCGGAAGTTACTAAAAAGTGGTATACTAGGATGCTGACTTTAACACCTTGAAGTTACAGACTATTTTCTTTAGCCTTACTTTTGTAGTACGACTCTACTTCTGGGGATATGAGTCCAGTTAGAAATATTAGTAAGCATGAACATAAAATATCTCTAAGCAATGCTAACACTCATATTAGTTTTTCATCCTGAGCGGATTTAGATATATACCTCAGACGGGACCTTGCTCCCGGTAACTTTGCATCTACGCTACTTTTTGGTTTTAAATTTTACGACACTTATCGTGGATTAATTTGTTCGCACATACAAAAGCGCAAAGAGTTGCAAACCACTTCACCTCGCATGGTTGCCAAAAGGAGGTTCATGAATCTCCTTAGAGCGTATATACAAATTGATCAAGGCATGTGGATCGCTGCGTAAATTTCACATTGTCCTCCTCGATAAGTTTCGCTCCTTCCTTCTAGATGCTTGATTCAAACCATTTCGAGGGTCTATCGAAGGTAGGTTTGTATAGACGCACATGAATTGTTTATACACACGCCCCATCATGTTGCGCCGTTATCAACAAGTTACTTTGGTGGAACATATGGAAGTTGAAGAATCACCGCCAAACCAAACGCTCTACAATCATCTAATCAGAGTGGATTTGCATTTGAGTGAACGAATGGTAGCGTGGCTTGAAAGATCATGTGAAAGAGGTCACTTGTGAATGCTACCAAGGACATGTACACTAAAGCTCCAGGCTTTGAAGGAAAAGGTAATTACATTTATCATTAATATGATCTAAAGCATGTTGGTTTGGATATCTCTGCTGGCTATATGTGTTTTTTTAAATCGAACAAGCTATTCAATCATGAAATAACATTTGTTACTGACATGTGATGAATAAGCTAATGTCGTTAGATCAGATAAAAAATCACCAAAATTCCATCTTTGACAAAGTTTGGTCAATGTTTAACATTTGCTATCACCACTCGGTGTATAAATTTCTCTCGTAAGAACAAGGAGAGTGTAGTTGTGATAGTTTTGTTTTGTTTTGATTGTTGTTTGCCACTTTGTGCAAAGGTCATTTTATGAGTCTAAGAAGATATATTGTAGTGATTATTTGGTTTCAACATACATCAAGTGTGTGTTAGATTTATCACCAAAATATTGGTTGTGCGCAACTTTTAGCCAAAGTGTTTACCCAAAAAGCCTAAACCCGATCCACCTAAACCCACTAATCCACCAAAACCAACTCCAGTGGCACCTCCTCTTAAAGCTATAAATTAACCAATTGATCATTCCTAACTTTTAACTTGGTTTGATCCGTCATCTATTAAGTAGAATGCTGAAAATGTGAAACTCTAACTGATTTTTTTGGTTTAAAGCCGGGCTATAAATCTTACGTTTTTCTCATTTTTTTGGTATAATTTTACATACCATAAAGTGGTGTGCAAGTGACATGAAGTCGTATTTTGCAACTTAATTGTTTATTCGCAATACCAAAGTATCCTCTTTAATAATATATCTAATTCTATTTGAATCCGGTTTCAAAGTTACTATGAATGCAAGGTTGTACCTAAAGTGCTTCATCCGCTCGCTTTGATCTGGTACTACTCTGCCGATATTTGATCAACGCGATGAAAGTGGTTGTTTATTACCAAAAAAAGTATGGCATTCTCATACATCAACGCTACAAAGATGATTTGTTCTCATCGCTATGCATACAGTATCTCGGATCATTTTTACTCATTCAAGTTCCTTACACATCGGGTCATGACATGTAGCTATCTTTGCTTGGTATTATGACGATATAATATACGGAATAGATGAATAACCATAACTGATAATCTCAAAAGTAGTCAGAAGAAATCACAAAAAGATTATACGATGGTTGCTGAAATCAGAAATAACAAATTAAATAGCAGAGGATAACTATCATGTAACAGATTCCAACTTTGTATGAAGATTAACAATTGTAGAAAGTTTTTCTTAGCTTTCTTGTGCTTAGTATGATTTTGTGCGAATGTAACAAGAAGATGATTTTCATTTAAATAGGTTTAGATCAAGATCGTGTATTCACAAATTAAAGCAAACATCCATTAGTCGACGTGTTTTGTTTTGGCTTATTATGGTCTTGAACTCATCCCATCGAGAACTTTACCTCACTATCGGTGATGCAAGCGATTGGATCCGTGATGACTAACAAATACAATGAAGGTTATCCGGTGCTAGATACTATGGTGGAAATGAGTAAGCAAACGACTTTATGTTTTAACCATATAGATAATTTGTCCTTCAATGATTCAATCCGAACCGAGATGTAAATATTTTTGCCCGTAGGTATATTGACATGGCGTAAAGGTTGTGTCAAAAGCGTGCCTTGAAGCCTTCGGTTGGATCCAAAGAAATGGGAGGTACATGCATCTTACTCATTTTGTCAAATGATAAGAACTTGAAAGTCATGTTCCATGTTTACAAGAGTGTGATCATACAAACCGACAATGTTACTAATTACATTATATGATGCGTTGAATGTGCGACCTCTTTCGTGGTCACCACTAACTTCCAAGTCTACATCGCTTTATTAAAGGCACATGATGTAATCATGGCTCTTGATCTTCCTCATGGTGGACATCTTTCACACGGTTATCGTGTACTTAAACCATCCATTCATTTCATCTAGCATGATGCCCATTCTACTATTAAGTCCGTCGATTTTATGCTTTTTACTTTTCGCACCGATACAAAGAAAATATTAGCGGTGTCTATCTTTTTGAGACCATGCCTTACAGATTAGATGAGTAATCGGATTTATCGATTATGACCGGTACATCTAATCTTTCTTTAAAATCATTTTTCTCATATTAAGTTTAACTATTGTAAACGTGTGAGTGGATTTGACTGGTACTTTGGTATTATAAAAAATGCAGTTGGAGAAAAGTGCAACACTCTTCAGGCCAAAGCTGATCGTTGCTGGTGCAAGTGCTTATGCTCATTTGTATGACTATGCACGCATCCGCAAGGTGTGTACCATTAATTATCTTAGAATGCAGTTGGAGAAAAACTTTATATTATATGCTAACAAAGACTGACAATTGTCATATATATATTTGACATGTTTGTGACAAACAAAAGGCCATTCTGCTGGCGATATGGCACATATTAGTGGGTTGGTTGCATTGGGTGTCATCCCATCCCCATTTGACTATGCGGATGTCGTAACCACCACAACCCACAAGTCAATCAGTGGCCCACGTGGTGCCATGATCTTTTACAGAAAAGGGCTCAAAGAAGTCAACAAACAAGGCAAAGAGGTACATTTTTCTAAATTGTAATTGCTACTTTAGCACCTGAAATTTGGGTTAATTATAACTTATTAACTGAAGATGACAAATATTTACACTTTATTGTTAAAAGGTGATGTACGATTTGGAAGACAAGATCAACCAGGCCGTCTTTCCTGGACTTCAAGGAGGTCCACACAATCACACTATAACTGGCTTGGCAGTTGCATTGAAGCAGGTTTGCGGTTTTTTTCAAGGCCTGACATGTAACAATCTTTTTAAAAAATCATCAGAAGTTATAACGCCTTATCTATGAATGCAGCAACAATGAGAATACAAGGCTTCAGCTTAACAATTAACACCGAGTTTAGTTAACGCGAGTTTCTCTCATAGCTACATATACGTCGCGATGTCTAGAGTTAAGAGTAAAATGGACTTAATGGATTTATGTGATAGTTTGACAAAATATTTCATGTCAAAAAAAAAAAAAAAAAAAAAAAAAAACATGGATCCCAAAAACCCATCACACCATTGATATTCTATGTTGCCTTTTAATCGATACATATGTTTTTGTTTCGAACAGATGAATGCGTGTTTAATTGCTTTTATATAATCGTGTGAAGGTGTGATTTGCACTTTGATTCTAACAACAAATTGATAAGAAACAAAACTACATTTAGATTATAATACTAACCAACTTAGATATATAAATTACAAGTGTTTAACAATATATTACAAGAGACTCGCCCGGCCGGGTCATGAGACTAGTATAATATATGGAAGGAATATGCTATGAGATTGTGGAAATTTATCCCTAAATTTTTCACTGATCATGACTCTGTCCTGTTTTTTCAAGGTTCTGCAATTGGGATTCCTTAAACTCTTTGTCCAGGTGAACTGGAAACCTGAACTTAGAATATTTTTTATTTCTAAATCAGCAACACAATTCTGAAAATCAATCATGTCCTTTGAAGATACAGAACTTCCATTTGAATGCTCCTTTATATCCAAAGTAACATTGAAATCTCCTGAAATGACCCATGGAATTCCATTAGTTATCTGCTTGTGAACACTTAAGCTCTTCCATAGTCTCTTCCTTTCCATACCAGAGTTACTTGCATAAACTATGGTACAGAAAAACTTAGTTTTTTTATCCAATGTTTCTACAAGAAGGAATATACATTGTTGCTCTGTTCCCAGAATCCAGACTTGTAACGCATTAGGATCCCATCCAACCATAACTCTGCAACCTTTATTATTATTCTCACCATTAGTAACATACTCCCAATTGCCAAACACATTATCACCTACCTTTTTGATCTTTGCATATTTTATGTGAGTCTCAAGTACATCACATAACTAAAGCTTTTCTTCAATAAGGAGCTTTTTAACCTCTTTATGTTTATCAGATGTACTCAAACATATGATTTTCCATGTTGCCATTTTGAAATCCATATTTCTAGTATCCTCTCTTTCTGTTTTTACTCACCTTTATCTCTCTGTCTGTTTTTGCACACACACAACCTCTCTTCTCTGTTTTAAGCTCACAAAATCTCTCAATCCTTTTAGCTCACTACTCTCTATCTGTTTTTAACACACCACACAGCTCCCTTTCTGTTTTTTACTCACTAATTCTCTCAATTCTTTTTCTCACAACACTCTATCTGTTTTTCATAATACTCTCTATCTGTTTTTATACTCACCAAATCTCTCAATTCTTTTTCTCACAACACTCTATCTGTTTTTCCAAATACTCTCTTTCTGTTTTTATACTCACCAAATCTCTCAATTCTTTTATCTCACAACACTCTATCTGTTTTTCAAAAACAATACTAAAGACAATACAAAATATAAATACTTTCAAAACTATACTACTGATACTATATACAAATTATACTATTCTTGATAGAAGAATTCTATACAAGAATATCCCTTCTCACCCCTCCACTTCATTCCTCATAATACTATTCCCAATAGCAGCTAAATCACCTACAACATCCTCCTCTTTTTCCAAATCTTCTGCAACTACCAATAACTCTTTTTTATCCTTAAAATATCTTTTCATGTCATTACTCCATTCCAGCATATCATTTTCAGTCACTACTATTTTTTTTGCTATGACTTCATCAACTATTTTCCTATCCTCAATAGGTGGACTGAGTTCTCCTTCCTCAACTAATGATCTAGTAACTTCCTATACTCCAAACTTACCTTCTCCTTCACTACATCAAGGTTCTTTTCTTTATTAAGGTTAGGTTCCTCAACTTTCTCCTTACCCTTCACATTTGTCTGCTCATCATTACTAGTATTATGTTTTTTCCTATACTGAAATTTACTAGCATGCTTATTTTGATCAGGTATCTTAGTTTGGGTATCAGCATCTTTAGGACTCTTATTCATCCCATGATTAACATTACTTTCATTATTCTTAATATTTCCATCAACTCTCACTTTCCTATTTTGGACTGGTATGAACCCTTCATCACTCTTATCTTGTTCATTCACATTCACACTATCCTTATCTTCCATAGGAACAAGCCTACACTTACTTTTGTCATGTGCAAATACACAGCAATGTTCACACCTAGCTGGTTTCCAAGCATATTCAACTTCCATAATTTTTTTCATAACCACTCCAACATCCTTTTTCTTATAAACTATCTTAATCACTTCCTTCATTTCCTTCTCAGCATTAAGTTCAACTAATACCCTAGCATATCCTGGTCTACCCACCTCTTTCATGCACATCTTAGTGGTAACATCATCCATAATAAGAGGTTTGCCTAAACAGCTTGCTAGAGAACTTATTCCTTTTACACTCCATGCCTCCAAAGGAAGATTAAGTAGCTTCACCCAAATTGGTAACCTCTTAGGTTCAGATCTATCCAAACAAACATCAATACTCCACCTTTGTACAAACATAGGTTTATTGTTAACCATCCATGGTCTGTTGCTAATAACCTCAATTATGCCTTGCTCATCATGGAACTTGAAAAAGAACATACCCATGTCATTCACAGTCACATCCTCAAGCCCATATGTGTACCACATTCTCCTTAGATGATACCTAGCCTCATTTAACCTCATACTGCATCTTAAAAATTGTCCACACACAGTCCTATTCCACTTAATACTTTCTAACTCAACTATTTCCTCATCAAAAACTGCTACTTCATGACCATCCTCAGCAAGCTCAGTAGGTATCAGTAACAACTTATTATCTGGATTAGCAGCCTTAACTATGTCCACCAGTCTGCTATTCCCCTTATCATCATTACTATTAACATCTTTACAATTCCCCTCATTATTAAGAGCAACCTTACTAGCACAAACATTCACATTATCAGTATTAATATTGACACTAGCATCAGTCTTATCATTATTAACCCCATTCATATTAGTACCAACATGTGAACTATCTACAACTTTATTCTTCAAATCATTAGCAGCATTCATATTAGTAATACTACTAGGAGGAGTGTTTACCTGAATACACAGAGTAGGATAACCATTACCATTCAGATCACCATCAAAACTTCCCTCATCTCCATTACATTTGGCCCCTATACCCTCCTTACTGGTTCCACTTTTGCTCCTATCATCACCCATACCCTTTTGACTATCCCCAGAATCAGCACTCTTATTACAATTCCTCTTAGGGATCCCACATATAGAATCCCCAAATTTTAAAGGAACCCTAGTTTTTCTCGTAGATGACCTTTTCTTTGTAGACATTCTAATAGCATATACTAATCATCAATTCAAATGGAAAACTACTAAAATTTCTGATTTTTATGAAGAATAAACCTAAAAATGACAATCACACAAGAATCCCTAAAAACGAACAAAATTAGGTAAAAAACAAACGAAAATGAAAATTCAAACCGACAGATGAATGTAATTGATGATTATGATCAGTTCTATCGGATTAGAATTTCAAATTAGGGTAGAGAAGTGCTTAATTAGAAGGAAATATGTTCAAAAATGGTGGTGATTAGGCGGGAAAAGTTGTTAGGTTGTTAGGGTGGGTTTGTGTATGTAAGTACAATATGATTTGTTAAAGGTAAAAATGTCCCACGAATATGTATTTTATTTACCTATAATAATCATTTTATCCTTCGAAGTTAATAAGATCTATGTTAATAAGATGGTTAAAAACGTAAGGATAGAATGGAATTAGAGTGTTGATTGCGTTATAGTATGCTTGGAATTGCAAGATCAATTTGATCGTTGCAATAAAAAGGTTTATTGTTTGTAAGTGTCAAGTATGGATATATGATGTGATCGATTTTGGTTAAGTTATAGACGAGAGATTTTGGTGACGAAATCTAAATAAGGTGGGTAGAATTGTTAGACCCGTTTTTCGGTTACAAATAGGCCCCACCTTACGATAGGTCTATTTCAAAACATTTTGGGTCAAACGGGTCAAGAATTTTGGGAAACAATATATATGGTATATTTTTAGTTAAATATGGATTACATGTGTTTAAATATGGACTTGAAGTGTAGAATTTATGTTATAAGGTGTTATGGGTCAATTTCGGGTCATGTTGTTTTCGTGTAAAAGTTTAAATTTTTAGTCAAAACGGGCATGGGGTGTAATAGATACGGTCTTTCTTGCTCTACTAAATAGATTTCTTAAATGAAATTAAAAATAACAATAGGGTTTCGTTAAAATTTGAGAATTTTAAAAATTACTTTGTTTTCTATCAATTAGCTATTGTTATTCGATAGATCTAGTGTCTAATCATTAAGTTCTAAAAGATTTTTGAAAACGCATATTTTTTTTTTGTAAAATTAGGTTTGGGTATTTTTGGGGCTTTTACTCTTAAAAAGCTTATATTGTCGATTAAGTGGTCTTAATCGATAGATCTTGTATTATTGGTGCTTCTTGGAGTGTGTAACACCCCCTGTGATCATAATGACAGCGGAAGACTAATCGGAGTATTACTCGAATGGAGATCATAGACAATAATCATAGAAAACGACTCGAAAGAGACATTTTTAAATAAAATAGTTGTCGTTCATCGAAAACTCATTGTTGTTACAAAATATTCCAAATTGTTCAGATTTTTTCCCAAAATATAGAGCATGAGTTTGAAAGAAATGACAACTTTATGTTTACACCACAAGGAAAGGTCTCGATATGCCCGGTCCGTGCCTCGAACATAATCTTCATTGATTACCTGAGATAACATGCTTAAAAAGGTCAACAATAATGTTAAGTGAAATCCATAGGTTTAAATTAAAGTTGAACACAAGAATATGAACATGCTAATTGTAAACTAACAATATCATAAAGAAAATCACAGATTATTATGCGCTAAGCTCATGCAACCAAGACTCAACTGCATACACTGAATTACTGGTGTACGTAAGTTTGCCCCAAAGGAGGTAATAGCCAATTACCTAATGCAATTCAAATATGGTGCACCCCGGTTATTTTCTATAACCAAGACGGGTCACATTCTCATAGTACTATTCACGATATCTCGTTCACTCATGGTGACTAATGGTTCATGATACAGGGACTTATGGCTAACTACTTAGGCAATTCCAATAATCAAAGCTTAACATTTATGAAAAACCTTGTGTTCTATTTTAGAGCATGTATCTCCTCGCAGGGTTTGCAAATAAAAGGAAAAGCGAGGCTATGAACTCACCTTGATGATAATGAACAAGCACAAATAGGTCAAGCACAATGTAGTGGAGGTTCCAAACCGAAACCTAAAAATGATGAGATGGCAAGTCTCAGAATATGATAAACCTTTGGTTCGCGACCAAAATATAGAGCATTGAATATGAGAAATGATATGGATGCCTAACTCATATGACTAATATTATGCCTAGTCTACTCATTGTTAGACACATGTATTCCATACTTTCTCTCTCCTCAAATTCACCATTGATCTTGACAAGTGTACGATGATATTTGTTAGGCATAAAATTAGGCAAGTCAATTAGGCATTCCAATCAATGCTCATTGAATATACCTATTCAATAGATCATTGAATTATCGAATTCAATAGGGTGTTGTGCGTGCTTAACGTTTAAGTTAATTTACGTGCTACATTGTCTTAGTTTGATATTTATCAAAGATCATCACTTACGCATAAGTGAAATGTTCTCCGTTGTGATCTCGTGAAAATACTGATGTTATTAAGTGTTTTAATTCGCCTATATCCCATGTGCTTTTACGGATTACGGCTTTATATAATTATAAATTTATAATTTTATATATATATATATATATATATATATATATATATATATATATATATATATAAAAAAGATAAACGATATTCAAGTAAAATACTTTTCAAACACTTAAAAAGATCAAAATACTCATTTTACGAAGCCGTGATGAATTTATAAGTTTTCTAAACTTTTTCCTGGATTTATACTTTTTACCCTCAAGTTTCAAAATATACAAGTTTAGTCCCTCAACTTTGAGAAATTGACAATTTATACCCCGAAAATACTTATGTTTCAATTTTCCAGAAATGACAGTTTTGACCCCTACTCGAAACTGTTTTTACAAAAATGCCCCAAGATTACATTTTTACACTTTAAACCTTAAAGTTTCCAAATT
>CM040240.1:281624569-281654207 GCA_022545495.1 Chrysanthemum lavandulifolium | reverse complement strand
GTTATGTTGGACTTTAGGATATAGAATTAGGGGTTTTGTGTTTTGATCACTTTCGGACCGATTCCTTTAAGGGTTTTTGTGGGTTTTTCGAGTTTGAAAAAAAAAAAAAAGGTTTGGTTTGTTGGAATGTGTGTGTTGGACTTTCGGATACGAAAGTAGGGTTTTTCGGGGTGAGTTTAGGTTTTTAGGGGTAGGGTTAGGGTTAGGGTTTTTGTTGCGTAGTGTTATGGAGGGTGTTGAGCTTGAGGAACGGAAGGGTTGTTGCGATTATAATGAGGCTAATGTTGATCCTGATATGGCTTTCTCTTACATTGTAAGAGTCTAATATCGTGTCGTTTTTTTTATGAAATTTTGAATTTTGTTTACGTGATTAAAGTAGTGGATTGTTTGTGTGTACTTATGTTATTGAAGTTAAGGGAATTGTTGGACTAAGTAGTGTTTGATGGATGATCAATTGAGTGAAATTCGTTTGTGTACGTGTTTGTTAAAAACGAATGAGCATGTTGGTTGGATATTTGTTTGTTGGTAGTTGATTGATGATGTCACTTTGAAACTAGATTGTTTATGGTTCATTGAAACTACAGTTCCATACAGTAAACACTTTGTGTCATGCTTCAGTCGTTTTGAAAATTTTGAGTTTGAAAATGAATATGGAAGACGGGAAATTGTAAAAGAATTGCACTTTTCGCAATGGTCAATTTTAGTCAATTTGGTAAATGATCCATGACATGTCACATGAGTCTTGCTGTGTTTTGATAACTTTAACTGAGATAATCTGAATCATATTACACTTACTCGAAGAGGCATGTCACTCACATGGATTGTCTTTTACTGCTGATGCGTGTTGCTGACCTATAGTTATACTATTAATGATGTCATGTGTTGCTATGCTATTACTTCAAACCTGTTGTCCTTTACTGCTGATGTTTGTCGCTGACTTACACGTATACAAGTAATGATGGCGTGCGGAATAGGGCTTGGTCATCTTATCTGTCAGCTTTTATGTCAATTGATCGTTTACTATATTTAGATGACCAACACTATTCCGTTACGTTAAAGTTTCAAATATGACATGTCCCATGTTTTAAATATGTATGTCACATGATTTGTGTAAACTTCTAAATGCAACTATAACGTGCAAGCATTTTTATTATAGTGAGATTATCACTAATAACATATTCATTTTTACTATTTTAGGACCAGAGGCTTGAGGATGTATTGGGTCCATTTCAAAAACATTTTGAAGGCTTGGTTACTGCAGAATCATTGGGTAAGCCACCAGCGATTAAACTTTAATCCACGACTCCACAGCTCTATAACAAAATTTATTGACAGGGCCAGCATGGGGTGACTATGGGTCGTTTTACCCATGTACAAGCATCCTCCCCGATCAGTTCTCAAACGAAGCCTCCTCAAATAGTTCGAATTTCAACACACCACGTGCACCTAACAATCATCGTTTGAGGTATATTAAAACTTTTATCGCCTATCTTAAATGCTGACAGATAAAGTAATAATCTGTTATTTGACAATCGTGGGTTGTGTTACTATTTAGGGTGCTCTGTTGAATCCTGTCACACCCGTTGGCCTTATTAGACCCGCCATTGTATCCCACCCTAAAGATGTTGTTCCTAGTCAGAATACATTACCAGTTAATGTTTCGGCTATCAAAAATGCCTCTAAAAATGAAGCCACTACAAGTAATGTGGCAAATCCAAGTGAGCAAAGTTCACTGAGGTTACGAATCAAAGTCGGTTCTGATAACCATGTTAGGAAAAACGACGAAATTTACAGTGGTCTTGGACTTCTGTCGCCATCTTCCTCAACGGGAAACGATTCAGAGGATAGTGGTGGGTCCCCCATTGAGTCTCCTGGCTGCGTGCTACGTGTAAGTTTGATCATTCTCTTTTGGGTAATATTATTAATGTTAAAAAAAACACCCTGTACACTTTCAGTAAACACACATAATGACAATCAGATCCTTTTGAACCTAAAAAATGGCTCGAAACTGGCGTATCTTGTCAATATATATTATGTTAATTTTAGGGACAACAAGGCCCTTTTCGTTAAATGTTAATATAAGTATACGGATTAAATCATGTCTAAAGTTTCCTTATTCATCTTTTTTGTACCGTTTAGGATATGACTTCTATGTTTGTTCCCGACGACCGTCTGGTTTCACCACTAAATGAGAGTCTACTTTGCTTAACAAAAGCGGATAGAAGTCTAGAAACCAAAGTTGCACCTCCCGTCAATCAATTTGTCGATGCTTCATCTTCACTTCATGAAGAAGTGAAACAGGTAGAAGTAAAGGAAGTAAATTCGCGAGTGAAATGTGAAGTTGTGGATGGAATAAAAAAAGAGGGTCCGTTTCTAGAAAAATGTGTGGGTACAGAATCTTTTGACAGTAAACGGGATTTGACCAATGAGTCCAAAGGTAAGCTGTCAAAAGTTTCTGTAACAATCAAGGCAAATAAAGAGGCTAAGAAAAACATAGTACCTGTAAAGAAAAGGGAAACAAAAGGAGAATGTGTCAAAGATGAATTGTTTAGCCCTGACTTTACAAGCAAGGAGTCGGGGGAAGGTGTCAAACATAGTTCAATTGGGCATAACGAGGAAATCAGACCAATGGCAGTCACCAAAAGGCTTTCGCTTGATTCAAAACGAAGTAGCAAAGTTAGCACGGCTCATTCAGTTTGTAAAACTGAACCTGATGTTTCTAAGCATTCAACTGATCATTTAGAAAAGAAAACTGGTCGTAAAGTACCTCAAGGTATTGACAAATCGCCATTTGAAAGCAAAAATAAGTTAATGGCCGTTCAAAGCACTAGCATATCGTCTTCAGAGTTAGTTAAGGTAAAATCGAGGTCTAGACTTTCTTTAGGAGTAATGAAAGACAAGAGCGGTATAAAGGTATTGTCAAGGTACGTAATAGCTATAAAGATTTATTCGACACAGAAGTGGAGGACCAGAATAAACAAACAAAATTATTAGAGTCTCCCACCCGCAATGAAGTTGTAAATCACAGTGATTTTGGGGCAGTAAATGGAAAAAATGTTGACAGAAACGAATCTTGTGCTGTTGTGTCAGACGCTCAGCAAACAGAAGTGGCTCCAGCAGAGACAGCGTCTCATGAGGATTGGGTAGCATGTGATCGATGTAATAGGTGGCGTCTTTTACCAATCGGTATCACCACAGATGATCTGCCTGAGAAGTGGTGGTGTAGCATGTCAACATGGCTGTGAGTTCTGTTCCGTTGTTCCATCTGTTATATTCTTGTCGATATAAACTTTTCTCACAAAATTAAAAATTTAAGAACATTTTTGTTCATTGTGCAGGCCTGGAAAGAACTATTGTGATGTCAGCGACGATGAAACCACACAAGCGGTTCGCGAAATGAACTTCAAAAAGTTCTCAGAATCATGTTATTGGAGACGATACCATGCCAACTCGAATGCTAATTCTAAGACAATGCCTAACGGATGGAAGAAGAATAAGTCCAGACCAAGGTAGCAACTCCAGTCTGGTAGAAACTTCACATTCATCAATGGATAGTAGACAGAAAAGAAAACGGTTGAGTGAAGCAAACCAACAACTGCTCGAGAAAATGTAGTAAATAAGCCTATTGATGTGGGAAGGAATGCTGCGACAGTAAATGGTAAGGGTTAGTATATATCCATTATTAAATGTGATAGTATTTTAAGTACTAATTTCTTATGAAATCGTTTGCAGGTGAACCAAGGCCTAAAAGCTGAAAACAAAGACAGGTTTAGATCAGCATGACCATCTAACTTCAACAAAGATCAAGAACGAAAGTGAGAGAGATATGGAACAAGAAAGTGATCGTCGGCCCGGGGACAGGTTGGTAGTTTCAGTCAAGGGACAGATGGAAAATACTCGAGCTTCCTCGACGAGTAAGTTATTGGATAGGAAAAGCTGTGAAGAAGTGGAAATGCCTGCAAAGAAGCGAAAGTTGAAAGATCAGCAGGAAACACCACCTTACGCAAACACAGTGAAAGAGAAGAGATTAAAGATATCTAACACTGATGTAAATGGCGAAGAAAAACCTTTAATTAAAGGAAAAACAATGAAAATAAGATTGTCGGTTAGTAGAGATAGTTCAGCTGACAGAAGTCATGAGAAAAATCTGAACGCCACTTCTTCAAAAAAGGATTTGGAATCTGAACGATCTCAGTTTGGGGCCACTTCAAGTTCTTCGAAGGTCTCTGGTTCTTGTAGAAGGGCTAGCTTGCAAGAAACAAAAGGGTCACCAGTGGGGTCAGTTTCGTCGTCTCCTTTAAAGGCTCCTAATCTGGACAAGCTTTCACCTGCTGGGAGAACGATATCAAGAAAAGCTCATGCTAAAAGTAGAATCGGGTCTGAAGTTCCAAGAAAGGTACTTGCCAGGGAAGATGATATGCAAAGCCGTGACATTGATTCAAGTCAAAATCAAAAACTTGGTGGCAAAGTTGAACTTAATCGTAAAGAAGCCTCCAAAAATACTGGCACAATGAGTACAGAGAGTTCTGGAAAGGGATCTTTATTAAGGTCCAAGGATAAAGACGAAAAATGTACTATTCAAAGAGTTAAGTTAAAGGCGCCTCCTCCATTGACTGAGCAAGAATCGGTTCCTAATAAAGTAAGACGGGTTGACGTCAATGGACCTGCCTCAAATGATTCTAGTGTTGGCAATAAAGTTATTAGAAAACGTTCAAGTGACAGCATAGCGGATCAAAAGCCAACTACTTTGACAGAGCATGCTCAGTCTGAAGCAAAATTGGGTGATATGGGACGTTCAGAAATGAATTCAACCGTAATAAAAGAACCGAGAAAGGATTTTTTGGGCGACATTTCACAAACAAGGGACACAAATGAGGTAGAATCTAAAATGGAGGGTAAATCACTGGGTTTGGATGTACAACCATTTGATGGTTCTGATCATAACGTGTCAAAAGTTATTAAACGTCCCAAAGATGCTGCTAATCAGAATGCTAAAAGTCTTGTGAACGATTGTGGTACTGTGAAGGATCTCAGTGTTGTAAATTTCTTGAAGGAGTATGCATCGAGTCAGACAGCTATGACTGCCTTCAAAAAAGCTGATGAGTCGAAGGACTATGCTGATCGCTTAAAGGTTTGCATAAAATACGCACATACGTTTTCATTGTCCTGTTTCAGTCATCAAAAGATTGCGTTGTGTTCCATTTGAGTCATTTTGTAGCAAATATACCCGTAAAAATCGGGATGTGAGAAAAACTACATTGGTAATTTATGCAAAACTCCCCATTCAAACTATTCCATATCATTAGGCATAATAAGGGGTTTCGGATTCATTAAACTTTCAAATACTTCTTAATACCATTAGTATTTTTATTCTTATTCTTATATATATTTATCTCTCATCGCCTGCAGATTTCTGGTTTTGATTATGAGTGCAACGATGCATACTTTGATTCCGCTTTGAAATTTCTTCATGCTGCTTCTCTTCTGGAGTCGTACTACAATGACTTCAGCAAATTGAAAGGGATGGTGGATCCATTGAGTGTTTACAGTACTTCCGCCAAACTTAGCAAGTAAGTTAAAAGTTTATAGTATAAAGCGACTTATTGGTATCTGTATAAAGCTATACAATGTGAATGGTATAGCTTCTGACTTATAGAAAACGTGTAGAACTTGTGCTGAAGAATATGAGAAACGAAAAGAAATGGCTGCTGCGGCATTAGCTTATAAATGCATGGAAGTGGCGTATATGAGGGTAGTTTATTGCAAAAGTTTTGTGACAAAACATGACTTGCAAACGAGTATGCAAATGGTTACTCAGGGTATGTACATATGTCACATTTTACCTTTTGAATTTGTACTCATAAAACAATGTATACCAATAAAAAGTTACATACTGTTTAGTTCTGTAAAAATCGTGACATACTGTTTAGTTTTATGGGAAATGTTGAGAATCGGGCTACAGAATATTATTGTACTTTTTTGTCGTGTGTAACCCACAAAAAGTGCAAATGTGCAATAATTAAAAAGGGACAAAATAAAAAGTACATTAAAAATCTGGTGACAAACACTAATCATTCACGGCCTAGCCTTCCTCGTCTTGTTTGGTATAAAGGTTCTATGACTCTTGCAGGTGAGTCACCATCATCTTCTGCATCTGATGTTGATAACTTAAACCATCAAGGAACGATAATGGATAAAACCATGTTTTCAAAGAACATTGCACATCTTGGAAACCAAGTTGTTGCTCGAAGCCAAGCCAACTTTACGAGGCTTCTTGATTTTGTAAGTTCTATTCTATCAAGCATATACTTATGTCGTGTGTGTGAATGGATTTGAGTTTACGAATTGAAGTGAAAATAATCGGTTTATAATGTTTAGACTAATTGCTTAGTCTTATTCCTTATCTAAGGGTAAACTAAATTTACTTATTCCTGAAAGTTGATCTGCTTTTGTTGTAATTAAATTTGCAGACGAGTGACGTAAGTCTTGCAATGGAAGCTTCTCTAAACACACAAAACGCTTACAAAGCTGCTAGTACAATCCTGGAAGAATCTCAGAACAAAGAGATGACAATTTCGGTCAAACGGGTTGTAGACTTCAGCTTTCAAGATGTAAAAGAACTTGTGACTTTGGTGCAAAATGCACGCGAGGCCATCAATCGTCAAGGCTTCAAAGGCATTAATGACAGGCAGCAGAGCTGTAAATAACATTCGGGATTTATTTTTTGACCTATCTGTACAAAACAGGTTCGGGACCAGGATCAGGAACAGAACACAGAAAATTATATCATTTTTGACTGAGGTAAAAGTTGACGACCCTATAGCACTTTAGTGACGGTGTTGGGTTAGCGAGATGAAAATATGGAGAGGATTTATGTTAGGATATCTGGTCTTATAACTTCATATACATCAAATTGGTGTTTCTTTTTTTATTACCATAACATAGCCATAACATAGTATTTTAGAACTTAGCACATTTCATAGGCTTTGCGAAAAAGCCTGGATTTTTAGGACTTAATGCTTTTTTGGCAATCAAAAGGCAAGTTTTGGACACATGTTTTTTTTTTTTTTGGGTGATTTCTTAATTGACTATTTCTAGTTTTGTAGAAAAAAGGAAGGGGTTTTTTTTTTTTTTTTTAGATTGCTCTCTTTTTGGTACATAAGTAGTTATAGATTTGATTTGGAGATTAAAATTAATCTTTTTCATTTTATAGTTTTAAATAGATTTAATTGAAATGTTTTAGTTATTATATTTTTGAACTTTTAACTGAAAATTTTATAAATAGATTAACTGATTTCTTTTACTAAATATTATATCTGATTCTATATTTTTTCCTTGACAAACCCTGCGGGCACTCATTAGACAAACCCAATAAATATTTATAAGAAGCATGAAAGTAACCGCATCTAAAACAGAATTTGAGTTTACTTATTTTGATAAAGAAATGCGACAATACTCAAAAAGTCAAAAGAAAAAGGGTTTGTCTAATGAGTGCTCTCAAGGCAAGGTTTAAGGTGATTATAAAAGAAAAGTTTGAGTTTATTAAATTATAAATCAGATTTAATTATGGTAATTTGTAAGGTTAATTAATGTGTATTAAATACAATTTTTAATATAGAAAGAAAATTTGTATTTAATAAACATAAGTTAACCAATGCCCTGAGGGCACTGGTTAGACAATCACATATTTATTTTAAGCAAAAATATAAATTAAAAAATGTACCAAAACACCTTGTGACAATTAACAATAATGAACACATATTTAATGACACTATTACTATTACTATATATACTAAAAGGCGGGAAGAAAAGCGATGTAATGAATGCCACACATTAAACGCTATCTTTAAGATCTTGCAAAAATAAATTTCAGGGTTTAAGTGTGTCAAGTAAGTCCTTTGAAGATTAATTGCTATCTATAGAATTTGGCAAAAATAATCTCAAGGTTTAAGTGTGTTCTGAAGTAAGTCTTGTAGAATTAATAACTATCTATAGCAATTTGGCAAAAATAGTCCATAAGGTTTAAGTGTCGTTCTAGTAAGTCCTTCAGCACCACGAAAATAGTCCCTAAGGTTTAATTGTATTTGCAAAGTCGGTACTATTGAAACTAAAGGTTAACAATAATATATTAGCTATTATATTTTGTATCAATTGGTTTACTAAATCAACTAATAATGGATTATTCTTTTTCAAGTATCACATTACTTTTAGGTTTGTTTAAGCTCACAATTTTATAGCTCGTTTAAACCCAACTCATTTCAAGCTTATCTGAAGCAAATCGTGAGTAGATCATGACCAACTTGGTTCGTTTAGTACATTCGCGTAAGAAAACAAGTAAACATAGAACAATCCCAGTTGAGGTTAATATGAAAAGTCAACCTTTTTGGCTAAAATGCCCACAACCTAACTGATGTTCTCGTAGTTGTTTTCTGAAGTTTCGAGGCCTAATTTGTATTATGCTATTTCTGGACTTTTTTGTATATATTCAAAGATGTTTAAAATACGTTTGTGTCATATGACTGACACACTAGAAATGAAATGTCATTTTTATTGGTTTGAGATGTTTTGACCGGTTGTAAATTAGCCAAAAAGCTTTTAAAAGCAATTAACATCTATCATTATGTTTTTTCTTAAGCTGTTAATTTTGAAATGCTATTTGAAAATACATTTCACATCAGCATTTACTTTTCACATCATTTTACATCTCATAAACACTTTTTACGATTACCATTAACCTTTAACTACTACTTCCAAAAAATATACGACCCATGTCTTTTTTTTTAGGTTGTTATAAATTAGTTGTCCACTACTTAAGATAGATAGATAACTTTGATCGAGTTTACCATAATGCCCTCATTTGATTTTTTTTATTCCAAATTTTTGTTGTTTAACCCTTAGTTAGTTAGATAATAGTAATACCGTCATTTTGCGTAAACCGTGTATAATGTGGTTAGCACCAATATTTTGACATTGAGTAAGTACTACTTGTCGATAATGGGAGTAAAACATAAGAAGCAGACACTCATTTAGACCAAGAGTAATAAGAGTATTACCACGCGTCTTGTGCCTAGGTGGAGGACACAATGACCTGGTATTTTTATTACCATTACCATGCATGACACATGTTAGGTGCACAAGTGGAAAAAGTCAGTCGTTCAGACGGTCGAGTTGTGGAAATAGTAGTTGTTGTGTGTGATTTTGGTTTTTGTGAGGTATATTTATGTGTTCAAGTGGCGTATGTTTCGATGGTGATGCTTGTTGTTTTATTACACCTTAGTTATGTTTGGTAGCAACTAACTAGCGGTTAGCGTTTTGAAGTAACTAGTAACTAGCGGTTAACGTTTTGTACAAAATGCTTGTTTGTAAACAAACAACTAGCATTCCTACTTTTTATAAACGCTCCAAATCAAGATGCTACTTCTATTAGCATTTACAAGCGACTAACGTTTTCACTTACAAATCATGAATATACAACCACGTTACCAAATGCTTTATCAAAACAAAAAGCTACTGCTTCCTGCTACCGCTACTTCTCTTTGCTACCGCTATCTTCGCCAAACATACCCTATGTTGGTGGTGATGTTAGTTGTAGAGAACACGATGTAATGAAGTTGGCCGGTGGTGATGTCACTATCACCACTGGGGTGTTAAAAGCTCGACTCGACCGTAACCCGACTAAGGCTATTCGGTAGGGTTACTTGAGTCAATTATCTTATTCAGATCATTTCAATTCTAAATAGTGTTGGGTATCCGTTAGATATTTTTGCTAACTCAAGTTTGGATCAACCCGCTTAACTTCAATAAAGATTTTTTTTTTTTTTTTTTTTTTTTATAATATTAAGAAAATTTTACCGAATTGCCCCAAACCCGAATGAACTCGTCGTAATTGACCCGAACCTAGTTAATCCGAACTCATTTCAATTGACCCATACCTGACCAACCTGACAGTAGAAACTACTTTCGAAAAAGTAAGTGACGACGATATGGCCCATCGGCTCAATAGCCGAAGGACCTCATACTCTGTCGAGGCGCATCGAAGGCCAATATCCGAAGGATTCGTTGACCGACGCCAGCGCTTTCGCGTTTAGCGCGGATCTGATTAAATCTCATTCTCCGGTGTCGAGATGACGCAGAGACGATGTCGAGGGGCGATGTCGATCCCGACAACACCAACGGCCCCATAGAATCGGCGACGGTCAGGGGACCGATAGTGACATCGAGGAAAGATAAATACGCATCAATAATTGATAAAAAGTATCGTTTTCACACACACATTTATACTATACCATTCGGTCTAGCCTTTTACTACTCTCACGTTTAATCGATCCGGAATAACACGGAATAGAGGCAAGACTAACTCGTTCATCTTAGCGAGATGTCAGGAAGACTTATTCGACGGTGAAGGATATCTGAAAGACTCTTAAAAAAAAAAAAAAAAAGTACTTCGACAGTAAGAAAGGGCTCTTCAAATAAATTGAAGAAGTTTCTTCAAAAAAATAAAATAAAATAAAATTGACTGGAATAAAAGCCCCAAATTGTATTTATACATCTTCATTTCTTCTCTCACACACAAACACTTCACTCAATCGATTCAATTCCAATAAAATCAATCAGGTATATAACTAACTAACTAATCAATTCAATTCAATTCAATTAATTTTTATTACATCACTCGATTCAATTATTTTTACGCTATATATCTGATTCAATTAGATCGTGTTTGTTTTGGAGCCCTAATTAGGGTTCCGATTGATTAATTAGGTTTTGGAGGTGTGGAATTTGGGGATTTTGACCTAATTAGGCCTTCTTTGAGTTGTTGATTGTGATTTTGTTGTTTCGGAGCCCTAATTATTGTTCTGATTGATTAATTAGGGTTTATGTGATTGTGATTTTGTTGTTTGAATCTGCTTATAGAGTATAGATAGATATAAGATAAGCGCGAATAAGCTGTATGAATGTAAGCGGTTTCGATGTTGCTTATATGTAAAAACGGCGTGGAAAAAGTGTTATATGGAATCTAGTCGATTATATTGCTCTATTCAGTTTGTATTGGAATTTGATATAATTAGGGTTCTGATTGATTAATTAGGGTTCGGAGGAGTATTAGAGGGGGAAATGAGTCGAGGTGAGTCGAAGGATGTCGATAGATAAGATAAGTGCCATGCATAAGCGGTTTGAATGTAAGCGGTTTCGATGTTGCTGTTTTTTATGTAAATACGCCGCGAAAAAAGTGTTATACTTATATGGAAAGTATGATTATATTGCGCTATTCAGTTTGTTTAGGATTGAATTGATTATGATTTATTGATTTTGTATTTTGAATCTGCTTATTATAGAATAGGTTAGGTTGGATATGAGTATTAGAGGTGGAAATGAGTCGAGGCGACATAGATAAGTGCCATGCATAAGCGGTTTCGATGTTGCTGTTTTTATGTAAATACGCTGCGGAAAAAGTGTTATATGGAAAGTATGCCCTGTGTTTAAAAAAGCGCGCATCAGGCGCGCCTGATGCGTGATGCGTTGCGATGCGAGGCTTTGTTGCATCAGACACCCTGATGCGTTGCGTTTACGGGATGCGAGGTGATGCGCGCGCATCAGGCACGCATCAGCTGATGCTCGCATCAGCGCTTTTTTGCGCATCATGTACTTTTGGCCTTTTTTTATTTATTTATTTTCTTTTTTTTTTTATTATTAATTGGACTTAATAATGTGTATTGGGCTTCTTCTCATGGGCTTTACTTTTAAAATATGGGTCCAATTTGACCAATTCCTTATAAACGATAAGACTTTTGATCTTAGTTTTCGACTATTTATGGATTTTAGTGATATAGAATCGTGAACTATGAACATGCATGGTATCTTTTGACATTAAATGTGGTATAGATGTGTTATTAATGTGTTTTGTGCACTATATATAATTTAAATATTTTTTTATAAATTGTCGCCTCGGGTATGTGACGCGCGCGCATTCGCCTCGGCTTTTTGACCCTTATCGCATCGACGCGCATCGCGCTTTTTGAAACCCAGAGTATGTCAATTATATTGCGCTATTCAGTTTTTTTAGGATTGAATTGGTTATGATTTTGTTTTTTGAATCTGCTTACTATAGAATAGGTTAGGTTAGATATGAGTATTAGGGGGTGTTTGTTTAAGCTTATATGTTGGCTTACGACGTTATTTGGTTTCGGCTTATGTTACATAAGCCCCAATTTTCTGGCTTATTTTGTGATTTTTGGGCTTATATAAGCTTATTGTACTATAATAAACTTATATAAGCCCATAAGTTTCGAAAGAAGCCAGAAAATTGAGGCTTACTTAATATAAGCCAAAATCAAATAAGCTCATAAGCCCACAAATAAGCCTAAACAAACACCCCCATAGTGTTTGTATTTTGCTTATTTTGTTAAAAAAGGGCTGGAAAAAGTATTTTATACAAAGTTTTGAATTTAGTTGATATTTAAACGAGTCTTAGGTTAGATATGAATATTAGGGGTGTAAGTTAATTGAGGTGAGTCGAACACTGTTAAACTCGAGCTCCGAGTATCAATTTTGAGGCTTGAGCTTAAGCTTCATAATGTAATTTATACTCTTGTATTGGCTAGGATCGACTCTAATCGGTATTGGATGTTAACAATAGCAATAGAGGTTTATATTTTTCGCTTGACTTGATGGGCTTGTATAGTATGATAAGTATGTAAGTATGCTTATTGGTAAAAATGGAATAATACACTAGCTCGAATAGTCTTGCTAGCCTTAAGAGCCGAGTATTTTTTGAGTCAATCTCGAGTAACTTAAGAGTTGTCTCGCTTACACAACTAGAGATGATGGTAAAGGAGTAATTCAATGTCATCTCAAATAAGCCCTTTAAAATAAGCATGTCCAAGTTTTCTTATTGGAACCTGCTTATTTTTCTACGAAATAAGCAGATAAGTAGAAGTAGTTTGGGCGATCCGAACACTCTAAGCTGCTTATCTTTTTAAAATATAAGTAGATAAACAGAAAAAATAAGCATTCCAAGACACCCTCTACGTTTCATAAAATTTCAACAATTGGTTGACAAAACTGTCTTCATAACTGTTGGCTAATTATCATCATTGCGAATTTTTGCTGTTTGGGTTTTGGTTCGAAGGATTTATATCAATTAGAAAAGCACGAGTAGGAATTTTTGACCTTTTGTTGTTTTTGTTTGCATGTGAAACGATTGTTGACGTCATAAGTAATTGTGTTATGTGTTCAGGCTTGCAATGTTGTTCTCATAAATGATTAACAGAGTTCAAATTGTTAATTTTTATTTCTTATATGGTTTAAAGCTTTACTTCTTACTAACCACGTTAAACGCATCTGTTTGTGTTTCAGAGCTGTAAGCTGGTGTAACATATTTAATAAAAATGAATGAGCGAAAAACAATAGACTTGGACCAAGGATGGGACTTTATGCAGAAAGGGATATTAAAGTTGAAGAATATCCTAGAAGGCCTTCCCGAGCCACAATTCAGCTCAGAGGACTACATGATGCTCTACACGTATTACTTTTCATTTCATTGTTGGTTTGATTGACTGTGTGCTTTATTAATTATGTATAATCTAACTCTTTAAACTTTGTTTCAGGACCATCTACAACATGTGCACTCAGAAACCGCCGCATGACTACTCTCAACAGTTGTATGACAAGTATCGTGAGTCTTTCGAAGAGTACATTACGACAACGGTAAACTTTATATCCTTTAATGGCACTCATATCTGTTATGCTGATGCATCTTATGTTAATTGAATAAATGATTTTTGCTGGATAATTTTTTATCTGGAACATTTATCTTTCTTTTATATAAAAGGTATATATATCCTTGGCGTTGTTGAAGATACTTTTCTGTAGTCGTGCTCTGTCAAATTTGTTTTTATTTCTGGTTCTGTTATTCAAATAAATATTGTCATGAAGCAACAATTTTGCTGTAAGCCTGTAAACCTGTTGTAAGTCGCTTAAAGGGGTGTTTGACCTTTGATAGTTCTATGCAAAAGTAGAATTGTAAGAGTCGGTTGTAGTGTTGGTACTTTTAAAGTTTTGTTCATCTATTCTGTATTACGTAGTTTGCTGTATGATAACTCTTGCCTGAGGGTTGCAACTTGCAAGGAAAGCCTAATGATTGCTCGCCTTCAATCACCCAAAAAACTGGAAATACTTGATAAAAATTGTTAAAACGATTATTCTTGTTATAAATTTTTTTTGATCTATTTCTTTGCTAATTTGACCACCAGATGATCTAGTTCCACACAAGCACCTTGTCCTTATGCCTATGCTTCCTTATGCCTATGCTTCCTTATGCATGTTATCAGGGAGAATCAGAGCTTCTATCTTATAATGTACTGAATAGTCTAATAGCCGCAGAACCTATTCCTTCATTTGTTTGGAGTGTCATTATTATTATGCATATGTAGAGTTTTGTTAAAATCTCACCGACCTCAAAGCATGAAATGTATATTTGTTTCATTTACCACAATGGTGTTCTTGGCTTATGTTCATTTAAATGGTTAAATGTTTTATCAGGGCATGATGTTGATTTTAATCTATGTTGACATGTGATGTTTGTTTGAATGGTACTTTCTTCTATACAGGTCTTACCTTCTTTAAGAGAGAAGCATGACGAGTTCATGCTCAGGGAGCTTGTGAGAAGGTGGTCCAATCATAAAGTCATGGTTCGGTGGCTTTCCCGATTCTTTCATTATCTCGATCGCTACTTCATAGCTCGACGATCCCTTCCACCACTGAACGAAGTTGGACTTACCTGTTTCCGTGATCTGGTAGTTTACAATTATATATCTAAGCTTTTGGTCTAGTCATTCAATAATTACATGTCTGTTATTATTTAAAAATACTTCGAAGTTAAATCAAGACTGTAAAAAGAGACATTTATATTATTTGCTATGCTGGGGCACTACTATAGTACTATATAAAGGATAATGATAATTTGTTGAAAGAACATCGAGAAAAGTTGTTTCTTCAAGAACTCGAATTTTTATTTTCAACTTCAGGCATAACGATTCTGTGCCAAATAAGGATATGTGCATCATCTCAGAGCAACTAATTTAACTTGATTCTTTCTATTTTGTCTTTTAATTGAATCTTTCTGTGTTGATTTACTCTCGGATATGCTTGTTAGGTATACCAAGAGGTGAATGGGAAAGTGAGAGATGCTGTAATATCTCTGGTATGTTGATCTTCATTGCTTTCTCTACAATCTTAGTTGTCCTATTTCACTATTAAGATATTCTTTTATGATTATCAACCAGATTGATCAAGAGCGTGAAGGAGAGCAGATTGACCGAGCTTTGCTTAAGAACGTTCTAGATATATTCGTTGAAATAGGAATGGGTCAGATGGAATACTATGAGAATGATTTCGAAGCATCCATGCTCAAAGATACAGCATCGTATTATTCACGCAAGGCTTCAAACTGGATCTTAGAAGATTCTTGTCCAGACTATATGCTCAAAGTAACTACTAATACTCTTTTGGATCTTGAAAGTGAACTTATTCTGTGAAAATATTATTTTGTTTTATATAAGGATCTTTTTGTCTCGAATTTCAGGCAGAAGAGTGCTTGAAAAGGGAAAAGGACAGAGTTAATCATTATCTTCATTCCAGCAGTGAGCCTAAACTGCTCGAGGTATACTTTTAAGTTCTTTGAAGTTCATCATCACTTGATTTAAATTGGTAGAGAAATAACACCTCATTTATGTTTCAAATACTGAGTTAATATAATTTCTGATCTTTTACATTTGGTGTGTGTAGAGAGTTCAACACGAGTTGTTGACTGTTTATGCTACTCAATTGCTTGAGAAAGAGCACTCTGGCTGTCATGCATTACTCAGGGATGACAAGGTATGCACTTAAAACTTAGACCTATATAAATTTAAAAGTATTTAGATCAGTTTCGTGACCATGGTCATTTGCTTTTTTTGTGTGTCTAATATTTTCTTCTTGTTTAGGTCGATGACTTATCAAGGATGTATAGGCTGTTTTCAAAGATACCCAAGGGATTGGATCCCGTATCTAGCATGTTTAAGCAGGTTGGTTATATACTGGATTATTTATTTATTTATTTATTATTATTATTTTTTTTTTGTAAATTTTTTTTTTGTAATTTTTTTTAATCTCTTTTCTTATGTACCTGTGTTTTACAGCATGTCACAGCTGAAGGCACGACATTGGTGAAACAGGCAGAAGATGCAGCAAGTAACAAGAAGGTATGTGCATACTTAACTGAGAATGTTTTAAAACATACTGATGGATTTTTTTTCATCTGATCAATGTATTCAAAATATTAAGCTGTTATGTACTTTCCTTACAGGCTGAAAAGAGAGACGTGGTTGGCTTGCAGGAACAGGTAGCCATGATAGGAATTCACATAACTATGTAATTTATGTATCATCATTTCATCAAAAACTTACTTGTGTACTGGTCTCCAGGTTTTTGTTAGAAAAGTGATTGAGCTTCATGACAAGTACCTTGCATATGTAAATGACTGTTTCAATAACCATACCCTCTTCCATAAGGTTTGTATAGTAGCTTCACTGATAAACCATCAATGTGACGACATTGTAGTCAATTTGTTCTTATTGTTTTCTCTTTTAAACGATCCTCTAGGCTCTTAAAGAAGCTTTTGAAATATTCTGCAACAAAGGTGTTGCCGGAAGTTCAAGTGCAGAGTTACTTGCCACATTTTGTGATAATATTCTTAAGAAGGGTGGAAGTGAGAAACTGAGCGATGAGGCCATTGAGGACACGCTTGAGAAGGTATGTTTGTCGTTGTAGATGTCATCCTCTCTATGTGTCGGCAAGACAGGGAATGAGATTTGAGTTGACTTATTTGCAGGTTGTAAAGCTGCTTGCCTACATAAGTGATAAAGATCTGTTTGCTGAGTTTTACAGGTAACGTTTTTTGTTAGACATGGTGTGGTAAAATCTTTTTTGCTTTCATTTCTGACGATAAATTTTACTCGCAGGAAAAAACTTGCTCGTCGGCTTTTGTTTGACAAGAGTGCTAATGATGAGCACGAGAGAAGTATTCTGACTAAGCTGAAGCAACAGTGTGGTGGTCAATTTACATCAAAAATGGAGGGGATGGTAAGTTTGCTGAAGTGAATAGTCAAATTCATAAGCACAATTAGCTTTTTGAATTAAAATAAAAGTTGAGGTTTTGACCATTAAAAATACATCCTGAGCGACTTTCTACCCATATGACCTTGTATCGTTTAAGCGTTCTCATTTCTAGCAGTTAGAGATAAAACATAACTCGGATTAAAACATTAATATGTAAATATGTTTGAACTGCTACATACATTCTAAAATTGTAATTCACCTTTTATTACTGTTTTCAGGTTACAGATTTAACATTGGCAAAGGAAAACCAATCTCACTTTGAGGAGTATCTGAGCAATAATCCAAACGTTAGTCCTGGGATTGACTTGACTGTCACTGTGTTGACTACTGGCTTCTGGCCTAGTTACAAATCATTTGACCTAAATCTGCCAGCAGAGATGGTACAACCATCAACTCCATTTTCATTAGACCAAGTGTTCGTTTATTTTGTTCTCTAGAGTGTTTATATTATTATCACCTGTGCTTTAGGTCAAGTGCGTTGAAGTTTTCAGAGAGTTTTATCAAACAAAAACAAAGCACAGAAAACTTACATGGATATATTCATTGGGTACCTGCAACATAAATGGGAAATTTGATGCCAAAACTATCGAGCTGATTGTGACAACCTACCAGGTACCTGCCCTACTTCTTTTCAACTAATTGTGTTTAACTCGCGCTTATCAGATAGTTCTTTATGTGTAAACTTTTGACTAATTACATTTCAAAATGCAGGCATCTGCCCTACTACTTTTCAACTCATCAGACAGATTGAGTTATCAAGAAATTATGACTCAGCTGAACTTGTCAGATGACGATGTTGTTAGGCTACTCCATTCTCTTTCCTGTGCAAAATATAAAATTCTTCTCAAGGAGCCAAATACCAAAACTATTTCTCCTACTGATACCTTCGAATTCAACTCCAAATTTACAGATAAAATGAGGAGGATCAAGGTATTTGAGTCTTCTTACTTTTTATGTTACAGTTTAAAAAGTAGTTTTATTTCTGAATAAACTTAAGGTGGCAAAATAGGCGGGTTGATTAGGTTGTGTAACAAGGTCAAAACGGACTACTTATATGGTACAGGTTGAATTGAGTCGAGTTGAGCTGAACCCGAGTTATTTATTTATTGTCTGATGTAAGTTCTTTTTTTCTTTCAATATTTAGATTCCTCTACCTCCTGTGGATGAGAAGAAAAAGGTAATTGAGGATGTTGATAAGGATAGACGGTATGCAATTGATGCTTCAATCGTACGAATCATGAAGAGCAGAAAAGTGCTCGGATATCAGCAGTTGGTTATGGAGTGTGTCGAGCAATTGGGGCGCATGTTTAAGGTGAGTTCTTTTCTTTTTTGTCCCTGACCCAAATGAATAGACCCAAAATGGAATTATGTAATGATACGCTTTTTCCTCTTGGACTTCTTTGATACATGTTTCCCATGTTCTAAATTCCTTTCTAGACCAAGATATGGGTACATTTGGTTTGGAATTTTAAACAAAGAGTTTATAACCAAAAAGTGGGACGAGTTCTTTCAATGTAAAGTTGTAAACAAGCAAAAAAACATATCTCATCTTGAATTCATTCTCGGAAAAACATGTTAGTTGAACTTACATCTCTTATATCATTTTGTTCCAATATTCGGATTAGGATTGTATAAATATTCTTATGTAATTACAAAATTATTGTTTCACTCTTAACCTAAAATTTCGCTAATCATGAACCGCAAACATGTGCAGCCTGATGTAAAAGCAATAAAGAAGCGGATCGAAGATCTGATAACTCGTGATTATCTTGAAAGAGACAAAGAGAACCCTAACTTGTTCCGGTACTTGGCTTAATTCTTGTTATGGTCGATTAAAAAGCTCAAATAGCATGAAATCCAGAGTAGACCCATGGTGTCTTGATCTTGGCCAATATTTCAATGCCTGTTTTGGATTAATGATTGACGCTTGACCATGACACGGACGTCTCTTTAAAGCTTCTTACTATAAAAAGCCAATATGATATGTTCCTTGTGGATATTGTATTATTCTGCGGTTTTACATTCTAGTTCACAAATTAGACGAATTCACCATCTTTTTTCATATTTTGCATTATTCGACTTGTTTTAGAATTCTATTGCTTGTATTCATCATCCGTGATGCAATTATGTTGAAAAAGCTGAAAAAGAGGTGATATCGGATTTTTCATATATATTTGTACTACTTGTTTTCTTTGTTTTGCAAGGTATTAGTCTGCAAAAGTATGTTCGGTTCTTGGTTCTTTATGTTTTGAATGTTGGTTCTCGATATCATCCGCATCAAGTGTCGTTAGATGAGTGTGTTAGGTATGTTGTGGGAGTTCGTTGCTAGAAAGTTGGCTTTTTACACTTATAGTTAAGATTTTTGCACAACCTTTTTTTTACATTTGGAGGCAAGTTTTTTTTCGTACAATAAAATCTATAAGAGCATCCGCAACTTAAAAAGTCTTTCTACAAGCTTTTTGCATTTGGGTGCAAAAGCTTTTAACATCAATAACTTGGAATACAACGAAGTTGTTGGAGATAAAAAATCAATAATCAACATTTTAATCATTTTCTTGCAAGTATTAGTTGTTGAAAAGCTTTTGGAAAAGGTCTTTTTGCATCGGATATCAATTATAAAAACAGGTTTTTGTAATAAACTAATCTTGAGATTTTTTCTTAAATAAACATTTTATCTCCATCTTTACTAAAAGTCTAAAATGAACCATCTAAACCCGTTTTACCAAAATTGACACTTTGGGCGAGCAGATATGAGGCGAGCAAATGCTCTTCATGTTTTTTGTCTTGTAGCGAGGATATGTGGGTGGAATGAATTGAAGAGCAAATGGTTTGTTCGCCCAAAGTGTCGATTTTAGTAAACTCTTTTGAAAGTGTTTATTTTTGTAATTGAGTGTGGGAAGTGTTTATTGTGGTAATTGATTTAATTTTAGGTGTTGTTTGTTTATTAAGAGACTCTGAGTCTGAATCTGATTCGCACATCTGAATCTCAATATGCGATAGAAAAGTCTAAATATGATTTCCATCTTAATCTGAATAAGTGGTTGATATATCTGAATCTGAATAAATGGTTGACAAATCTGAATCTAACTAAAACTGTTTGTGATTGTAAAAATGTCTAAAGATTTTAAACTATCAGATTTTATAATTTAAATATAACACGATTGCATTCGCACAAGAAAATTTTTTTATTAAGAAAACTTTTATAATATGATCAATTAGAAACTAAACAAAACAGAATTGAAAATTTTAAAACGATGAACTATATGAGTCGCGTTAGAGGTTAAATATATGAGTTCAAAATTGAACCTTTTAATTTGAACAAAATATGAATTGTCACCTATTATCTTATGCATTCTTTATTTAATATGAAATGATTTTATTTAATATTTTTAATACGAAAGAAAAATGTGAAAAAAAAAAGAAAAAAAGAAAGAAAGGAAAAAAAAAACCAAAATGAAAAAATCATAACAAAAGAAAAAAATCTAAGAAAAGCAAAAAGAAGAAGAAAAAAGAAACATTAAGAGGTGTTAAGACACCTCCTTTTCATCTAGTTCAGTAAGAGGTTTATACCTCTTAATGTCTCTTATTGATCTGAAAAAAGCAAACACTCTTAACACAAGCTGCCTCTTACCGCCTATTAATGATTTTAAAAAAACAAAAACTCTGAATGACCCAAATGTCTGACCATGTCTGAATGAGTCAGATTAAAATGTTGTTAAGAGCTATTTCTGAAAAAACAAACACCACCTTACTCATATACAAAGAGTATGAAGCCCGTTACGCCCATTATTAATAATGCATACTATTATTTTTGTTCGATTAATTCATTTAGAATGTCCATGTTGACCAAAGAAGCCTACAACTTTTGAAAAAGTTAGCGTAACAACCAAACTTTTAAAAAATTGACCATTACAACTCAACTTTTTGCGTATGGGCAGATTTTGCCACCTTTATATATGATTGCAAAATCGGAGTTATGCATGGGCAGAGATAAAATAGGGGCACAATGAAACATAGCGACGAGACCATTGTGTCTATCATATCGCGACTATATGTGGCCGCAAAGTGACTTAGCGACCACATTTTGGCCATTTGTAATTTGCTTCCCTAAGAACCAATTTATAGTGTAGTTTTTAAAATGAGTTAATTGCATTTTTGGTCCCTGTGGTTTGGTAATTTGGTCATTTCATATCAAAAAGGACAAAAAATGCAACCCAAACTTCAAAATGAAGACTATCGCTGCACTTTCAAAGTTTTAGGGACCAAACCTGCAATTTAGCCAAACCACAAGGACCAAAAATGCAATTAACTCTTTTAAAATTTATCAAAGTGTGCCCATTTGAGAAAAAATTTTTGGCTCCGCCTCTGTGGTTATGTCATGAAGACTTCTTTTAAAAGATGACCGGTTGAGGAGAAAATGATAGGATTCACGACCTGTTATAAATTGTGTTATACTGTTGACTTATAAGCTCATAGGCCCGCATATAAGCCTAAACAAACACCCTTATATCAAATTCACAACATCTCATTTACCGTACATATCAAACGCCTAACATAACAACATGCAATTATGTAGGCTTGGTTGACCTCACAGTCATAAAAATGTCACATATTATCTATGAAAGCTGGAATGTTAACATGTGAAGCCTAAGCAATAGCAATCAGACTTTATAAATTTAGCCCGCTACCACTGTGCACGAGTAATATGGTAATATACTTAAACAAACAAACTTTTTTGTTGAAAATGATGAAAAAGTGTTATTTTTTGGTTCATCTCGAGTTAATTAAAGGATATAACATTGGCTAAAAGTTTTTTTTTTTTTTTTTTTTTTTTTTTTTTAAGAGTAAATTGCATAAATGGTCCTTGTAGTTTGCTCAAATTGCGATTTCGTCCCCGAGTTTTCGAAAGTGCGGTGGCCTCACGAGAGGAAATGTTGAGTTCATTTCGTCCCGACCAAATTGAAATGAGTGAAATACCTCGTCTTCATCCCTTTGAATTTTCAGGAACGAAATCTGCAATTTGAGCAAACCACATGGACCATTTATTTTTTTTCCGAAAATAACTTTTTTTCGAAAATAATTTTTTCCCGAAAATAATTTTATCGGTTTTTGTCCGTTTTTCTTACCCTTTTTTAAAAAAAAATTCCCGTTTTATCCATTTTCTTACGTTTTGTCTATTTTTATTCGTTTTTGCCAGTTTTTGTCCCTTTTTTTTTACATTTTTGTCCGTGTTTCTTACATTTTGTCTGTTTTTCTTATGTTTTGTAATATTTCAACATTTTGAAAAAAAAAATTCAAAAGAAAAAATTTTGAAAAATTTTGAAAAAATTTCCAAAAAAAAATTAGAAATTTTTGCAAATTTGAAAAAAAATCCAAAAAATTTGAAAAAAATTGGAAAAAAATTGGAAAATAAAATTCCAAAAAAATGTTTTCGTAAATACTTGTTTTCAAAAAAAAAAAAATTGTTTTTTTTTTTTTTTCTAAATTGTTTTTTGAAATTCTTTTTACAAAATAATTTTTCGAAATTTGGACATATTGAAAACAATTATTTTCGAATTTTTTCCAAACTTTTCAAATATTTTGTATTTGTGACTTTTCGGTTTGTTTGAACTTTCGAAAAAATTATTTTCGGAAAAAATTATTTTTGAAATTTTTTCGAAAAAAATTATTTTAGGAAAAAATAAATGGTCCCATGGATTGCTCAAATTACGATTTCGTCACGAAAATTCAAAGGGATGAAGGCGAGGTATTTCGGTCATTTCAATTTGGTCAGGGACGAAAATGAACTCAACTTTTCTTCTCAGAGAGGCCGCATGCACTTTCGAAATTAGCCAACTAGCAATAAAATATATTCATTTATCTATGAAAAGCAGGAATAAAATATATTTATTGAATAATCATCACATGTGTTATTTGCTAATTTCGAGTTGTTGAACAACAATAACGTCATTGCAAAGTTGCAAAGAAGAGGCGATCAAGAAAAGAGCTAACTTGCTAGTTGGCCAATTTAATAAATGAAAAGAAGACTTTTTAGCCGATGTTCTGATGTAATTAACTTGAGATTAACCGAGAAACGATCACTTGATGAACAAGTGAACATGTGTCTATCTTTTTAAGGTCGACGACACAAGTGACACAACAACGTACTACTAACAAGAATCGATGTCCTTCACCCAGATATTATGAGTTCCATCCGGTTTGACATGATATGAAAAGTTTGGTTGGGCCTTAAATGGGCCAGATGACAGGTTACCCCTCATATATATTTATACTTAAAAAAATAATCCAAATCGGTTGAAGGGATGGGATAGATCACGTTTTGTGTAGAAAGCGTGCCACGTTAAAAAATTACTTTACTACTACATACTAAATAAAATAGGGAGAATTGCATATATATCCCTCCAAAGATAAATAATTTCATATATATCTTTTTATAAGTTTTGATCTTATAAGACAACGATTTTTATGCGTCGAAAGATATATACGCATTTCGTCTTTGAAAAGATATATACTGAAACGACAATAAAATACATGCAAGTATATGCACAATAAAGTCAGTCACGCGCTTGATTGAATCGCGTGGGATTGGACCAGGACCAGACTCGATTTCCATTCTTCCTTTTCATTATTCACTTTATATTTTTCATTCTCATCACATAATCTATACTATTTTATAATGCATTTAGGCATTCTAAAATTAAAAGACTTAAAATTCAGATTTTTAAAATTACTATAATAGGTACGGGTTGTTTTGAGGTGAACGTATCACCACGGCCACCACCGTCGTCTTCTCCCCTTCTCTTATTTTTTTTCCATCTCGTTGTGGTAAGTGGTCACGTGACCGTGTTTCATTTAAAAACCAGTAGTTATCGGCATGCATGCCGCATCATGGCAGACCTCTTAGTAATAATAATAACAAGTAGTCGACTTTAATATTTTTTGGGTTTTGTTTGAAGCAAAGCAAGCAAGCGATTATTCACCACCACCGTCAACACATAACAACACGAAGACCAGAGAAACAAGGTTTGCATGTTTACCGTCTTTCAACATGTTACCAACAACTCTAAGCTGTTTTTCTTTCTGGGTTTCTTGTTTTTTGTACGGATGTCTTGTTTATGTGTTGTAATCTCTTTCACCATAAACAACAACACATTGTGACTGAGATACTCATCTTCTTTATAAAACATGGGTTTTCTTCGATTTGTGAAAGAAGGGTAGATGATTTGTTTTTGTTATTATTCTATGTTGTTTTAAAATGGGAATGATGTTTTTGTACCTTGACTAGATCATGTTAACATCTTTTTGTTTCTACAAGTGTTTAAGATTGTGTATACTGCTTATACCAACCAACGTGCTTATTTTCTTTCCTTGTTTCAAATGTTGTTGTTATTCTGTTACAAGATGGGTTTTTTTCTTAGATTTCGTGGGGTTTTGAAACGGGTAGTTGCATAGGCGGAGACATAAGGGGGGCAGCAATGGCGGAACCTGAACATTTATTTTGGGGGGTCCAAATTTATTTTGGAGGGGCTGAATCGGAGATTTGCTTGTATTCTCAACTAAATTGCCCCTAAAACCTATAATATGTACGCTAGTTGCTGAAACTTTTTTGTGGGTGGGGCCCCTAAAAGAGTTCCGCTATTGGTGGCAGGGTGGGCATGTGCCCCTAGCGAAAAAAATTGTCGTGTGATTTTTTAAAATATCTAGTTATTTCTGTAATTTGCCCCCCTAAGGAACCAATTTGTAGTGTAGTTTCTAAAAGTTATCAAAGTTTGCCCCCTCAACCATAACTTTCTGGTCGAGTGGATGGATGGTTGTTATTATGTGGTTCGTATTTCCAAATGGGAATAATGTACTAACTTCTCACCGAATCGTGTTACAATCTTTTAGTTTCTACATGTGTTTAGGAGGATTGCTTATATAAGTTATATTAAACTGCTTACATAGTTTGAAGATAAGCCATACCAAACTGCTAAACTATTAAGTGCTTATTTGTTTTAAAATAAGCACTTAATCAGTTTACTGTATACTGTTTGGGGTTGATTATTTGGTTTAAAACAATGCTATAAGCAGATACACAGTTTTCTGTATAGTGTTTGGGATAACTTTAGTACCATGTTTGGGATTTGCTTATTTAAAAATGTGCTAAACCATGTAGATAATCCCAATTCCCAAGCTCTCTACTGCTTATATCTACTTATTTTACAAATAATAAACATTTTAAAGGTAAAAAGGTTGATACTTGCTTATTTTGGAAGGAGATACACACTTCAAAATAAACGATTCCAAACACTCCTTAACTTACAAGTGCTTATTTACTTTAAATATATACAGATAAGAAGTTTCATCCAAACACTTAAAACTGCATTTTCAATCCTAAAGGGTGTTTGGAATTCCTAATTTTACTCCTAATTAAGCACTTATAAATCAGCAGGAACCACATAAGAACTTTAAAATAAGCAGTCCCCAAAACCCCCGTAGTTTTGGCTATATATCAGTGTGTAATATTTATTCTTATCTTTTGACACAATGGGCGTTACTTACGGATGAATGTGGCTTGTGTTTCATTTATCCTATCTATAACATCGAAAGATACTTTGTGAAATAGTAGCAAACTCACAATCAATATGCGTATTATGAAAAACAAAAAGTAATAGGTCTGTATTACGCAAACAATCATTAAGGGATGTTACATACATGCAAATGTATATGCATACATAGTTCTGTTTGTAGTCATATACTCTATGTGACTGTTGCAGTGATGGATTCAATGTGTTCTTACATATACATGTACTGTTATTATTATGATATCACGAGATTTAGATTGACATATTTCTTTACTTTAATATTTTGTGCAGATTATTTGAATGGAAATGGATCAAAACGACGACTGTGCAGATGAATTTCCAGAAACTTACGCGTACGGTTTATATGGACCAATACAAGCCCCCCCTCGTGTTGGTAACGAGTACCAAATCAAACTTCCTTCAATGATTACGGGCTCCGACTATTTTGACTACATGAGGAACCCCATGGACGAGGTAGAAGAAGAAGAAGCGAATGAAGTTTTGCCAACCAATTTCCTTATTGGACTAGATATACCAATAGTGTGGATGTATCACAAACCACAAAACATGATAAACGATTTAGGGAATATGAAAAATGAAAATGCGGTTTCGCTTGTTCCTGGCAGGGCTTTGGAATCATGGACTGAGCTGGAGAGGGAAAGCTTTCTTCTTGGGTTGTACATTTTTGGAAAGAATTTTGCTCGGTTGAGGCGGTTTATTGAGAGTAAAAAAGTTGGGGATATATTGTCGTATTACTATGGTATTTTCTTTAAGTCGGATGAATACAAAAGATGGTCAGAGTGTAGGAAGAGTAAAGGAAAAAAGTGTATATTGGGACCAAGGTTATTTAGTGGCTTACGACTACAGGAGTTTATTGCGCGTTTAGTTCCTCATGTATCTGAAGAATGCAAGAATTCCCTTTTGGAGGTGCGTCAAATAAAATTTACATTAGTGTTGCATTTACTTAAAGTTACATTTAAGTGGTTTAGTACATGTGCTTGAAGATTGTTAAATATCTGTGACTCGTGACTCATGTGCATGTGTGGCGGGTGTTTGGGAGTGCATTGTTCGGGAGGTTATCTGATTATTGTGTTAGAAAACATAATCAGAAAATAGTGCTTGGCAAACCATTTGAGAAAAGTGAGTATCTGCATTATTTCAGAGAGAGAAAACGAAATTTTGAGAAAAAACGTTTCTTTGGAAACGCCCTTTTGTAATGGCAATCCCAAACACCCCCTAAGAAACTTTATATATTTTTTGCTGGTCTCCCTTTGTTAATGCTGTTACTGAGTTTGTATATTTGAAAATTTTGCACTTCTATGAGGTGTTTGTGGCTAAAATATGTCAATCCTTAACTTTGAACTTGTTCATTTAAGTAATGGCCATCTTTATAAATGTGAATATATAGGAATTCAAAAACTGAAGTGGGAATTTCAGTTGAAAAATGGTGTCAACAAACGACTCTTTGTCATCATCACTCGTTAACATGTATTTTCATATCATTCTGTGTCATGTGTATGTTCATATCTATTTTCTATTTGATGATATCATAACTTTACGTGTATTTGTGTTTTTGATTAACTTCTACAAAATAGAACTGTTAATCATGTTGCATTCGCACGACAATGAGTATTTATGATAGTTGTATCCCTACCCGAACACTTTGGTGAGGATGGTATCTTGTATCTAGAAGGTCATTTGGTGCTTACACAATTAAAATCCATTGTTTATTTGTCGACATCAAACGACGTGCTATACTTGGTTACATAGACAGTGATTACCTAAAAGTAGGAGATGCGCAGAATGACTGAAATTAATTCTTCACCCTGCTCATAAGTTGTAATGATCATGCAGGTTTCTAGGTCGTTTGGAGACGATAAGATAGAATTAGAAGAATATGTGTCATCCATAAAAACTTTAATCGGTATCAAAACGTTCATCGACACAGTAGCGATCGGTAAAGGTAAGCAGGATTTAACAGGCAATGCCATTGAACCAACAAAGCAAAACCAAGCGATCCACATTCGCCCTGAAATACCGATTGGAAAAGCTTGTTCTACTCTTACTGCAGCAGAGATCATTCAGTTTCTCACAGGTGATTTTCGGCTAAGCAAAGCTCGATCCAATGATTTGTTCTGGGAAGCCGTGTGGCCTCGGTTGCTTGCAAGAGGGTGGCATTCAGAACAGCCAAACGGGTACCATTTTACTGCAAACGGGAAGCATTCATTGGTCTTCTTAATGCCTGGTGTGGAAACGTTTTCAAGGGAATTAATCAAAGGCGATGAGTATTTGGATTCGGTAACTGATGTTTTGAGCAAAGTCGCGTCGAACCCACAACTTCTAGAGCTCAATAACGAAGAAAAGGTTGAAAAAGTAACAAACTTTGAAAAAAAAGAAGAAAACGGGTTTCTTGAAAAACGTAAAAGTCTTTATCTGCAACCTCGTATTCAGAATCGTGGTAATAAAGTTGTGGTGAAGTTTACTGTCGTTGATACGGGTTTATGTGGCGGGAAAATCGTTGAGATGCGGGAAATGGAAATTTTGAAGCTGGTTTCGGACGATGTTAGTAGTGAGTTGGATTCTAGTGACGAGTCTGATAGTGGAAACACGTTTCTTGTGGATCACCCGTATCTGTTCGATGAAGAAATGGATACTAACGAGGACCATAAGCCGATCAAAAAACAAAAAACAAAACATAAGAAAACCAATGGTTCAGGTTCAATGCCACCAGATGGTACAAAAGTGAGGAAGTCAAAACAAGAAGATTTAGGACATCAGTCAAAAAGACGCAGGAGACTATCTGCATGCACTCGAGTTGACTCGAAGGCTGGTTCAAGCTTAGACTCAAATGTCAGTTCATCGTCTCAAGCTAATCCTAAACTGTCGTCCAATTTAAGTTTTACATCAAGATGCAGTTCAATCGACACCGTTGAAGAACAACAGATGAATCTGTTCGATTTGAATTTTCCCCATGTTACCACAGAAGTTGGGCATGGTGAATCTGTGACGGAAGTTAAAGCTGAAAGAAGCGAGATGGGGCTGAAAGAGCAAGAAAACGGCGGTGTTGGGTCTAGGAGACAGGGTACTAGAAATAGGCCACCTACTGCTAAAGCATTGGAAGCAATTGCTAATGGTCTTTTGATGACTCATAGTAAGAAAAAGGGTAAAGAAGATAACGTCCCGAGACCAAGAAAAACGACTAATTCGAGAGGTGAAGCTGGTGGTACTGTTAGCGAGTGTAGTACAGGTGATGCTTCTTCTGGTGTGAAAGGAGACGACGAAGATGGTGAGATTGAGAAATGGTCAAGGATGTTGTAAAACCTGTTTGTATATGGACTTAGAGGTGGCAAAATGGGCAGGTCGGTGGGGTCGGTCAACGGGCTAAACAGGCTGGGGTCCTAACGGGTACGGGTTAAACGGCAAAGTTGAAATATGGTTCAAACGGGCATGGGCTAAATGAGCACGAGACAAAATTGGCGGCCTTAAAATTTTGGTGTGGTTTAAAAAAGAAGAATCTTGTTTTCATATTAACCATAACTAATAAACTAAACTTTATTGCTAATATTACGTCACAAAAAATAATTAAAAAAATAATTAAAATGAGCAAAAGAGTTGTATGTCTATATATATACGTTTTACAATGTTGGAAAATATTTGTTAAACAAAACGGAAAGTAAAACAAAATAAAAACATAAACTAGAACACATCACACAAGTGAACTAGTTGAAATCTTTTACTCGTTATTAATAAACCATACTACTCTTTTTGTTCGGTTAAACCCATTGACAATGTCCACATTAACCAAAGAAGCCCACAACTTTTTGCGTATGGGCAGATTTTGCCACCTTTATATATGGTTGCAACTCGGGTTATGTCATGAAAAATTATTTTAAAAGATGACCCATTGAGTAGAAATG